>CM053745.1:8769591-8855377 GCA_028658305.1 Pachyuromys duprasi | reverse complement strand
TTTTGAGACAGGGCAGTGGGGAGGCACTCAGGGGGCTAAGGCAGAGGAATTGTGAGTTTAAGGCCATCCGGGACTGCAGTATGAGACCCCGTTACCCTGTCTCACACACACACACACACACACACACACACACACACACACGACTGCAAGGGGTCAGAGATGTTGGCAGAGAGCTCGCCTAGCATGTACAAAGCCTCGGGTTCTGTTCGCAGCACTACGTAACCAGGGCGTGGCCGTGCGCACGCGAGATCTGGGCACTCAGAAGTCAGAAGTTCCAGGTCGTTCCCCACTACGAAGCAAATTCGACAGCAGGCCAAGATCCGTGAGACAGCGTCTCGAAAAATAAAACCGCCGTGTGTGTGCGTGCACACGTGCGTGGGCACATGCATGTAACACAAGTGCACGCGTGTTCGGAGACCAGAGGTCGCTGGTGGCTGTCTCCCCACATCGTGTACTGAGGCACAGACATTTGCTGAATGGGCTTGATGCAGGGGTCTCCTGTCTCCGCCCGCAGAGGGCTAGGGGCACAGATGGGCTGTTTTTGTGTGGGTGCTGAGGATCTGAACTCTGCTCCTTACACTTTCGAGACGAGTGTCCCCCACCTACCCAACCAGTTCTTCAGCCGTCTATCACAATTCTCATGCAGCCTTATGTTAGCTGACTTTTTGGGTTTGTTTGTTTTTGTTTTTGTTTTTTTTTTTTTGAAGGCTTTGCCGCTCAAGCCTGAGGATATACATTTGATGCCAAGTAGGAGATAATCTACAGGTTGTCCTCTGACGACACCCATGTGATTGGGCACTCAGACACGCACAGATGTTTTGAAATAACAACACATCGTATTTATTAGGTTTTGATTTGGTTTGGTTTTCTGAGGCAGAGGGGCTCCAGCCCCCGGAGATGCTCTTGCCTCATCTTCTGGCATGCTGGAATCTCAGGTGTGAGGTACCATGCCAGCTCTAAGTTTTTGTGTGTCAGGTTCTACAAAAATCACTACATATTCGCAAGGACTCTGTGACACAGGAGACATGTATTCATCCCACAAGGTGAAGGAAATGACGCCTAGAAGTCTGGGCAGCTGCAGACCAAGGTCAACTCTAGAGCCTTCCGTCTTCATCATCCGGCCAAGTGTGGTGGCCCACACCTTCAAGCCCAGCACCCAGGAGGCAGAGGCAGATCTCTGCAAGTTCCAGGACAGGCTGGCCTACATAGTGAATTCCAGGGCAGTCAGGGCCTAAGAGCCTCATAATGGACACACACACACCCACCGTGACCTTAACTCCTCGTCCTCCTCCTCCTTTTTCCTAGTCCTAGCCCAATAATCATCTTTCTCTTCCAGCAATTATTCTGTCAGGTGACCATGCAAATTTATGATTCTATGGGGGCTGCCCTTAGCCTCAGTGATCCTCACACACCAGGACAAAAGATTAACCAAGATAAACGCTCAGTGAGAGCTTTTTTGTTTACTTCTCCATACGTGTGTTTTGTTCACATGTACGTACCGGAAGAGGGCATTGTATCCCATGGGACTAGCACCATAGATGAAGTGAGCCACTGAGTGGCTGCTGGGAATTGAACTCAGGACCTCTGGAAGAGCAGCAGTATACCCCTCACCACAGCGCCACCTCTCCAGGCCCTCATTAAAGGCTTTTTTTTTAAACCACAAAGCAAGTTACATAATGGAGAGTGGCATGGTTAAGTAAATCATCCATGCAGTGAAGTCTTGTGCAGCCATTAAAGTCAATGTTGCCAAAGAAAATTGACTAATGCAGGGAAGGGCTCGTAATACTACCATTAAGTGACACAGATTACAAACCCTTAAGTGCGGAATGACCTCAGTTGTGCGGAGAAAGTAATGTTTTCCAATTTTTCAACGATGATCATGTTTATATTCCATTGACAACATTTCTAAAAATATGTACCAAGCCAGGCTTGGTTCCTGGTCGTTTTGCTTCAGTCACCCTGTTCCTCTGTAGGCTTCTGTAGCCAGCTAACCTCAGCCGTCTCTCCTGCCTCACAGCAATCACACAATCACACTCTCCTCCCCGCCCCCCACGCAACCAGATGTTTATTAAGAATTACCATGTGTCAGGCTTTTTACAAAGTATCGTCTTGGTCCACTAGATATAATTGTATGAGGTAAGAATTATTACCTTCATGTTACAGGCAGGAACACAGAGGTAAGTGTGTCTTGAGCAAAGTGATGCTTAACTGTGGAAAAGCCCATGGGAAAGGGTCTATTTTTCACATTCCAAAGCCATTCCTTCTTTTTTTTTAATTAATTAATTTTTTATTAATTACAATTTGTTCACTTTGTATCCTGGCTGTAGACCCTCTCTCATTTCCTCCCAATCCCACCCTCCCTCCCTCATCTCCTCCCATCCCCCTCTCCAAGTCCACTGATAGGAAAGGTCCTCCTCCCCTTCCATTTGACCCTAGCATATCAGGTCTCCTCAAGACTGGCTGCATTATCTTCCTCTGTGGCCTGGTAAGGCTGCTCCCCCATCAGGGGGAGGTGATCAAAGAGACAGCCATTGAGTTTATGTCAGAGACAGTCTCTGTTCCCCTTACGATGGTACCCACGTGGAGGCTGAGCTGCCATGGGCTACATCTGAGCAGGGGTTCTAGGTTATCTCCAGGCATGGTCCTTGTTTGGAGTATGAGTCTCAGGAAAGACCCCTGGGCCCAGATTTTGGGGTTCTGTTGCTCTCCTTTCAGAGCTCCTGTTCCCTCCAGGTCTTCCTATCTCCCCCTTCTTTCCTAAGATTCCCTGCACTCTGCCCAAAGTTTGGCTGTGAGTCTCATCATCTGCTTTGATACCCTGCTGAGTAGAGTCTTTCAGAGGCCCTCTGTGGTAGGCTCCTGTCTGGTTCCTTGTTTTCTCCCTCTTCCAATGTCCATCCTGTTTGCCTTTCTGAGTGAGGATTGGTCATCTTACCTAGGGTCGGCCTTCTTGCTTAGCTTCTTTAGGTATACACCTTCCTTTCTTTTACAAGAACATTTGTTAAAATGTGGTCCAGGAGCCTAGCAGTGGTGGCACACTTTTTTCTTTTCTTTTTGATTTATTTCATTTTGGTTTTTTTTTTTTCTGAGACAGGGTTTCTCTGTGTAGCCTTGGTTGTCCTGACTCACTTTGTAGACCGGGCCAGCCTTGAACTGACAGAGAGCTGCCTGCCTCTGCCTACTGAGTGCTGGGATTACAGACAAATGCCACCGTATGTCTGTGTAGCCAGGACAGCCAGGGCTACACAGAGAGACCCTGCCTCGGATTAAGAAAGAAAAGAAAAGATTCTCAGCACATCAGCAGCACCCTTGACATCCTGGGTGTTGTGGACCAAGAACTTGTGGGAGCTGCCGGCAGTCTGTGCTTTGTTCTGTGTCAGGCCTCGGGCTCAGGGCCTTGAGTAGCTCATGCTCGGTTGTTAATGCCCCTGGTGTTTACTGTCTATGGGTCTAACTGGTGCCATATGAAATTCTTGGTTCTCTTATTGACAGTCTTAGGTTTCACAAGAGGTCTCATGACAACCATCCGGCCAAGAGGGCAGCCATCTCTCCAGGCAACAAGAAGGAAGACAGTACAATAGCCTTTTTCAAAATTAATAAGAGGCTAGAGAGACGGTTCAGTGGTACAGAGCACTTGCCACTTTTCCAGAGGACCCAGGTCTGCACCCACAGGCTAACTGTAGCTCAGTTTCTGAGAGTGAGTGAGGGCATGTCTGATGCCCTTTTCTGGTCTCCTCCAGCACTGTGTGCAGACATTCCTGCAGACAAAATACCCATGCATGTAAAATAAAGATAATTACATATAAAAGAGAAATTAATAAATTTTAATTATTTTGTTTTTTTAAGTCATGATCTTGCTATGTAGCCCTGGATGGCCTAAAACTATGTTTACAGCCCAGGTTGGCCTGTAGCACATGATGAGCCTCCTGCTCTGCCTCCCAAATGCTAGGATTTTAGGCTATGTAACCCAGGCTGGCCTCACCCTCCTGAGTGCCAGACATGTGCCTGGCTCAGTTTTAATATGAGAAATGTCTATGACTAAAATGTGCAGGATGGGCATAGAGGCTCATGCCTATCATCCTAGAATTTAGTACTGAGGCAGGAGGATTACTACCAGTTCAGGACTAGCTTAGACTATACAGAAAGACACTATCTTAAACAAAAACAAAGTGATTCTGGAATCTTAACAAACTTACAAAGCCTTGGACCTTTTATTTGCTTGTTAGGTTTATTTATTTTGTTTTGTGTGTATAGGTGTTTTGCCTGAGCAGACTTACCATGTTCACCATGTCTGTGCCTGGTACCCTTGAAAGCCAGAAAATGGCATCAGATCCCAGGGCAGCTGGGAGCTGCCATGTGGGTGCTGGGAACCAGTCCCCCTAACTGCTACACCATGCTTCCGGGTCCTTGAAGCCTTGTTTTATGGAAAGGAATTATAACCATGGCTTGATCCTGTCCACAGTGTAGTCCCAGCTCCAAGCATATTGCTTTCAAACTCATGGCTGAGTTAACCAGAGCCCCGTGTGATGATACGTGTAATATGTTGATTTGGTTAGCCTGTAATACAAAAAAACGTCCAGATTTAGCTGTGCGCAAGTGCAGCCTGCTTCCTTCTCTCCCATCCTTTACTCTTTTTTTTTTTGATATTTTAAATTTATTCTGTGACATTTTTAATACGTGTATATAGTATATCTTGATCATATCCAATCCTCACATTCTCTCCCAGTCTCCATGGACCCCAAATGCCTCCCCCTCCCACTTTCCTGTCTTTTTAAAAATAACCCATCGAGCCAGGCGGCAGTAGCGAAGGCCGTTAATCCCAGCTCTCGGGAAAAAGGCAACGGGATCTCCGAGTTTGAGGCCAGCCTGCTCTACAGAGCAAGTTCGAGGACAGTCAAGGCGACTGACTTGACAAGAAACGCTGACTGGAAGCCACAACAACAGAAATAACCCATCAAGTCCAGTTAGCGCCTCCTGCTGCTATCGATGGCCAGCACCTCCTGAGCTAAGGGTGAACCGGTCACCCATGCTGGAACGTTGGCTGGCTCCACCTTGTACAGGTCTCAAGCAGGTAACCGTGAGCTCATGACTGCGACAACCACGTCATATCCACAGGACAGCGTTTCCCAGCATTCCCTCGTCTTATTTTCTTTCTGACCCATCTTCCTCGGTGTACCCAGAGCCGGTAGTGGGGCTGGAGGGAATAGGCTGAGCTCTCGGCAGTCATTTGTTCTCAGGGCTTTGACCCTCGGGAGTCTGAGCTGACTGCTGAAGAAAGCGGTTTCTCGGGGCCAAGGCTAGAGGCAGCGCTAATGGGCGGAATTACTGCGCTGGGTTGGATGATGAAGTTCTTGGGCCCCTCGGGCTTTAGCAGGCTCCTTGGTGGGGTGGAGCCTGGTCTCTGCAGCCCCTGTTCCCTGGGGTTCTGAAGTACTAGGGACCAGCCCCTGCACTTCATTTGACCTTTTCTGGTCCTTCTGATGACAGTATGTGAGGAGCTGCTGTTCCCTTCCCATGCCTACTGCCCCTCCCCCAGCTTAATTTTGCCACTTGGTGCTGATTCTAGGAGGCTTCCTATTCTGCTCTACGGTCTCCCTCTTCCTTTCCCTTCTTCCTTCCCTCAGCCTCACCTTTTCTTTTCTCACCTCTCCTTTCTCTCTTGCTTCTTCCCTCCTTCCCTTCCTTTTTAAATTTGTTTGATTTATGTATAGCCCTTCTTAACCTCAAACCCACAATCCTCCTGCCTCAGCCTCCTAAATGGTAGGATCACAGCATGAGCCACCGGGCCTGGCATTTGCAGCCCTTTGAATCCTAGCTGCCATAGTCATCCAAGAGCTAGTCTGAGTGGTCTCCAAGCAAACTCCAATCAGCAGAGCACGTGGAACTGTACAGAAATGCTCCTGATTGTCTGATAGTAGCTTAAGATAAACAGGATCATTCTAGCTAGGATGAAAATCCCTTCTGTCCTGACCCAGTAAAACTGCCCTTCCTGCTCAAACTGTGGGGATCCAGTTAGTCTTGGTGGTGGCCTAACCATACTGCTGTCACTAAATACCCAAATAGCTTGCACTTTGTGCAATTCTGTATGTCTCTCACAATGTCTAAGGAAACCTACTGAGGTCCCTCAAGATAGATGGTAAGAAGTATATGCTAAGATTCATAGCAAAACGTTTTGCTGAGTTCAGGGAATCTTATGCAAGAAGGGGGAGATAGACCTGGAGGGAACAGGAGCTCTGAAAGGAGAGCAACAGAACCCCAAAATCTGGGCCCAGGGGTCTTTTCTGAGACTCATACTCCAAACAAGGACCATGCATGGAGATAACTTAGAATCCCTGCACAGAAGTAGCCCATGGCAGCTCAGTGTCCAAGAGGGTTCCCCAGTATAGGAACAGGGGCTGTCTCTGACATGAACTCATGGGCTGGCTCTTTGATCACCTCAACCTGAGAGGGGAGCAGCCTTACCAGTCCACAGAGGAAGACAAGCCAGTCCTGATGAGACCTGATAGACTAGGGTCAGATGGAAGGGGAGGAGGACCTCCCCTATCATTGGACTGGGGGAGGGGCATAGGAGAAGAAGAGGGAGGGAGGGTGAGATTGGGAGGGGATGGGAGAGGGTGCTACAGCTGGGATACGAAATTAATAAACTGTAATTAATAATTAAAAAAAAGATAGATGACAAAATGTTGGTAGCCCAGTTACTAGACCCAGATTCCACTCTCCGCTGAAGATGACCAGGCTGGCCTCTAGGGGGCGGTGTTTTCCTACCTTTGGTGACTGGGACTCCCGCAGGGCTTCAAATTCAACCTTCCTTGAGAACACGGAGTTTGTCTAAGAGGCCCAGAGCTTTCTTACCATTTTCTGGAGGTGCTTTTCCTTTCCTCCTCATCAAAAAGAAACAGCGAAACTTATCAGACAGGCAGGAGCGGAGGAAACGAGCTCGGACCACTGAAGAATGGAGGGGAAGTATAATGTTTCTGAAAAGTGTGAGGAGAGGGTAGCCAGGAACCAAGACAGCGAACCCTAGCCATCCGCTTGCCTGCCTTCCCTTTCCCTCTACTCCACCCCAGCACACAGGCCAGCTTCTGTCTCCAATAGTGCAAAACACGAAAGGGCTGAAAGAACGCATAGCAAGGGATGCTTCTGGGGTAGGCACGCTTTTCGCCCCTTCTCCTCTTCTTTTCTGAAACCTTTTGTTTTCCTGCAAGACAGAATTCCTGTCTGGCATGGCGGCACACTACTCCCTTAGTCCCAGAACGCGTGGGAGGCAGGCAGATCTCGGTGAGTCTACTGAGTCAGGCCAGCTCAAGCTGCACTGTGGAAGGAGTTCATTGTCACCTGTGACTCTAGTTCCACGGGATGGACACCCTCTTCTGACCTCCGTGTTTCGCAGGCATACGTACAAACAAAATGCTCATACACAGAAAATAAAATAAATCTTAAAAAAATCTTTTTAAAAGAATAAATAAAGCAAAACAATTGGGCTAGATACCCTTGGGGAAAAAATATCCAATGAAACATTCCATAATAGGGTGAACTGGAAACAATTTAAACACCTGATGTGCTGTTGTGTATCTGCTCATGTTTGTTCTCTGAGCATGGTATATATATAATTTTTTTTTTTTTTTTTGGAATCCCACTACATGGCTCAGGCTGACCTTGAACGATCCAGGCTGGCTTCAAACTCAGTACCGTCCTGCCTGTATTTCCCTGGTGTGGGAGCAGCTTCTCTCTCTCTTTTCTAAGGTTATTTTATTTTTATTTATTTGTGTGTGTGTGAGTAAGTGTATGCCATGTGTATTTGTGCCCATGGCGGCCAAAAGAGGGCATCAGATCCCTTGGATCTGGAGTCCCAGCAGCCGTGACTTTCCAATGTGAATTCTGGGAACTTGCAAGGGCACAGAGCACTCTCGGCCACCGAAGCATCTCTGGAGCACGCCCATTTCTTCTGAAAGTTATCATCCCCATTGCTTCAAATACCAAAATCTAGTTTGATTCAGGATAACATCTAATTAAATAAGGAAGCTTCATGCTGTCACACCTAGCAGGAAAAACTACTGTGTGATTTTTGGAGTTATTTCCAGGTGCTACTAATTGCCAAGGGAAAGCATGTCTCTTTTGAAGATTTTATTATTTTTTTTTATTTACATGTGTGTTCTCCTGCACCCTAAGAAGTCAGAAAGTTGTGCTGGAGCTGAAGCTAGAGCTGGGGAGTTGCAGTCCTCTAGAAGAGAATACCCATCTTTCCAGCCCCAAGAAAGCACGCTGTGCATTTTTTCTTGAGACATGGTCTCACTGTGTAGCTCTAACTGGCATGGAACTCACATCGATGCTGCTGCCTCCACCTCCCACAAGCTGGGAGGTTTGCCACTCTAGTTTGCCGCCACCCGGCGAGGCTCAAGAAAACGCTTTTATACATCAGAGAAATCCAGATGGGCATGGTGGTGCATACCTTTAATCCTACACAAGGGAGGTGAAAGGAGAAGATCTCTCTGAGTTCAGGGCCAGTCTGGCTAGCCTACATAAGGAGACCCTGGCTCAAAAAAAAAAAACAAAAAGAAGCAGAAGCCAGACTGCTCTAAGTTGAAGGCCAACCTCATAAAGACTGAACAACAACAGTAAGAAGGGGCTAGAGGGACAGAGGAGGGAACAGCAGTTCCCAGGCCTGCACCATTTCCTGGGACCCACCCCAATCTGCCTGGAGACCAGCACGGATCAGGTGACTGTCGTCTGGGAGGCTCCAACCAGAAGTAGATTGAGACAGATCCTGGGACTTGCAGCCAAGCATGGAGTGGAGCTTGTGGGTGGGGGGTGGGGGGCTGTGGCAGTGTTGGGGAAAAGATGGAAGGGCCTGGAGAGGACAGGAACCTCACAAGAAGACCAACAGAGACAACTAACCGAGTCCCATGGGGGCTTTCAGAGACTGAGACCTCAACTAAGGAGCGTGCATGGGCTGGACCTAGGCCCCCTGCACACGTGGCAACAGACAGCTTGGTCTTCGTATGGGGCACCTGGCAAGTGGAGGGTGGGGGCTGTTTCTAACATGGACTCTATTGCCTGCTTTTGGATCACTTCACCCTGGCAGGGCTGCCTTGTCTGGCCTAAGGGGATGAGGAGATGCTCAGTCCTGATGTGACTTGATGTGCTGGGGAGGGTTGGTGAGGGGGGGAGGGAGTAGATTGGGAGGAGAGGAGGGAAGGGACTTTGGGGACAGGAGAATCATGGGAAAAACAGAGGAGACAGACAGGAAGAGAGGAGGAAGAAGGATACCAAGATGGATTAGCATGGAGAAGGAACCATGTAGGCCAGGAGAAACGACTCCAAGAAATGTTGTGAAAAGAAACACCAAGATAAAAAATAGATATAAGCAATTATTTATAAGATTATGGATGGAAGGTAGCCCAGATAGGAATGGTTAAGGTGGATGGTGTGGGATTCGGGCTGGAAGGTTACTGAGAGCATAGGTGGAATTATCTGCCCAGCCCAAGGTATTACAAGGCAATTTTAAAGTATAACAGGTGTCTGTGTCTTATTATGATAGCGGGTGAAATAATACAGTTATAGGGCAAATAATAAACACTATTTAGCCCAAAACCAATTTTATTTTCAACACATGAACAAATGGGAGGCTAGCACATGCACACAGCCCAGCACAGGCAGCCTAAGGCAGGAAGACCGCCTACCAATGCTACTTACAAAAAGAAAAGAAAAAAAAAAAAAAATCAATGGGATCTAACACCCAAGTGTAAGACATTAGATTTTATTGGAACCTGAGATCAGGAAAAGAAGTTTGAGAAATTTTATCATCTGGATAATAGTCATTATGGAATTATTAACTTTTATGAATAATTTTATTAGTTATACAGAAAGATGTCCTAATTTTTAATAGTTGCCTCCTGGAGTCTGTAACTTACTGTTAAATGGTTCAGGGGAAATGTATGTATTTATATCTGAATCTTTGAGAGAGAGAGAAAAAAAGGGACCAGATAGGTGACTCAGGGGTCAAGAGCACTGGCTGTTGTCGTAGAGGACCTGGGTCTGATTTCCGGCACCTACAGGGCTGTTCATAACTGTTTGTAAGTCCAGTTCCAGGGGATCCAACAGTCGCTTCTGGCCTCTGCCTGTACCAAATATGCACAAGCAAAAAGAGAAAGAGGAAGGAGAGACAGAAAGAAAGAGCAAAATGTTGTCAATATTGAATGTAGATCTAAAATAAACTGGTATTCATCCGTTTTATTTTTTTTCTGTAGATAAAAGTTTCTCTAATAGTTTGGGAGATAAATTGCTTCACGTGGACCACCATTTGCATACAGATAGTGGTTGGCACCATTTACAGAAAGGTTTAATGTAAAGTACGAGACCTTCGTTTGACCTCAGCAGGAGGCTCCAGCTGGTTTCCTGGACCACGGTTGAGAGCTTCTGAGTGAGACGCCTTCTGCCCCTTCTCCACTCACGCTGACGCCAGCCAGACCCCTGCCTTGCCTCAGCTAAGCGGACTGTAGAGTCTTGCTGTCTGTCCCGCTCTTTGCTTTTGGAGAGGCATTATGGAGCAAAGTGGCTGTGCCTAAGCTGAGCTGCGTGCCTGGCTGCTTTATGGTAACTGTCCCACTGCTAGCCAGTGACAAAATGGTTTCCAATCTGCCTGAGTACCTGGCACTCCTGGGGGTGTGAAGAGAAGCCCAGATGTAATCCACTTTCTCTCTCCTACGTGAAGCCTCTAGGCCTCAAGAGCAGGCTGGCACCCCTCCCTTCCATTATTTGGACAGTGTTAAAGTTCAGCTCGGTCTCAGGATCCACTAGTTCTTCTACTTTACCCACTGTCTTGGTCACTGCTCTCTGGCTGGGAAGAGACACCATGACCACAGCAATTCTTTTAAAGAAAGTATTTAATTGGAGGCTCGCTTATGGTTTCAGAGGGTTAATCCGTTACCACCACATCGGGCAGGTACTGGGGCAGTGGCTGAGAGCTGCATCCTGCTCCATAAGCAGGAAGAGAACCTGGGCCTGGTAAGGATCTTTAAAACCTCACATCCCCAGGGACACAGTCCCTCCAAGGCCACACCTCCTAATCCTTCTGATCCTATCAAACACTCTATTCCCTGATGACTAAGTATTCAAATATACTGGCCTATGGGGTGGGGGTGGGGATCCTTATTCAAACCACTACACCTACAAACACCTCAGTATTCTCTTTCCATCTTTGACCAAGGAAAATGACTAAACTCCTTAGATATAACATCACATCTTTATTCAGGAAACATTACACGGGGCTGATGCGAACAGACAATGAATTAAATTATATAAATCTGACAGCTACATTTTCCAGAAGAGACCCGGTTATTGTAAACAAGGAAGAGGAACCAGGAGGCTGCAGGGAGGAGGTCCACTGGGCAGGGAGAGAAGAGGGTCCGTGCAGAATCCATGCTTCCTGGCTCTGCCTGTGCTCAGCTCAGTGGCAGGCCTTGCTAAACTCCTGCAGGGCCCAGCGCTTGTTCTCGGTCGCCAGTTTGAGCTGTGTGTACTCCTTCACCAGGTTCTCAAAGTCCTCCCCAAGCACCTCATAGGTTTTCAGGACCAGTCTCGATTTCTCCAGGTCCTGCTCTTGTAGGTGAATGGCTCCCTCCAGACGGTCCCTAAGAGCCCAGGAAGAGAAAGTTCAATTGAAGGACCTAAGTCCTCAGAAAACAGACAGGTATCGAAACATGCCAACGCGAACAAGACTGAAGAGCATGGGACTGGCCGTGAAGGGCGGGTCCACTTCTTGAGGGTTCCTACCTAATAAGACGATGCACTTCCACTTTCTCAGCACTGTAAGTGTCAGACAAAATCTTTAGCTCCTCCATCCTGACAGGGGGGAGAGAGAAATGTTACACGGAAGATCGCAAATCACAGAAGAGTTTAGGGGCCAGCAAGATGGCTCAGTGGGTAACAGTGCTTGCTGTGCAAGCTCTGAGCATCTCAGTTCAATCCCTGGAACCCACGTAGAGGCAGAAGATGAGAACTGTATCCACAGAGCTGTCCTGACCTCTACATGCACCCCATCACACACACACATTCAGCCCATCTTATACAGTCACACACATTTACACTGACACACACACACACAGTTCTTTGAAAGTAACGTTAAAGATGGCCAAGAATGGGTAGATCTCTAAGTTCAAGGCCACAAGCCCAGCCTGGTCTACAAAGTGAGTCTAGGACAGCCAGGGCTATGCAGAAAAGCAAACAGACAAAAAAGGGCCAAGAAGGTTGGGAAGTCGAGGCTGGAAAGAAAAGGCTCTGTGGTTAAGAGCCTTTATTACTCTGTCAGAATATCTAGGTTCAAATTCCAGCACCCACAAGGCAGCTCACAACCGCTGTAACTGCCATTCCAGGGGATTAACACCCTTTTCTGACCTTTGTAGTTACCAGAGGTCATACATGTAGTCTTAACACTCATCACTAACACTCAGACACATAAAAAGTAATAAATCCAAAAAAATATTTTTTTTGTTTGTTTTCAATACAGTGTTTCTCTGTATAGCCCTGGCTGTCCTGGAACTTGCTCTGTAGACCAGACTGACCTTGAACTCACAGAGATGCCCCTGCCTCTGCCTCCCAAGGGCTGAAAGGCGTGGGACACTAACACCCGGCCAAAACATACTTTTAAAAAAAAGATGTATTTATGTATATGAGCACTGTTTGCATGAATGTCAGTATGACAGAAGAGAGCATCGGATTCCATTACAGATGGTTGTGGGTGCTGGGAATTGAACTCAGGACCTCTGGATGAGCAGCCAGTGCAGTTAACCACTGAGCCATCTCTCCAGCCCCCAAAACAATTTTTTTTTAAAGAACAGCTAACTCTTGTAGCCCATGCCTTTAACCCCAGTGCTCAATAGGCAGAAGCAGATAGAACTCTTGAGTACAAGGCAGCCTGGCCCTCATAGTAAGTCTCAGGGCAACAGGCTCACCAGGACCAGGTCTAAGACCAGGACCACATAGTGAGACCCTATCTCAAAAAAAAAAAGAAAGAAAGAAAGAAAGAAAGAAAGAAAGAAAGAAAGAAAGAAAGAAAGAAAGAAAGAAAGAAAGAGCTGGGTTCAGTGGCATGTCTCTAATCCCAGCACTCAGGGAGGCAGACGAATGCAGATCTGTGAGTTCGAGACCAGCCTGGTCTACAAGGACAGCCAAGGCTACACAGAGAAACCCTGTCTCGAAAAACCAAAAAAAACGTGGTACAGAGAGAAAGGTCACTGTAAATCCCTAAGCAGCTGACGTCACAGTGAAACACTTATTTCAGAAGGCTCCAAAATAAATACCTAAGAGTGCTGAAAGCTTTTGGTAACACCAAGAAAGGCCAGTTACACTGCTGTGTGACACTGCCTGGGACCCACAGGTCCTAGGCATGGTGAGGAGAGATGAGGAGCAGCAGCTGAGACAGTCCCTTCGGTCCGCCGGCTCACCGCTCACCTGAGCTTAAGGATTATGGCGCTACACTTGACCTCCAGGTACTGGGCGTTGATGCGGTCTAGCTCGGGCTGAGCCTTCAGCCGGTACTCCTGAAGAAGCCTCTTTAGCAAGCTGAGGCAGCGGAGAAGCACCTGAAGCCCCGAGAGAAAGGACAAGGAAACCGTAAGAGGAGAAGGCCTCAGCTCGCCTGGAGGGGTCCTGGGGTCCGAAAAAGGAAGGCCACTGCCAGCAAACCTGGGAGTAGGTAGCCCTCTTCTTCTCCAGCAGCACCAGCTGCTCCTTCTGCTGGCCCTTGGCCTCGAGACACTGCTGCTTCTCTCCCACCAGGACCTCCGTCAGCGACCACACCTTCGCCGCTTTCAGCGTTTCTCCATCAGTGTCTGGACAGACGAGAGAACAGGAAAACCCCATAGACACCGCCCTACAAGGCCCTTATTTGTGCTTTTTATTTTAAAATTATGCATGCACATGCATGTGGTGGGATTATTAATGTTAATATTGATTCCTATAATTATGAAGGTTATCCCGTAACCTGCTATTTGGGAAATAAATGGACACTGACGCCTGTTAGATTTTTAAGGAGCCTTACTTAACATACCTGGGACTGAGCAGACATTAGCCCTCTGAGCTATCTTATCCATTTCACACCCAAAACCCCCCATAAAAATGCTCGCACATGTTTTCCACTTGGACAGCTTTTCTCCATCAAGCCAGTCCTCGGAGCAGGCTGCTTTTGGCCACGTGCTCCTGGTCCACACTAACCCATGGTGACATCCCCTCTCCTTCCTTCTTCCTCTCTGGGGAGTCTTCTTTCCTCCGTGAACCTTAGCTCCGCCCACCTCTCTTTGCCCAGCCCAGGTACAGGCAGTTTTATTAGATTATCCAATGAGCCCCACACTTGGCAGGCTGAGGCAGAAGAGCGCCACAGGTATGAGCCTGGGCTACAGAGCGAGGCCCTGGCTAGACAGCCTGCAAGGCAGGGTAAGACCCATCTCGGACCCACACGGAACTGAGAAAGCCTGCCAACCAGGGAGGCTCTCACCTGAGCTGGGGTCGTGGTAGCAGAGCAGGGTGAAACACTTCCTTTTCAGCTGCTCCTCCACTTCCAGCTGGAGCCGCGCCCTCATCCACACGAAATCCTACGGCGAGGCACGCGGACCGTCAGCACCAGGAAGACCCTTCCAGGGGATGTGAGAACAAAGACCTCCTCACATGTAACCAAAGAAACCAGACCGAGAGAGCCTGGGATGCCGGTGCCCTAATCCTAGCATTTGGAAGACCGAGGCAGGCCAGGGAGCTCAAGGCCAGAGACTACCTGAGACCCTGTCTCAAAAACACAAATTCATCACAGCACCAAGCAAACGATGCTACAGGCACCGGCGGAATCCACCTGGGGTTCTGTGTATTCTTGTCAAATGCGGGCTGACTCGGGACCGTGGGCATGCTAGGCAATGGTCCACCACTGAGCTGTCTCCCCATCCCTGCAAGTGGTTTAAGCTGGTACAATAAAGCTATCAAGCACCCAAGGGCCTAGACACTCTTCAGAGTGCTACTGGAGGTATCATTTTATTTATTATTGTTTCTTCTTTTCTTCTTTTTTGAGACAGGGCTCTCTCTCTATAGCACTGGCTGTCCTAGAACTCACCATGTAGACCAGGCTGGACTCAAACTCAAGAGATCTGTCTGCCTCCGCCTTCCAAGTGCTGGGTCTAAAGGCCTGTGCCACCACTGCCTGACTTTATTGTTTTCTGGGATAGACTTGTTGCATAGACCCAGGCTGGCTTTGAACTCACAGCCCTCTGCTTCAGGACCCAACCACTGGGATTATAGACACGAACCTCTACTCTTCTTGCTTGATTTATTTCTGAGACAGGGTCTTACTGTGTTGCTTGTCTCCCGGTAGCCTGGAACTAGCTATCTGGACCAGGCTAGACTTGAACTCAGATATCCACCGACGTCTGCCTCCAAGTTTGAGGGCAGTCTGGCCTACACAGTGATATCCTGCCTAAGAAAAAACAAGGGGATGGGCCAAGAGTGGCAGAACATGCCTTTATTCACAGCACTCACGCAGGACGCAGAGGCAGGTGGATCTCTGTGAGTTCAAGGCCAGCCTGGTCTACACAGAGTTCATCCAGCCATGACTATACAGTTAGGTCCTGTCTCCCAAAGTGTTTTTGTTTTTGTGGTTCGAGACAGGGTTTCTCTGTATAACCCTGGCTGTCCTGGACTCACTTTTGTAGACCAGGCTGGCCTCGAACTCAGAGGTCCACTTGCCTCTGCCTCCCTGAGTGCTGGGATTCCAGGCGTGCCACTGTGCCCGCCTAACAAAGTTTTTAAAAGGAGGAAGACCAGAGACGGCTCAGTGGTTGAGAGCACCGGCTGCTCTTCCAGAGGACCCGGCTTTGCTTCCCAGTTTACAACAGCCGTAACTCTAGTTTCAGGGGACCCACATCCTCCGTAGCCTCCTCAGGCATGGGGTGCACAGACGTACTTATAGGCAAAACACTTATATAAAATGAGAATGAGCAAGGGGCGTATAACATCATTAACATGCGGTTTTATACACACACACACATATACACACTGCATTTCACTCTTTCAGTCTCTGCTTGAGCGAGTGGCAGAGCAAGATGAGATGGGGACTTCGTGTCTGGAAGTATCTCATGAAGATGCATACATTGAGTGGCCACGGAGGCTCTGAGGCCCGCCCCCTTTAGAAGTCAGCCTGGGGCAAGCAGGGTTGCCCCACCAAGCAGACAATGCAGGAGCAGAGGACCGCAGCGGACAGAAAAAACACTGCAGTTGGGTAAATCATCTGAAAGAGCACTGGCTGCTCTTCCAAGGACACTGGTTCAGGTCTAGTACCTAAAGGGAACTCCAGTTCTAGGGGATCTGATCTCTGATGCCCTCTTCTGGCCACCATGTGCACTCTACACACATGGTGCACAGACACACAATTAGGCAAAACACCCATTAACATATAATAATAATAATATAGGGGAAAAAAAGAGAAAATGTTAGCTGTGGGTGTAGCTCAGTTGGCAGAGTGCTTGCCTAGTACACAAGAGGCCTCGGGTTTGACCCCTAGCACCTCCTAAACCAAGCACGCTTGTAATCCCAGCACTTGAGAGGTAGAGTTAGGAGGATCCAAAGCTCAAAGCCAACCTCAAACAAATACTCGCGATCCTGTCGAAAGAGACAGGATCCTGTCGAAGGAGACAGACAGACAGACTTAAAGCATTGGGTTCCATATCTGCCTCCAACCTGTGAGGGCGGCATGAGCTCCAGAAGGTCAGCCTTCTCCAGCCCCAGCAGCGGGGGCATCTCCGTCTCCTGGCCAGGACCCGAAAGCTGTGTCAGCTCAGTTACAAGCAGCCGCTGTTCAAGGGTCTCATGAAACTAAAAACAAAAAGCAAAAGCAAAAATAATAATAATAATTTTTCTTAAAAGATGATTTTAAGATTTTTGACTTCACTGAACATCCTAGTGTATGTAGCTAGTTCCAGGCTAGACAGGGCTATGCAGTAAGGGCTACACCGCTCTCCAAAGAAAACAGAAAGGACTCCATCCCCACATCTTCCGTCCTCGTGCACCTCTCCTCACATTTTCAAAGTCCTCAGGCGAGTCACCGCTTGAGAGAGCTGAATTACTAGGGTTCCCTCCACTTCCTCTCTCCTCCCAACCCCTCCGGTGTCCATCCTTTCTCTCCCCTTCCTTTCTCTCTTTCTTCCTACAGGGTCTCACTGTGTTGCCCAGGCTAGCCCCAAGTCCCCACAGTACAGCTCTTTCCATAGCCTCACAAGCCCTGGGTAACAGTGTCACAACTGGCCAGCCCAGTCTCATCCCTGTAACCAACACCTACCTCCCTCCCCCGGCCTCACCTTCTTGTCTTCCGAGGTGAGATTCGTGTCTTGGGCCTTCACATAGTAGTCCACGAGCAGCTCTTGGATCACTCTCTGTAAGATCTCGTACCTCAGCCATGCCGTCTTATGCAGCCGGACTTCATTCCACGCCTCCCAACAGAACAAAATCCCTGCCTGAGACTTTCTCTCTCAGGGACTCCGGTGCCCTCCCGCCGCCCCTTCTCCCGGGGCCCTACCTGAGCCTGCTCTTTTGCCAGCGTGAGGCTTAAGCCGCTTTCGTCCACATGCTGTGACAGTCTAAGCAGCAGCTTGCTGAAGTTCGGGTTCTGAATCAGATCCTCTTCACTCAGGGCACAAGGAGGAAACTGCTTGTCACACACTTGAAAAACGACAGAGCAAACACGTGGACTCCTTGCTTGCTGGGACTGGGCACAACACGGTGGGGCGGTCTCCGTGCCCTGTGTAAACGCTGACTTCTGTGCCGGGCAGAGCTTTTCTTACGGCTCCATCATATTTTGTAAACACTCCCTCCAACACCTTCTGATTGATTTAATAAAGAGCTGAGCAGAGCTGGGCGCGGTGGCGCACCCCTGTAATCCCAGCACTCAGGGAGGCAGAGGCAGGCGGATCTCTGGGCATTTGAGGCCAGCCTGGTCTACAAAGCGAATCCAGGACAGCCAAGGCTACACAGAGAAACCCTGTCTCAAAATAATTAAATAAATGAACGGATGAATAAATGAATGAATGAATGAATGAATGAATAAAATAAAGGGCTGAAAGGCCTATAGCAAAACAAGAGAAGCTAAGGTGGGACTTTCAGGCAGAGATAGGAACTGTAAAAAGAATCAGGTGCGGGATTTGCTAGCCAGATGTTGAGGCTGAGGAGAGGTAATGAGCCATGCGGCAGAACATAGATTAGTATAACAGGGTTAATTTAAGTTATAAAAGCTAGTTAGGAGCAAGCCCACGCCAAGGACCAAGCTTTCATAATTAATAAAAGGTCTCCATGTCATTTTGGGGAGCTGGTAGTCCAAAGAAAGTCCCATTATAACTAGCACCCAACATATAATTGGCACTCAATGTATGTAATAGCATCACTTACAAAAAAAAAACAAAAAAGAGAGAGAGAACCCTGGTCTTAATGGGAAAATTCTCTAAATAGAATGTATTTTAAACAGAAAAATAAGTAAAGCCAGGAGCAACGACACACCTGCAGGCCCTGCGACTCAGGAGGCTGAGGTAGGAGCGTCCTTGAAGCAGAAGGCTTTGGCATCAGCCTGACTACATAGTGAGATATTGAACAAATAGTTGCCAGCTGGTTACAGACAGCTCAGCTGCTAAGGATACTTGGCCCCAGCCTATGCCCTGTGTCCGTTCCCCGGAACGAGAGCACGAAGTCCTGACTTGTGACTTCTGACTCTCTACACTCTCAGCGTTAAGGAGATGCAGGCAAGAGTTAGGAGTTCGAGGCCAGCTTGGGCTACATGACCTCCAGAGGGGCCTGTGTTAGTTACACTGTTAGACGCTGCCTCGAAATACAAATCACGAATAAACCAAAATCATAGTCATATTAGCCAAGTGTCTACTTCGTATACAAGGATGTTAATCACAAAGGAAGGTGTGTGTTTCCTGGGCTTGCACGTGCCTAGCGAGGCCTTTACCTCGAGCTACAGACCAGGCACACAGCTAAGGTTTTGGTAAATGGAAATGTAATCCTCCTGCCTCGCCCACCTAACTGCGGGGATTACAGGCATGCAATGCCCAGCCTGGCCAGAATCATTAGCGTTCCTGAGGAAGAGGGGGAGACAGACTTGGCAAGTCCCTGCTGTGGACCCGAGACCTCCCTCGCTCACATAAGCAAGGCTGAGAAAGGTAAAGGAAGAAACCAATTGACCACTTAGAATCCTCTCCCTGTAAGCAGAGCCGAGCAACCCTTGTGGGCAAACATCTGCACAGGCATCCCCCGGGGACCCCACTTGCTCGAGACCTGTTCCACCTCTCTCCCAGCGGCTTTCTGCTGAGGCCTATTACCTACCAAACACTCATGTGTTTCATCTCTGGATTATTATATCCAAAGTCATTTTAGAGTAAAAGAAATCTTTTATTTTCGTTTTCGGGCCCAAAGCTGGGTGTGGCGGGGCACAGTTACAATCTGTATTATAAGGCAGAGGCAGCAGAATCACAAGTTCAAGGCCAGCCTGAGCTACCAGAGGAACAAGAAAATACAAGCAGGAAAGACGCCTTTAACGGACGGGCCAGCCGCCCCTGACCCTGACAACAGATTGCCAATGCGTCATGGCAAGCAGATACTGGGCCAGCACAGACAGTTGGTGCAACCTGCTCTCATTGATGTGCCCCTAGATTTCCCTTTCCTCAGCTACGGGGGCTCTGTGAGTGAAACAGAGTCCCATTCTGATGGGACACTGGGAGCCTTTTCATCACAGGAGACAAGGATCTGGACAAAACCCCTGGAAAAGTCATCAGGCCTTTTGCAGAGACTTACCTGTGGTGGTTAGAAGAGAGGTACAGGGCCCCTGTGTTTGAATGCTTGGAGTGGCATAGAGAGTCGCATTATTAGGAGGTGTGGCCTTGTTGGAGGAAGTATGTCACTGTAGAGGCGGGGCTTTGTTCAAGCTAAAACCAAGGTAAGACAGTCTCCTGGCTGCCTTTGGATCAAGACATAGAACTCTTGGCTCCTCCTGCACCATGTCTGCCTGCAGGGTGCCATGCTTCCCACCATGATGATAATGGAGTGAGCCTCTTAACTATGAGCCAGCCCCGGTTAAATGTTCTCCTTTGTAAGAGCTGCCTCAGCGGTGGGTATCTTCACAGCAATACAACCCTAAGACACTACCCTTACCTTGCTGCAGTATTTCCACCCCTTCTCCGGGTGAGCAGAAATCTCCGGATGCCATCTAATTTTCTTGGTGTTATCTGTATGGAACCAGATGGAAGAACACTGCAAGACGAGCAGACCCCTGGGCTGCTCCAGGTGACCACAACCTGAGGCAGTCTCCCAGGCCTCAACCTCTGTGCCGCCACAGAGGCAGGCCCTGAACTCTGCCTCTTCCTCCTCGGTGCTAGGACTGAAGGTGTGTGCCACCAAATCTGGCTCAGAGATGTTTTTTATAGGACAGGGCTGTATCAGACATCAGGGACACCAAACTTTAGCAGTTTATGGACAAACTTACAAGTGCCGGGAAACCTCACATTCCAAGAACAAATCCCAAGCTGTCCAAAAGATGACTCTGAAGAGAATCCTTCCAACTCCCTTCCCTACCCACCCCAAGTCCACTAAGGTCCACTAAGGTCTAGTGCAAGGCTTCTCCCTACCACTGTGCTGAAGATTACAAACTGTTGTTCTCATGTTCCCAGTAAACTGGGGGGTTGGGGGGGGGGATCCAAAAGTGCCTTTTGCCCAGGGCCAGCTCACAGGCTTTCTACTGCTTCTCTGACCATGTCATCTCATGGAAGAGTTGTCTGTCTAGGGGCAGGAGCGATACACACTTGAACAACAGCAGCTTTTTCCATAACTACACCCAGAGAAGAGGACACGACAACAGTGTCCCGCAGACTGCAGAGTAAGTCGACACAGTTATGGGTGTTTTTGTCAAGAGCCTGGAGAGCCTCGAACTGTCAACAGAGATCGGGGAGAGACAGAACAGGAACACAAACACTGCCCGCCCATGCTTCCTCCAAACGGCAGCTGAGCCCAAATCAGCGCGGACCCTGAAGCTGATTAGGACTTAACGCTTCACGTCCACAGAACATTGGCTTATTCTCTCCTTTTATGAGCCGCAAGAAAGCAACTACCCGTTCGTTTTGCAACGTGGTCTAGAAGACGCGGCTGAGGAGGCGCAAGGCTAGGCCTGCCACAAATGAACGTCTCTGCGGGAGTTTAAGCGAAACGCTCGCTTTTCTGGCGCCAACCCTCTTCCACCTGCAAAACCGCGATAACGACTCCTGCTTGACTGCAACGTCAAGAATTACTAACAATCGTCCTGTCAACAAAAGCTGTCTGGCTAAGTTTTCCGGATAAAGTGCGGTTCACTGTTGAGCTACGCTTGCAAATGAAGTTTAGGCACCCAGTCACCGGGGTTCCAACCGGTCGGGGGGTCCTCGGCGGCCGCGGGGCGTGAGCCCAGGCTGCACCCCACCGAGACGCAGGCGTGCCCGGAGCCACTGGGCGCGGACTGATCGCACAGGCTGTTTTCCCAAGAGGTGACCCTTGCAAGGCCCGAGATAATCAAGATGCAGAACGCGCTCTCCGGCGCCGACCTACCGTCTGGGCCGCCAAGGAGGCCTAAGGGCGAGCTCACGGACGAAGAGAGCCAGCCCGCACACCCCGCCGCGAGGGAGCCGAGGCCGGGGACTGCCGGGGACCGCCGGGGACGGTCGCTCCCGCCGGCGGAGGCGGAACCGGCCTGGACTGAGCCGGGCCGCGGGGCGGGGCGGGGCTGCGCTGGGCGGGAACGGAGACCCCGCCCCGGGAGCGCGCGCTGGGCGCAACTGCCGTGGGGAGCCTGGAAAGGGGGACCTAACCCCGTTAAATGGAAGGGTGTAGTTAGAGGTGGCGACCCAGCCCGAAGGCCACAGCCTGCCTCTGTGGTCCTCGATGCTCCAACAAGTCGCACCCTTGCGGGCCCCCTCTTGAATGCGTTTTGTTGTTTTAGATTTAGTTACAAGGTAGAGTTTCTCTGCCAAGCCCTGGCTGACCAGGTCCTGGGACTCGCTGTATAGACCAGGCTGGCCTGGAACTCAGAGATCTGCCTGCCTCTGCCTCCCGAGTGCTGAGATGAAAGGTTCACGCTACTGACCCCCGTTGATTAATTTTTATTTTTAGATGTGGGCGCGCGCATGCGCCATGTGTGCCGTGTCCCCGGAGGTCAGAAGAGGGAGCCAGAGCTCTTTGAGCCTGCTGCATTTGGGTTCTGAGACTTGAACTCAGGTCCTCTGTAAGAGCAGTCAGCGCTCTTAACCACTGAGCGATCGCTCCAGCCCTACCCCTTGGATTTCTTAATCCAGCCTCCTTGCTCTCCCTTTATTATTTTTTAAATCACGTTTTACTTACTGCGTGTGCTACGTGCACTGTGGAGGCTAGAAGACATTGTGGGAGTCAGTTCTTCCAAGCTACAGGTTCTGGGGGTGAAACTCACGTCATGGGCTTGGCAGCAAGCTCCTTTACCCATGTATGCTAACTGCTATGTCTTCCGTTTGTCTCTCATTCTCCCTTCACCCCTACCTCTGCCTAAACTAGTTTTGCAAAACTAAGGGAACCCAACCAGGAGGAGAATTATTTTTAGAAAATAAGATGTTTAGCTGGGCGTGTACTACTCAGCCTTCATCCCACCTACCCTGGAGGTTGAGTCAGGAAGATCTGAAGTTCAAGGCCAGGCCTGGGCACCATGCTGAGGTTGCCTCCTCCTCTCCCCCCGTCTGAAAAATGAAAATTTTATATGAAATATACTGCTCCAAGGTTATTTTCTATTTTTTTTTGTTTATTTTACTGCTGTGTGTGTGGGTGTTGCCTGCCTGCATGTCTGTGTACCCATTGTATGCTTGGTGCTGTGGGGTCCCCTGGAACTGCTTACAGTTACCATTATGTGGTGCTGGGAATTGAATCCCGGTTTTCTAGAAGGTCAATGGTTAAGCCCTCTTCCTAGCCTGGTTATTAGATCTCTTGCATCAGAGAACAAACCGATAGGCAAAGCATGCTTGGAGATGGAGCTCCTTTAGAACAGTGGTTCTCAACCTGTGGTCCACAATGGGCACAAATGGCCCTTCCACAGTGGTCACCTAAGACCACTGGAAAACACAGATATTTACATTACAGGTTTTTTTTTTTAGTGTATTTTTGTTTTATATTCACTGGTGTTTTGACTGCATGTATGTGTGAAGGTTAACAGAAGCCTTGGAACTAGAGTCACCGATAGGTAAGCACTGCCGTGTGGGTGCTGGAAATTGAACCTGGGACCTCTGGAAGAGCAGCCAGTGCTCTTAACGGCTGAGCCATCTCTCCAGCCCCTACATTATGATTTATAACAGTAACAAATTACAGTTAGGAAGTAGCAATGATAATTTTATGGTTGGGGTTCACCATAACATGAGGGACTGAATTAAAGGAGCACAGCATTAGGAAGTTGAGAACCGCTACTTTAGAACGAGCTATGGCTAGTCATAGTGGCTCCTGCCTTTAACCCCAGCACTGGGGAGGCAGAAACAGGCAGCTCTCTTAGCTCTTAGCTCAAGGACATGCTGGTCTACATAGAGAGTTCCAGGACAGCCAGGGTTACCTAAAAAGACCTGTAAAAGAAGAAAAGGAGGAGGAGGAGGAGAAGAAGAACCAGCAGAGACTTTCACTACTATACACAGAGGAATGATCCAGAGAGAAAGGATTTTTTTCTGCCCTTGGTCAGAGCATCAGCTGCCATGTTTCATGTTTAATGCTAGAGGGCTGTCATTTTCCAAGGCTTTAAAAAATTGTTTCTGCTTCCTGGGTTCTGCAATGCAGCCTCATTAAATACCAGGCCTACGCACCAACAGTGCTCAGAACAAAATAGCAAGCATGCTTTGGTGATTTTCAGCTGATCAGAGATTTACTGAAATTTCATCTCCCAAGTCTTCAGGTTCTTAAATACTGAACTACAAAGCCTTGGCTAAATGTCTGTAAAGCACAGGAGACCGAGAGAGAGGGGATGGTACAGCAGCCTGCCTTCCAGAGGACGGAGAGGACAGTGGTGGGGGCCTTCTATTGGACAGACCTCCATATGCAATTATCTCTTCCCTCTCTGTCCCTTTCAAGCCATGAGACCTTGGGCTCCATCTCTCCTTCCTGTCAAAAGGAGGGAATAACATATTTCTAGTAACCCTAGTCTCTCAGCATTGATGTAATGATCAAATGAGATAATGGCTAAGAAAGTGTGTTGGAGAGACTATGCGAGTGAGGTGTTTTATTAAGTGCCTTGGGAGACACAAAGATAAATGTGACCTAATTCCTACCCTGAGGAAATTCACAGTCTATTGAGAAGATACACATGAAAAGGAAATAATCCAAGGCAGTAAATAGGTGTCAAAAGGGCAGTTTAGATTATAAATACAGAGAAACTTAAAGAGGGGACAGACATTTCTCTGCAGAAATAGATAGGGAAGTCTATGAAATAAATCATATTTTCCCTGCGCCTTGAAAGGAGAAGAAAAATTTAAAACACTTGGAATGAATGAAAGAGTCCAGAAAAATTGAAGACGTGACGGGGTATAGCTGAATTGGAGGGGCCGAGACACTGGGCATTCTGCAAGGGGCGGGGGGGGGGGACTTTCATAGGTGCGCTCTCTTTGAGAGTAGAGAGTTAACCCTCTAGAGCACAGAGCACCCTAGTAACCAGAAATGCAGCAAAGGCACAGGACTTTAATCCCAGCACTTGAGGGGTAGAGACAAACAAACCCCTGAGTTTGAGGCCAGTGTGATCTGCATAGTGAGTTCCAGAACAGCCAAGGCTAGGTAGCAAGACCCTGCATCAATAAAGAAAACAAAAAAGGAAACCCAGCGAAGGATTACAAACAGAACGTTCAAATCAGACCATTCAGAGTTCTTCAGCAAGAACCCAACCCCACCCCACCCCATGCTTCCTACTAACCTTCTTTCCCCCAGATTTTTTATAGAAAGAATACTCTCGTTGAGGTGTTTTAATATAAAATATTTAAAGGGTTTTGCTGTGACTGTTCCTTACCACAAGCCAGCTGGTGACACCCTCCAAACTTCTCATTGTCCCACATGGAGGTCACCCCACCGCTCTCAGCATTTAGGGGGGCTGGAGCAGGAAGGATTTTATAGGCGCTAGTTTTTTAAAACTCTACTTTATTTGGGGTTCCTTAAAGCCTCTCCCTTCCAACCCCTCCCCCAACCCTAGGTAGGAGAAAAAGGAGGTTAGAAGGGAAAGGAGGCATGGCCTTCTTTACTTCTGCCATCTGGGTAGGGTCATCGGGTTCTTTAGGAGGGACTTTGAGTCGTCAAGATAGCCAGCAGGCCAGTAGGCCAGCAGGCAGGCCCACATCTGTCTTCCTCCAGCTGCCGCCCCTTCTCTTTCTGGGCTCTCCTATTTAGTATTGATACCCCTCAGAGTCCTCAGAATTCCATCAACTCCAGCTGACAAGGGCCACACCCTGCACGAGGCATTATCAGCTGTGGGCAAACTAAAAAACAAACTAAAATCCCACACTCGGGATTAAAACAAAAACGCATTTACACAACATGACTGAGCTTTTAAAGAAACCAAAACTTTTATTACAAAGGATCCCAAACTTTAGGACAGCCTGGGAAACTCAGAGAGAGCCTGTCTCAAAACCAAACAAAGAAGGGATTGAGGATGTTGCCAAGTGATAAAGAGTTTACTACGAAAGTATATCACCCTGGACTCAATCTCAAATATCATACATACACACACACACACATACACACCTATATACATCTGTGCTTGCTTTTATTTTGAGACAGGCCTCAAGTATTTCAGGCTAGCCTCAAACTTACAAATGGAGCCAAGGCTAGCTTTGAACTCCTGATTCTCCTGAATTCACCTTCCAAGTAAATAATCAAATTAAGAATATAAAAAGACATAGTAGTACACACCTTTAATCCCAGCACTGGGGAGGCAGAGGCAAGTGGATCTCTGTGAGTTCAAGACCAGGCTGATTTACATAAGGAGTTCCAGGACAGTACAGCCAGGGACACATAGAGCTGTCAAGAAATAAACAAACAAACAGATAAATAAGTGAATAGGGCTGAAGAGATGGCTCAGCAGTTAAGAACACTTGCTGCCTTTTCAGAGGACCAAAGTTTGGTTGCAAGTACCCACTCTAGGCAGCTAACAACCACTTGTAACTCTAGTTCCAGGAGAGCTAACACCTTCGGTCCTCTGTTAGCATCCACATACATGTGCACATATACCCAGACATGTACATGCACATAAATTTAAAATTCTGTATGTTGGATGTAGTGATGCACACTTTTTGTTTAATGAGTTTTGTTTGTTTTGTTTGTTTGGTTGGGTTTTTTTTTTTTGAGACAGGGTTTCTCTGTGTAGCCTTGACTGTCCTGGACTTACTTTGTAGATCAGGCTGGCCTCTAACTCACGGAAATCCACCTGCCTCTGCCTCTCAAGTGCTGGGATTAAATACCACCACCGCCAGTATTCAACATTCTATTAATGATTTTATTCTAGTATCCTATCAAAGGGAGCCTTTAAGTCTAATGTGCATGGACGCTGAAAGTATGGGCTCTAACTGAATGGTTGCAAAGCTGGGAAATCAAAACTGCAAAGGTGGGAGATAAAAATATCCATTTGACTCGCGTGGCAGTTCTCACCTGCCGTTCCAGAACTCAGGAGGATGAAGCCAAAGAGTGCTGAGAATTCAAGGCCAGCCTGGACTGTGGTGAAACCTTATCTCAAAAAAGACAAAAACAATCCCCCCTAAAATGGACTCTCTATAGCACGGCCCCCAAGGCTGACCAGACTTAGTGGCTCCCGACAGACAAAATCGACAACAAAACCAATAACAACAACTAATGACAACAACAAGAAGTAGCTTTTGGCATCATTGAGCTTGTTAAATCAATTGTTCAGAAAAAGTTCAAAGCATAAGCGGTACCAGTCTGAGAGTGTCTGAATGCATGACGGGCCGAGGAACAAGTTTCAGGGATGAAAACACTCTCGTGTCTTGGAGACTTTGGAATTGTTTTCAAGGCATTCACTGGAAATGAGGGTATTCAAAGTGACAAAGACTCATGATTAAGCTGGAAAATGTCATAGCCATTTATAAGTGCACAATTTGAGAAGAAAATAAGAAGATAAAAGAAAATATGTAATCAACCTGTGGCACTGAACGGAATTTTCAAGACAAATGTTTATAATGTATCATTTTTTTTTTTTTTTTTTTTGCAATAGCTTAGTACTTCTGAGGGGAGTTTGAGCCCTGCCCCCTTATAGCCTCCAGGGCTCGCCAGCTGTTCACGTAAACTTGTTACACAGATTTCAGGGAGCCAGGCTTTTGCTCTGAGACACTATTGAGAGCCGGAATATAAACCAGCCCTCATAGAAATTTTAGATCTCAAAGAAAACCAAAGGAATTCGGACCCAAAATAGGATAGATTGAAACAGTTTTTTGCCAAAGGACTATGAGACTGTGAAGGGAAGTTATTCAGGAGAGGAAATGGGGAAGCCTTTTGAAAAGCCAGGCATGAAGCAGAATGCACTCAGTTCCTGCGGTAACTGTGTGTGTGCTCCTTTGACTCCATTGAAAGCATGTGCCATGCTGCTGAAAGTATTTCCCCAGTGGCTGGGGAGATAGCTCAGCGGTTAAACGCACTTGTGGCTCTTCCAGAAGACACCCCCTCCATGCCCAAAACACACATCGTGGTTTAGAAGTCTGTAACTCCAGTTCCGAGGGATCCAAGAGCCTCTTTTGGCCTCCATGGCACTGCATGTACATGGTGTACAAAAACACATTCAGACAAAGCAGCCATATAGATTACATAGATAAAAAGATGATTGATAGATAGATAGATAGATAGATAGATAGATAGATAGATAGATAGATAGATAGAAAGAAAGAAAGAAAGAAAACAAGCTAAATTGCTGATGAAAAAGGTTTTCTCCCTCAAAATTCAAATACTAACTGCTGGGAGAACTGGGTCATCCCAAGGGCATTTGGAGTTTCATGCTTGAGAAGAATTTGTATTGTGATCTGGAAACGCCTCCTGAGATTAAAGCCTTCTAGCAGAAAAAGCAAAAGCAAGGAGAAGCTAGCAATTGAGTGTACTCTCCATATTCTATTTACCAGTGAGAAATTCAGTTCAGCTCATTTACAGGATGCACCCATGATAGCTAGAGAGGTTGCTACATTTAAGTCCTTTGTGAATGACTCCCCTTTGTTAAAAATATTCAAGCACAGATGATTGTGGAGTGAATTTCTGGGGTGTGACCAGCATTGCAAAATGAATCTATTGGTTCCCTTAGGTGGTTAATAGTGAGCTGAGCACTCTTGCCTTTAATCCTAGCGCTCAGGGAGGCAGAAGCAGTGGATTGCTGTGAGTTCTAGGCCAGCCTGGCCTACAAAGTAAGCCCAGCACAGCCAAGGCTACATACACAGAGAAGCCCTGTTCCAAACACCTCCCCACCCTACCCCACCACTCCACCACCAAAAAAAAAAAAAAAAAAGAAAGAAAAGTGAAGCCAGCACTCAGGAGCCAGAGGCAGACAAATCTGTGAGTTCAAAGCCAGACTGGTCTACAGAGTGTGTTCCAGAACAGCCAGAGCTACACAGAGAACCCTGTGGGCAAAGGTTATTGTGTAACTCAAGTGCTGATTCCTGTACCCGCCTCCATTCCCGGTTTCAATCCTTGTTCTGAGACTCTACTGTCTCAATATTGTGTAAACCTTGCTCCCAATTTGTCCTCTGATATGCCAATAAAGCAGCTTGCAGCCAATCAATGAGCAGGTGAGAGAATAGGGCTGGACTTCCTGCCAGCCAAGGGAGAAGGAGACAGTGGAAGAAGTAGGGCACTCAGCCGCTGGAGAGGCACAGGGACATCAACAGAAAGGACCTGGAGCAGAAAAAGCTGAAAAAGCTACAGGTGCAAGTATCTCTGGGATACATGCTGGGAGAAAGCCAAATTAGCCCAGAGGGTTAAGAGTAAGTAATTACTGCTCAGTTCTTGTGCTGTGAAGCTAGTTAAAATAATATAACAGAGTCTCAGTTATAGTGTGGCCGGGTTAAGAGAGAAACTGAAAAATAGACACAGTTATATAAAAATAACTTTAACAAAACCCTATCTCAAACAACAACAACAAAGTGAAGATAAGCAACTACCCACCCTCAGGGACTCCTCAGAACCTCACTGTGGAGCTCGGACGAGCCTCGCTGACCAGCCCCACTCGCTGGTGTGCTGGGGATATCGCACGGGCCAGCGTGTCCTCTGGTATATATTCTTTCCCATACTTCTTTGGGTTTGTTTGTTTGTTTGTTTTTGAGACAGAGTCTCTTTGTGTAGCTCTGGCTAGCCTTGAACTCACTCTGTAGACCAGGCTGGCCTTGAACTCAGAGATCTGCCTGCCTCTGCCTCCCGAGTGCTGGCACCCAGCTCTCTCCTGTATCTTTTTTTTAAAGATTTATTATTTATACAACATTCTGCCTGCACACCAGATCTCACTACAGATGGTTATGAACCACCATGTGGTTGCTGGGAATCGAACTCATGACCTTTGAAAGAACAGCGAGTGTTCTTAACCTCTGAGCCATCTCTCCAGCTCCCTTTCCTGTATTTTTATTTCATAAATATACAGACTTTTGAAAGCCAAATATTATTATTCTGTACATACAGTTTTGATACATATTTATTGTTGATGATTTTTGCTTTTTTTGTTTGCTCTTGGGGGGAGGGGTATTTGGTTTTTTTGTTTGTTTTTCCAGACAGGGTTTCTCTGTGTAGCCTTGGCTGTTCTGGACTTGCTTTGTAAATCAGGCTAGCCTCTGCCTCCCTGAGTGCTGAAATTACAGGTGTTTGGCACTGTGCCCAGCTGGATTTTATTTATTTATTTTTCTTTAATATGAGGGTCTCAGGCTGGCCTTGAACTCACCATGTAGCCAAAGACAAACTTGAATTCCTGGTCCTCCCGCCTTGACTTTTCAAGTGCCAGGATGACAGGTGGGTACCAGCACACCCGGTCACCTTTTAAGTAAACACACACCCATACACACACCCCTACAGACAGAGATACATAAACTGTAAATAAAATAGAATAAATGATCGGCCACAGTAACATACACCTTGATCCCAGGCTTAGGGGGAGGGGAGGGCAGAAGCATGCAGATCTCTGAGTTTGAGGATAGCCTGATCTACATAGTGAGTTCCAGGCCAGGCAGAAAGGAATAACAACAAAAACTGAGAACATTTAAGAGAGGAGAGGGCTAGAACGAAGACCCAGTGACTAAGCGGCAATTCTCTTACAGAGAACTTGCGTTCTGTTCTTAGCACTCACAGTTGCCTGTAACCTTGGCTCCAGGGGCTCATGCACTCACATGGGTGTGCACACAATTTAAAGTAATAAAAGTGAAGAGAAAAAAAATTTGAGAGAATGAGAATATACCAACCTGGTGATACCATCCTGAAATTTCAGCTACTCAGAAAACGGAGATAGGAGGATCATAAATTGAAGGCCTGACCGGTGGTGGTGACCCAAACCTTTACTCCCAGTACCCAGGAGGCAGAGGCAGGCAGATTTCTGAGTTTGAGGACAGCCTGGACTATAAAGTGAGTTCCAGGATAGGCTGGGCTGCATAGAGAAATCCTGCCCTGAAAAAAAGAAATCAATAAATAGATGAGTAAGTTGAAGGCCTGCTTAGCAATTTACTGAGACCCTGTCTCAAAATACAAAGGTAAAAAGCTCTGGTGATAGAGTTCAATGGTAGAGTACATGCCTAGCATGTGTAATGTCCTAGGTTAGGTTCCTACACACGCTCGCGCACACAGACACACAGAAGAGGGTAGCTTAACTGATAGTGTATTGAGGATGCCTTGGCTTTGGGGTTAGATTGCAGAACCACTGTCCCCCGACACACACACACACAGAGTCTGCTTGTGAAACTCAGCAGTGGAGTTCAATTCCCAGCATCAGTATAACAGAAACACTCCCTCTCTCCCCCCGCCGTATGCAAACTCTGCATTTGGCAACAGCGCGTACACTGTGGGCTGCACCTTCTGGTTGGCAGTCAGGCCGCGTAGCCTTGCCCATCAGCGCTCTGCACTGGGAATCTTAGGTCTTTTAGTCATAACAACCAATTACTTTACACCCTCCTTGACGAGTCGCTTAGAGTCTCAAGTCATTTTACGTGTGTTTCTGTCCGTCTTCAAGGACGGGAGCCCTCTTTCAATGCATCTCTTCAGGTTTTGTTTTTGTTTTGTTTTTCCCAGGGTGCTTCTAAGAGTGCTAATTAAGAACACAGCAAACACAAACCAAAACAGTTTTAGTTTCTGTTGCCTGTGTCCCTTGTTTTCCCGTAATTGTCCTGATAAAGTACTTTTTCTCACAGTGACAAGTAAACCTGTGTCATTTAGCTACGGTGTCCCTCTGGGGTAAAGGGAGGTCATGCAAGGCCCTTCATTCACTTTCAGGAGTTGGAAGGTGCCGTGTAGCTGTCGACCCTGGAGGCACTGCGTCACCAGGAGATACAGTTTTTGCTTCTGGTATGTATGATGTGTGTGTTTGTGTGTGCACGGTGGGGGTATAGCTCATATGCGTATGGTGTGTATATGTATGTGTGTGTGGTGTATGTATGTGATGTGTGTGCATGTGTGTCGTCCATGTACATGAGTATGTTCCATGCACACCCAGGGTCACACCAGGACCTGGGGTATCTTCTCCTGTCACGCCAGCTCACTACCTCAAGAGAGGGTCTCTCACTGAAGTAGAAGTTGTTTGGCATAGGCTGACAGACCAGCTGTCGTCAAGGACGCCACAGTCCGTCTCCACCGTGCTTGGGTTACAGCGCACAGGCCCAGCCTGCCATTTACGTGGATGTTGGGGACTGGAACTTGATCCCTCATGCCTGCACAGAGCAGGTGCTCCTACCCATGGCGTCTTCTCCCCAGGCCATCTATGTCTTCATTCAAGAAGGAAGGAGGCAGGGTTACCTAAATTCATGCCCTATTTGGCTTCCACCCACTAAATCTAACCAGTGTTTCTTCCCACTAATTGACTGCTGCCACCTGGCCAGCACCATCCTTTCCAAGTCAGACTGGAAGCAAAATAATATTCAGTCTACAGCTGGACCAGCAGAATGGCTCAGTTCCTTTGATCTGATGACCTGAATTCAACCCCTTGACCCTACATGGTGGAAAAGAGAACCAGCCCCAGAGGGTAGACTCTGACCTGCCCTCCACATGCAGTCCAAAATGCCAGGTACATACCCCATCCTCACAGATAAATAATTATAAAAAAGTATTTTGCTTCTGTGGTTTTTCAAGACAGGATTTCTCTGTGTATAGCCTTGGCTGTCTTGGAACTCTGTAGACCGTGCTGGCCTGGAACTCACAGAGATCCACCTGCTTCTGCGTATTGAGTACTGGGGTTAAAGGTGTGCACCACCACCACCCAGCAAATTAAAAAAAAGAGAGAGAACTAGTGGAGCATACCGTTAATCCTGATAAGCAGAGGAAGGCAGATCTCTATGAATCTGAGGCCAGCCTGGTCTACAGTGTGAGTTCCAAGACCGCCAAAACTACACAGTGAGACCTTGTCTCAAAATACAAACAAAAAATGAACAAAAATCAGGAGATACTGTAGATTGGCGGCTCCTGCAGAAGATCTGGATTTAGAATCAGTTCCAAGTACTGTCCTGTGACAGTTTCCTCCCAAGATTAAAAACATTCTCTCCTGCAGGAAAACTCCTAAAGCAGGAAGGTAAACAACTCAGAAGAACTTTCAGGAAGTCCCTGAAACTGACCAGATCCACTAGGCCTGTCCCTGACAGAGTAAACCATAAAAGCAGATTGTCCCTCTTAGATGAAAGGAAGCTGAACTTCAAGGAAGATTCTCAGTTAAGTAAAGAAGGCTCTAACCTGCCTGGAAGCAGCAGAAAGGCAGCCCAGCTGCCTGGAAGAGTTAGAGCAGTCACTTGGAAAGGCTACCCTCTAGTCTGTTGAGCTGCCGGCAGGCTGTGTGCAGTGTGCTTCAGTCACCCACGCTAGGGCGGCCTCGGTGATACAGCTGTCTGAGTCCTCTCTGCTCTTGTAACCCCTCACTCATATTCCTGTAAGTAACGCCCATAAACCTCATTGGTTTGCCAAGTTGGACTTTGGTAGTACCTGTACTTTAGTCTGTTGTGGGTGGGTAGACTCCACAGGAAAAGTTTTGTTATATAAGCACCCACACGGCAGTTCACAACTGTCCTGGGGATCTGATGCTCTCTTCTGGCTTCCATGGACACAGCACATACATGGTGCTCAGACATACACACAGACGAAACACCTGTCTGTATTTGTTGTTAGTTTTGAGACAGGGTTTCTTGATGTAGCCTTGGCTGTCCTGGACTTGCTTTGTAGGCCAGGCTGGCCTGGAACTCACAGAGCTCCAGCTGCCTCTGCCTCCCCGAATGCTGGGATTACAGGCTGAGTATGCACACACATCTGTAAATCCTCTTAGGAAAGTAAACCAGGGATTGCTAGAACTTCTCGGTCAGCTTGGGTTGAAGGGAGAGAGACCCGAGTTGTACAGATTAGACCAGGCTGTGATGGTCAGCAGTCCCCAGAGGCTAGTTTTACTTTAGAAACAAGGTCTGGAACCTGGAGAGTCAGCAGCCAAGAGTATTTATTGCTCATGCAGAGGATCCAGGTTCAATTCCCAGCACCCAAAGGGAGGCTTGCAACCATATGTAGTTCTAGTCTCAGGGGATCTGATGCACTCTACAGGCCCACTTGTTTATGATACAATACGGATGGAGAAGGCAGACCAACACAAACCATATGGAGTTTGCAAAGTAAGAAACGCAACACACTCACAAAATATCTGTACGAATTGCATTTATTGCTAGATTTTAAACTTTTTTTCTTAAGTGTCTGAGAAGTAGATGACATAGAAGACACCCGTACAGTCAGGGAAAAATCCTGTCACAAAGTGCCACAAAGTTGATAAATGTAGGTTGCTAATAACTCTTTAGTATTCTTGATGAACAGGCAGGAACCACTGAATGCTCAGTGTAACAAAAAGAACATTTAGGCAGCTAATCAAAACACTCAAAGGGGGATGGAGCTCTGGGCACCCTGCTCATCAAAGGAACTGAACTTTTAGCCATTTAGCCAGCAATTGAACTGGCTTTAAGTGAATTCAAGTTTCAGTCAAGCGGCTAGAACCAAGTCAAACTGCTTTGTTCTCTCCAACATCCCCAAAGCCTTGAGTTATGGGGCTGTAGCGGGATCCCTTTAAGTGGGTCTCAAATGATAAGCTACTGCTAGGGAACTAAGAGTAAAAGTCACCTGAGAAAAAAGAAACAGAGGGAGTAAGGCACGCCTAGATACAATGTATCCGCGTAGGCCGGGCTGGAGGGCTCAGTGCACTTAAACCAGTGGAGTGGGGCCAGCCAGAAGCTTCCCAGGCGTCCCTCCCACGGGGCGAGTTTCGCACCCAGAGACCTGCTCATGACGTTCCCCAGCTGAGCAGAACAGCAGCTAAGGACAGGCCTCATTCAGCCTCCCCTGGTCCCTGAGAAACAGGCAACACCGGAAGCAGGGCCCCCCAGAGCTGGTCCCAGTCCCAGCAGACAGTCCGTAGGGAGACAGCCAAGAAATGACTCATGGTGAAGTCCAGGGCTTCCAGCCCTTCATGCAGACAAGGATGGGATACTGTGGGAAAGGCCTGGCTGACCCCATGTGTATGTGGGTTGCAACAGATTGGGGGCCGTTTCTGTTGATGCCCTCATGTGATCCAGCACCAGAACGTTGTCTGACTTTACACAGAAACATACACTGGAAAAACACACCAGAATCTGATGTTCAGAAAGTACGGAAACCTGCCTGTGTGTGTGTGTGTTATGCAGCATACGATGCCGCACCAGCTGCACACGAGGCCAGTCAACCCTCCCAGCAAGCGGAAGGTTCCTCCTCCACAGCCCATTTGGAATGTTAGGATCTTTGGGTCTCCGGCCTTTGGGGCCTCCCCAGAGAACTCCTCGCAAGGATTGCAGAGCGCATTCCTTGCTGGCCTCAGCTGGCCAGACAGTTTCTCAGCGATGGTGATGGTGGCAGCAGGGACCACAGATCAGATATAGTTGGCAGGGGGCTGTCGAGCATTGAGTCGCTGCATGTGACAGCCGTGGCAGAGCAAATGTCCGTCAAGAGGGAAACAGCAGCAGCCTTCCTCATCGCTCAACTGCATGCGGCAGTCCTAAGGAAGAAGGCAACTAGTTCACTTCAACCCGTGCTCCCTACATGCCGAGGGTATCTCGAGAGTCTGTCTGTGCTGCTCAATGTCACGCTCCCGAGGACTGGAAGGATGGAGGGTGGCAAGGCGGGGAGGGTGAAGGGCGAAAGGGTGGGCAGGACGGAAGAAACACTTCATCTGGACACCAGGTGTCGCTGCTGCTGCAGAAATAATGAGGCAAGCCCCATCCATGTCCAGCAGTTCAGACTCTGGGGAAGCCAGATTCAAGAAGGTCTGAACAACCAGGACCAGAGAGAGCAGCTGGAGGAAGAGAGACGGGACAGGTCCCGGCAGTGCCCTAGTTTTTGTGTCCTGTGTCACACCCACAGATGACTGACTCCCCCTTTCAAATTCCAAGTTTCCTTCGTCCTCCCTGAGCCCCGATACTTACCTCACAATGGTAGCACTCAAAGTGATAATCACGGTCCATGGAGATCACCCTCACGATGTCCTCACAGCCCTGAAACATATAGAGCCGCAAGGGGGTAAGCACAGCATGGTGTCCCCCAAATCTCCATCCCCTCCCACGGAAACCCTCTGGCAGACCCTCTGGCAGGCTGCCTCTCTCTGCACTAGGAGCTTTGAGACATTTTAAGCAAGTCTCGGAATGCTGCCCCCCCCACACTGCTCAGGACACTATGCCTCCACGCATGCAGCCTTTTTTGGGGAGAGGGGCGCCCTCAGCCTTACCTGCTTGCTCCTGTGTGTACAAAGCAGGAGAAGGGGGAGGACAGGCAGGGCTGAGCACAAAACCAAGAGGCTTGTGGCTTTTCTCCTAGGCACACCCTCTCCACCCGAAGCTTCAACAATCCCTGATCCTGTTTTTACCAGCTTAAGGATAGATTCACCCTTTTTTCATTCAGTCCCTGTATCTGGTGACCTTGACTTCCAAGAAAGCCCTGTTCTCTGGACAGGGCAGAGACAGGGAGCCTGGGCCCGGCAAGACTATCAGACATGTTTGGGTCCGGATGTTTAGGTCAGGGTGGTGACCCCTAGTGCAGAGTCACACGGGAATCTTTAGAGAATGCACATTCCTCAGCCATGCCACTTCCCAAGGGAGGCCAGGCTGCATGTCCCCAACTCCTCCCAAGGGGCGGCAAGCACTGGCCGCCCTGCGGAGCTCAAACACACTGACCTCTGAGGGGAGGATGGGCTGTCCGCAGGCCGCACATTTGGGGGCATAATTTCTGAAAGAGAAGGCAGTGGTGAGTCACGGCGGAGGGCTCCCTGGGCCCCGTCCCACCTCTTCCCCCCGGGGATGGGGGGTGGTTAGACTTACTTGTGGTAGTCAGTGACACAGTACACCTGGTTGGAGAAGTCCACTGTGAAGGGGACGCCATCCAGGCACTTGTTGCAGACAATGCAGCGGAAGCAGCCCGGGTGGTAGGACTTCCCCATGGCCTGGAGGATCTGGCTCGCAGGACGGGAGGAGGGATCAGTCTCCGCTCAGCCTCGCTCTGCAGCTACCCATTAAGTTCCTTTCCAACCCCCTCCTGTCCTCCTAGAAAAATGCTACATAATTTGAGGGGACCAAGGAGTCTTACAACAACGGCGCAAAAAAACCAAACCAAAACAAAACAAAACCTGAAAAAGGTCTCAGAAACTTCCACGCCTGTGTATTTTTGTTGTGGTTTATTTCTTGGAGACGGGGTCAAATGAAGCTTAGACTGGCTTTTAAAACTCTATGTGGCGGAGGATGACCTTGAACCCCAATCCTCTCGCCTCACTCTGCCTGGTTTGTACTGTGCTGAGGCTGGAACCCAGGGTTGTCAGGTGGCATTCTGCAGCAGAACTACAGCCTCAGGCCACACCTAACTCTTTATTACAACTCGTGGTGGGTGCCAGAATTTTTAAAATTTTCCGGTTCTTCCCAGGCCATAGTCAAGACTCAACATTCCTGTAGGCCATAACCCAATTCCTTCTTTTTATGCAGAAAAGAAAACTGAGTTTCAACCAATAGCAGAAAAGGGAACCAGCCCACAGTCAGCCAACTCCGGCTGTGTTCCTACAGGGAGGGGACAGATCACCAGGCGCCCAGGACAGTGACACGGGGGCTGCTCTCACGGCAGAGCGGCAGCACCGTGAGGCAGCTCGAGGGAGGAACGGCAAGATCATCTAGCAACACTTCCCTTGGCGGCCTTCCCAAAGCCGCCAGTCTCCCCCCTAAGGCGTGCGGCTCATTCCTTACCTTCTCTAGAATCAAGTGACCACAGACACAGCACTTCTCGGCTGCCTCCTGAAACCCTGAAAACTAAGGAGAGGAAAGGGGGCAGTTAGCACACTGGAAATGACAGAACCTGACTCGGCAAACATGTCCCCAGCGTGGAAGCCCTTCGCTCACCAGATAATCTTCCTCACAGTAGACAGAGCCGTTGACGCTGTAGAAAGCCTTGCAGCGCAAAGTCCGTCCTAGAAGTAGCAGAGACGCAGATGGAGCCTAACTCTGGAGCCCACACGCAGGGCTTTTCCTCTCCTGGTCCCTGCTCCCCAGTATTGACAGGACATTTGGACCTGGACCTTAAAGATCTTCCTCCTAATTGCTAGCTATTCCTCCCCAAAGAAAAACCTATATTCATGTGGAGACGGAGGTAGGAGGATCAAAAGTGTAATCAGCTTGGTCTACATAGTAAAGCCTGCCTCAGAGAGAGAGAGAAACCCGTATGATACAATTCCAACTGGCTTTGGCCTCATTCCAGCCAAACTCCAGCTCCTGTGCCTTCAACAGTTGTCTGCCACCCACCCCTCTTCAGGACCCAGTGCGTAAGGAGCCACCTAAGAGAGCGAAGTGAAGGTCAGGCCAGGCCGGATACCAGGTATGAAGCTCTGACTAGGTGTGACTTGATTTGCACGGAGCATTAGTCCCTAGCCTTGGCCTCTGGGACCTTTTAATCTAGGTTTTCTTTGCTTCAGTGTAGGTATCCTGATCTCACATATCTGTCTGGCTCCTTCCTGCCACAGCCTCTGTGGTGGTCAGGACATCTTGGAGCTACTGCTTTATATGGGAGCTTAGAGGAACTTAAGAATCTTCAGGGTCCGAGGCCGCCTAGGATCCCCCCCCCCAAGTCTAGATGCCAGGCCATTTCCCTTTAGACCGGCACCCGCAAAAGTCCCCCGTTGGGTCTAAGTGGTTAAGGATAAGCAAGGGGTGAGGACAGAGAAAAGGGCGGGCAGGTTTCCCATTGAATCCTCCCGCAGCTCCGCCTGGGGGTCCAGAAAAGCTCACATGACTTGGGATAGGGCACACCAGGAAGAGGCCCCGATGAAAAGAACAGCCAGATCAGCCCAGAGAGATGCAGGCAGAGGCTGGGGGAGAAGGGCTGAGTGGTGGAGTCAGACAGGCAGAGATAGGAGATTAGAGGGTTAGCGAGAAAGAATCAGAATGGGCAAGCAGTGGAAGGGATAATGAGAGGTGAGGGAGGGTGTGGTGGGGGAGCACCCCCACAGAGGGCCTCCTGAGCTAACAGCAGCAGCAGACATTCCTGGAGTGTGATGTCATCAGCTTGGCATGGCCCGGTGGCCTCCACTCCAGTGAGGTGGCTGAACTCTGACCAGCCGAGAGAAAACCCCTCCCGGCCCCCCCAACAGCTCCCCATTCCCCCAGCCCACACCCGCCCTTCCCACATTCCAGTCTTTCACTGTCGCCCCAGGCAACTCTGCTGCCCAAGACCAAACCTCACCAAGAAGAGGTGGGGCGGCAGGGAGCACAAGAAAGAGGGAGGTTCAGAGAAGAGAAGGAGGCTGAACGACAAGAGGACCCCCAGAAGGCTGACCCAGCATGGGGAGCGGAAGCCCTGAGAGGGGTGGGATAGCTGTGGGTCCTGACAGGTCCCCTTCCCAGGAAAGTGTGGGGCCGAGGTGGGGGTGGGGGAGCTGAGCAGCAGGTGCACTTACCACAGGAGCAGCAGACAAAGCACTGGGTATGGTAGAGGCTGTCCAGGGCCTGGCAGGCATTGCTCTGCCCGTAGATGCCTTTGTTACACTTGATACAGGTGCCTGAGAGAAGAGTTAGTCAGAGTCACACTTCCCTGGCTCAACCTCAACCGGGGACCCCCCAAACTTTATCTGACTGCGCTGGCCTGATGTGCCAGAGGGCACAGTTCCCCTAGTGGGCTCCCCTCTGAGGGGGCAGGGTAACCAGAAAAGGGATGGTGGGGGGAGGGTTGGAGATGTAGGCTCTTGTAGACCGCTTGCCCACCATATGTAATGTCCTGGGTCCATCCCTGGCACCAAATAAATGGGTATGACAGCACACACTGGAATCCAGCACTCAGGAGATAAGGTGCAAGAGATCAGGAGCTCAAGCTTTTACCGTGGCTAAACAGAATTTGATACCTGTGTTGAAGCTATGAGACCCTGCCTCAGTAAAATAAAGAAAGGCTGCACCAGCATCTTGACCATGCACACCCATTTTTATGGATTAGTGGATATTTTCTGAACGCTTTACTTCTGTGCTTAGCACAGAGCCTAATTTTAAGAAAATGGTCAAGGTCAAGAGGCTTGGTTTCTTTTGGGACAAGTAAGGAAGAAATGGTGGGAGATGGTGATGGCGGCACACAGGGGCTCAGCAGCACCTGGAAAACCTTCCTAGAGAAAGCAATCTGGGCCCATGAGTCTCCCTGGGACTTCAGTTTTATCATCCATAAAACCTGACCTGGCCCAGCAGAGGATCTTTTGTACAGACTCGGCCATGTGAGCACTCCTGTACTTACTGCTGTGAACACAGCTGGGAGTCTCAGGAGCCAGGACTACACAGGACTGGGGTTGGGCAGAGCGGGCAGCGGCGGGTAGCAGACCCAGCCGCCTCCCTGAACAGGGCTCTTCCCTGGTACTCTCCACTAAGATGCAGACGCCCGGTTCTGGAACCAGCCTTTCCTGGGTGTGTTCTTCCTTACCTCCACTCCCCAATTCCAGGCCCATGACTGAGGGCTAAGACCTGTCTCTGGAGAGCAGATCCCAACGGGCCTCCCCCCTCCCCCCCCCACCTCGGCACACTGCCACACTCCCTGCCTGTTGGGGCCCATCCCTGGCTTTGCCCAGGGGCTTTGGGAGCTGGTGCGGCAGCTGCGGCAACTGATGGGCCCAGGCCTGTCCTGCTCCCACCCTCTGGCAGCTGGGCAGAGCTGAGGCCAAGGGAGAGGGCCCCTAACCAGAGGCAGCAGTAAAAGGTACCACCAGGCTTGCACCGGAACACAAAGAGCCTGCTGTGGGGGCTCTCAGAGGAGGCACCCCGGCCTCACTTCAAAGTTCACAAGTTCTTCTTCCTCGTGGCCAGAGAAATCTGACCACGATTGTTACGACAAGGGGTCCCTGTCAGACTGCCTTTCTATGGGGAGCCATGGAAGGAGGAAGCTGCTCGGGCATGTTTTCCTCACCTGGAACACTGGCACCTACCTTCTTATTGCGCTTTCTGAGTCGCTTTCCTTCCCTGGGCTCTGATGTTTTAGCCAGTGAGACCTCTTCTCCCAGCTCTAGCTTGGGCCTCAAAAGGAAATTGCTAAACGGGTCCTGCTACTGTTTCCCTTGATCAAAGCGATTTTGACCATCTGCTCTGTGGGCCTTCTTCCCCAGTAGGTGGGGGAAAATCGGTGTGTGTATTGAACTCAGTCCCTGCTATCTTCAAACTTCCTCCCAGTGTCCTTCTCTCTCTTCACTATTCATATTTCTGGTCACGGGCGTTGGGGGGCCAGGGACACGAATGGTGGAAAAATCTAGTGGTCATGGAAAACTGAGGTGACCCAGAGTCCAGGGGTGTGAGTGGGAGAATCCTCCCCATTCAACCAGAACTGCTTTTTATGACTCAGTAATGTCTACGGCTTCTGGTAACAGCCCGCCTCCCAGCTTTAACAACTGATCAACACTTCTTGAAAAGAGTATGAGGGAGACGGCTGTGGCCAGGTCTCCTCAACAGGAGCAGGCAGGTATACCCATGCCTTCCTTCTGAATGCTGATCAAGTTATTGGCGTGGGGGGGGGGGGAGCCTCAAAGTCAGGTAACACCTGGTAGTTAGAGCAGACACACAGCCAAGGGTACTGGTCTGCGGGTGCGCATTGATTTTGCCCAGGCTTCCGGAAGCTGGCGAAAACAGGACAGGCACTGGCCTATTTTAAGAGGCCACCGGCACACACCTCGCCGGCAGGACTGGGGCGGGGCAGGACCTGGGTCCTCGCTCTCCATCCCAGGGAGCCCAGGCCTCCCCTCCCAGGCTCCATTTCCCCGACAGCAGCCTCGGCTGCGCGGGAGCCAGCGAACATCCCCACTCGCTCCCCACCCCTCCGCCGGGAGGGCGTCGCCCAAGGCACCTGGAGCGCCGGGGCAGGAGTCGGCACGCACGCGGCCGCCCGCCCCGCCCCCCGCGCATTCCCCGAATTCCTACGGGAGGCGCAAGGAGCGGGTGGGGGCGCGGCACGCCGGAGCTTGCAGGAGCCCGGCCGCGAGGCGAGGGGGGCGCGGGGAGGATGCGCTCCCAGCCCCGCAGCGCCTCCTCCTCCTCACGAGGCCTCCTACTGAGACCAGCCGAGGTGCTCCGAGGCTTAAGAAAAATGGGACTCCAGAGAAAACCTAGGGTTGAATTTGTCAGGGCTCTGGAGCCCGGTCCCATTGGAAACCCGGCAGGAACGAGCAAGTGCGCTAGGGTCCGCCCTCCTCCGTCCCTCTGGCCTCTTTCCCGGTCCCCACCTGCAAACCCCCGGCCCCCAGCACTTCGGGCCGTAGGGGCGATGGGGTAACCGCACGCGTTCACAGAGGTCTGTCCCTAGCCTCTTCTCTCCTACTCACCAAAGTAATCCTCTCTGCTCTCCGGCTCCCGCATCCGGGCTCGGGAGGCCTCTGGGACGAAGGGCCCGGGGGACTCCTCCAGACCCGACGGTTCAATCCCCGAGGGTTCTCCGCGGGCACCGGCTTCTCGCCCGCCGGTCGCCACCGTCAAGCGCAGCAACGCTGTTAGCTCGTCCTGGTAACGGGACCCCGCGGCGCAGTCCCCGTAGCCGGTAACCGAGTGTCGCCCAGGCTGCGCCCCACGCCTCTCCAAAGGTCCTGCTGTCCCCACCACGGCTCCGGCTAGTGCCCCAGGGCTGCCCAGGGCCGGGGGGTACGAGTGACGGCTTTCCTGGCAGCCGAACCCCGCGGGCCGATGAGCGCACAGTCGGTCGAGGGCGGCGTGGAGCTCGGGGTAGGCGGACGGACCCCCTCCGGAGTAGCCCGCGGGGGCGGTGGTCAGGGGCAGGCCGAACAGGCAGGGCCCCGCGGGGAGCGGGCTCCCGTGGCGCTGGTCGTAGCCCATGCTGATGCCGCTGGTTCGGTTGCTGCACGGCCGGCTGCCTCCGGCTCCGCTGGCCCCCGCCCCGTCCAGCAGCAGGCTGCCCCGGGGGCTGGACGGCTTGCTCGCATCGCTGGCCGAGCTGCTGGCGAAGCTGGAGCGAGGGCTGAGGGCCGGGGCCGTGGTCTCCAGACGAAAATCGGGGGGCAACGACGGAGGTAGAGGCAGGGCCCGAGTGGGCGGCGGCCCCCCGGGGAAGGACCCTTCGAAGCGCTGTGCCTCAAAGGAGCCGCGTGCGTTCCGCTCGGCGTCCAAGGGCCCCTGCTCCCTGGCCGGCTCCAGAGGCTCGTCCCCGGGCCCCCCATTAGCTCCTCGGTGTCCCGATTTCCTAGGTCCTCCCAACCCACTCAGGCGTCCCTTGCTCGTTCCGGGGGTCCCATCAGACCCGGACCGGCTCGCTTCGCCCTTTCTGCGGCCGAACTTGGCGCTGCCCGAGTCCGAGAGTCTCAACTTTTCTAGCAGACGACTGGCTTTCTCCCCTAAGCGCTCCATGTCTTCGGACGTGGGGCCCGCAGCCCCCTCCCCGCCAGGCACGCTGCAGCGTTTCGGCCAGAGGCCGGGCTGGGGCTCCCCGGGGTTTGGATTCCCGGGGTGCGAGAGACGCACGGGGGCTCAGCGAGCGGCCCAGGTGCCGGGCGCCGGCGATCCCGACGCATGCCCCAGCGAGAGGGTCCGTGCGCGGCTGGCGGGGCCCGCGGCGGCGGCCGTCCTCCGCAGCTCTGTCCACGCGTCGGCTCGCGCCACCACCCGCCGGCCAGGCCCGCCCCCCTGGCTCTCACTCGCACCGACCCAACTTATCCAAACTTTTGTCTGCCCGGCCGGATCTACTTTCCGGGAGGGGCGGAGCGCGGTGTGCGCCCGGGGTTGGGGTGTCCGCGCAAGGATTTTCCTGCGCATCGCAGGCAGGACCCTGTGGCAACCGCGTCCGAGGTGGAGGTGCTGCCGACCGGACGTGGAAGTCCAGGGGCAGATTGGGCAGCTGCGGCCGCAAAACTCAAAAGTTCGGACAGGAAAGAGTGCGTGGCTGGGGGTTGGGGTGAGGGGTGAAAAGGAACTCTTTGTTTACAGTCGGAATGTGCGGAGGGGCACTGTGGAATGTATCCACCAAGGCTTGGGAAGAAAAGGGCATGTTCTGCAAACATCCTGATACTCTTCCTAGAGAGAGGACTGAGGGGGAGGTGGCCCAGAGGTGATAGGACAGGGAGACAGGCAGAAGGGGAAGATGGTACAGAGGAGGTTCAGAGACCTGCGTGTACAGACAACTCTGAGAGGCAAGGAGGCGCGGGCACAAGGTGTGGGAGCTGCAGAGACCAACGCATGCAAAAAAGCAGGGGAAGGACAAGTTGGTCCTGAAAGCTTGAGAGACCAACACATAAACTGCAATAAAAAGCACTTTCTGGACCCATGGTTCTTTGATGGTGGAGTGGGAGGATACAAGATTTATCTACTTATGTGAAAGGGAGTGAGGAAAATGACTGGGACTGATCCCTGCCTCTAGAGGGACGGAAGATTTAGTGTGTACATAAAAACACGGAGGAAAAGGTTGGGAACTAATGCAACTTTGAGGGAGAGAGAGAGACTCGGTGTGGGGAGAGACACCCCCTGGTGTTGGGAAGTGAAACTTTTAGCAAACATTTTAGGAGGCTAGAGATTGAAATTGTAATTTTTTTTTCTTCAGGCAAGTACACACCCTCCCCATCTCTCACCCTCTCGTGGCTTGGGTCACAAGAGGCTGGTGGCAGAATGTATTAACTTAGGGGGAACAGAAGATATAAGTGATCAGGGTGGAAAGATAAAGAGGTGACAGTGATCAAGAATAGGGAAAGAAGACACGCTTGACTAAAATTAAACACCAGGCAGTTGGTTTTTATCCAAAATGGCATGTTAGATGGTGAAAGGAAATAGTGGGAAATTATTTTTTGGTTGTTGTTGTTTTTGTTTTTGTGTGTGTGTGTTTCAAGGCAGGGTTTCTCTGTGTAACCCTGGCTGTCCTGGAACTCACTCTGTGGTCAAGGCTGACCTGGAACTCAGAGATCTGCCTGCCTCGGCCTCCCAAGTGTTGAAGGCATGTGCCACCACACCTGGCTTCCTTCTGTGTGTAGGTACCATGAAGATTACACGCACACACAAATCATGCATATTATTTTCATCTCAATATTGTGGGCACATTTTATACTTTCATAGCCATAGGAAATGGAGGAGAAAAGGCAAAATTAGTGTTGTACTTAGATATTCACAACACTTAGAAGTCTGAAGCAGGAGAATGAAAAGTTCAAGATCACTGTGTTATGAGTGAGTTCCAGGACAGCCTGGGCTGTATAGGCCTCTCTCTCAAACTCAAAAGTAAGGTCCTGGGTTCTGGTGCTGCGCTTAACCCCAGTACTCAGGGAGGCAGAGGCATGAGTATCTCTGTGAGTTCAAGACCAGCCAGAGCTACAAGGTATCTCAAAACCACTCCAAAACAACACTGGGAACTGGCTACTTTTGTCCACGTTGCATTTTCTCTCAGAATTCATTTCTCCAGATAATCAGCCTGTCCCTGGTCAGGCCTACAGCTTTTCTCTGATCTTGAAATTTTTCTGCCAAGCTAGAAACATCATTTAAAAGTTTTGACTTTGGGGAATGAAGATGAAAGTCATTCTGTTGTTGTTTAGTTTTCTGAGACAGGGTCTCTCTGTGTTGTCCTGGAATAATACATAGAGGAGGCTGGCCTCAAACTCACAGAGATCCTCCTATCTCTACCTCCCAAGTACTGATTAAAGTCATGTGCCCCTGATGAAAGAGGAAATCATAGGAAAAGTTGTGAAGCTCCTAAAAAGACCTGCCCAAAGTCTAGCTTGGCAAGAGTGGGCACAGCTGTTCACAAGGGATAACAGGAAGCAGAAATGGGTGCCCGTGACCCCAGGTGAAGTCCAGTCTGGCACTGGAGTTCCAGAAGCCCTCTTTTCTTTTTATCACATTTATTTGTTTATTGTGTGTGTGCCTTGGTGCTCATGTGCAGGCCAGACGATAACTTGCATTTCTCTTGCCACTGTCAAGGTTTAGGGGTTGTCAGGCTTGGCAGCAAAGCTGGTAAGTCAACAGAGGGCCCCTTGTTTCTGATACAGGATTTGGCTGTAACTGTCCTCAACCTCAAAATCTTTCTGCCTGTGACTGCCGAGTAGTAGAGTCACAGGCATGCGCAACCAGGCCTGACTTCTGCAAGCCTTTTTCTGTAATTGTAATCTACGTACACTGCTGACATCTTTTTTTTTTTTCCTTTTTCTTTTTTGAGACAGGATTTCTTTGTGCAGCCCTGGCTGTCCTGGACTCACTTTGTAGACCAGGCTGGCCTCAAACTCAGAGATCCGCCCGCCTCTGCCTTCCCCAGTGCTGGGATTCCAGGTGTACACCACAGTATCCAGCTTGTAGCTGACTTCTTAACCCAGACTTTTTTGCACTTAAAAACTCAAATGACAACATGGTGGCAGTGGCGGCGCACACCTTTAGTCCCCGTGCTCAGGAGGCAGAGGCAGGTGGATCTGAGTTTGAAGCCAGCCTGGTCTACAGAGCAAGTTCCAGGACAGCTGGGGCTACACAGAGAAACCCTGTCTCAAAAAAATTACAAAAACAAAACAAACTAATACACCTCAAATGACTAGCCAGGCATGACAATCAGTACTTGCAGTCGTACTGTGAGGTAACCTGAGGCAGGAAGATCCTAAATTCAAGCCTTGACCATAAAGTCCAAGACCTGCCTGAGCAACATAATGAGACCTTGTCTCAAAAGAAGAGCACAAAAAGGGTATAGCTCAATGGTGACATCATTACTTACTCTGTACTCAGTCCAAAAGTCAATCTTCCGTACCACGAAAACAAACCAATGACAACGGTCCCACGTGGATGCTAACACCTCTGCGGTGGCCTCGGAAGCACCAGCTCTCTGTGTTCACCTGAGCCCCTCTCCTTGCTGCTGGCAACTACTCTAGCAGCATTTGCTGAGCTACTTAGCTGCTTAACTCAGAAACCAAAGCTTGGCCCTAGTTGGTGTTTTGCCTGAGCCAATGTACCATGTAGATACCTGGTGCCCAAAGAGGCCAGAAGAGAGCCTTTGGAACTGGGGATAGTTTGTGAGCTGCCATGCTGTTCTGGGAAAGGAACCTGGGTTGTCCGATACCTCAGCTGCCCAGCAGCCCGCCACCCCCTACTCCCATCATCAGTGTCAGACCAGTCAAGGATGGCTGAAGCCAGCCATCTTCTACCTTGAGGTCAAGAGATGCTTGGTTAAGTGGAGATCAAGGCAAGACTGGGCTATGTGAGACCTTCAACTCCAAACAAACAAATTAACTCCTCTCTGTCCGTTCTTTGTTTCTTTCTTAATGATTTATTTATTCATTATTTATACCTTATTCTGCCTGCATGTGTGCCTGCAGGCCAGAAGAGGGCACAGGATTGCATTTATAGATGCATGTGGTGGCTGGGAGTTGAACTCAGGACCTTAGGAAGAGCAGCCAGTGCTCTTAACCTCTGAGCCATCACCCCCTCTGTACAGCTTTCTGGCTGTATGTGGCTTAAAGGTCTGCAGCCTCTTCCCCTGGCGTTGTGCCCTCCTCTAACATCTACAGAAGAAGCAACCCTTGCCTGCACTCACTCTTGCCTCTGGACTTCTGTGTCCGTTCTGTTTGGCTCATCGTCCTGGTCTTTGCCCCTCTCCTGGCTAATGCCTCCTTCTCTTTTAGGTATTCCTTTAGCATCGCTGTCTCTGATTGGCCGTTCCCATCTGCAGGAAGTCTGTTAGCTCCCCCAGCTGGACATCAGTGATGTACTCTGTGCTCCTCCAGGATCACCCTCGTCAGTTCACGTGCCTGCACAGTCGTCATGTTTCCTGACTACACGATAAAACCTAACAATTTGAACTCACCAACTTCATGTCCATAGCACCTACCACAGTGCATAACACATAATGAGGAATCAGTTGATTGCTGTTATTTGCAGACAGGCTCTCGTGCAGCCCATGCTGGCCTCAGGTTTGCTGAGTGCTGGGGAAGACCTTGATTCCCTTCCCCAGCACCCATACCTGTTTGGTTGGTTTTTGTTTTGTGTCCCCTGAAATGGGGTGTCCTCAAACTTGTGATCCTTCTGCCTCAGCCTCCCTGCTGCTGGAATGACAAGCATAGACCATCACACTTGGTTTTAACATTTGTTGCATGACAAAATGAGTTTAAAGCCATTTTACCTCTTAACCCCTTTGAAATGTATGAGTGTGCATACGCACGTACCTTCCTCAAAAAGAGCTTGGCTGATGGGACTAAGAAATAGGCACAGCCCCAGGCAGGCAGTGGTGGCGCATGCCTTTAATCCCAGCACTCGGGGAGAGCTCTGTGAATTCAAGGCTGCCCTGGTCTACAGAGTGAGTTCCAGGACAGCCAACGCTACAGAGAAACCCTGTCTCAAATTAAAAAAAGAAATAGAAAAAGAGAGAAAGAAAGAAGCATGAAAAACAGGTGCAAAGCCGTGTTCTTGGTCACAATGATGGAGGCGAAGCTGTCAGTGAGAAATAGGAGCGGTTTTGTTTGTTGTTTGTTTCCCCTGTCATTGTTTTCTTGAGACAGGCTCTTGCTATGTAGACCAGGCTGTCCTGGAAATCATAGAAATCCATCTGCCTCTGCCTCCTGAGCGCTGAGATTAAAGGCATGTGACACCATTGCCTGGCTTGTTTTGTTTTGTTTTTTGAGATGAGGTTTCACTTTATAACCCTGGCTACCCAGGAACTCATTATATAGCGCAAGCTGGCCTTGGATCCACAGCAGTCCTCCAAATGCTCCTAAATGCTGGGAGTTACTAAGTATGAGTCATTAAGCCCAACAACATGAGAAATGTTTATGATTTAATTTTCTCACATATAATATGGGAATAATAAAAATTTCTCATATAATCCAACAAACAATAACTATCATTTAAAAAATCCAAACAATGTCTACCATATCTAGACCCTAATTCCAGATAGCGGTAAGCCCATGATCCCCTGCTCAGAAGAGACAGCCCATGACAAACCTCCCGCCAGGGGGCAGTATTACTCTGGCCTGGTCTGCCTTGCTTCCATTGCAGCACTGACCAGTGGTATTTCTCCTGAGCTGTGGGTATACTGGGGGGCGTGGGGAGGCGAACAAAGCGAGAGATAGGGATGTGTACCAAGGCCTCGTGTTTCTTTGGCCCATCCTCCTTTTTCATCCCGGGCTCCTCTGAGGCACTGCTAGTGCTGACGGATAAGCACTTTCTGGCTTGCCACTCTGGGGGAACCGCTCCCCTGCCTCCTCCTTAAATTCTGCCGTCCCACCAGAGTCTCCAGCTTCTGCTTCAAGTAGAAGCTAACTTAATAAGAGCAGATTTTCTTTTCCTGACTACATTATTCCCAGCCAGCCATTTCTGGGATGTGGGGAGTGAGGGGAACCAGGGTTATCCTCGTTATAGACTGTATTCATCCTTTTCCACCTTGATTTCAATGAATGAGTTCAAGTCAGGGCAGGATGTCTTGTGGGGCTGGTCAAAGGACGGAGAGACCGGTCCTTTCTCATGGCTTCCTCCTTCCTCTTCTTGGAAATTGGGATTGTAAAGCTCGGGAGGAAGGAGCTGGGCTTCCACAGAGGGCAGTCTGTCTGAGGGAGGCCCATAGACGCGGTTGGCTTTGGTGCCGTGCTTAGAGTTAGCGTCCAGGTGATAGCAGAGCTCCGTGAGGCGCTGGGCCCGGAAGCGGGGGGAGCGGGCCACCCACACACCGGGCTCGTTAAGACTGTCCTCCTCATCTGACATCAGTTCTTCTGTCACGTTCTTCCACAGCTGCTGGTCCTCAGGTCCGAAATGCCTCATGATACTGGATCGGTTGGCAAAAAGCTATGGTAGGACCCAGGAGAGAAATTACAAGGAGAAAAGGACTATGGATTTGTAGAAAGGGTTTATGTTGGGAGTAAGGAAATATTAAAAAAAAAAAAAAATCTGTGCCTAAGAGACACCCAGTCCTGGAGTCAGATCTTACTGGCTCACCACCCACCTGCCTGTCTACCCTAGGTGGGTCATCTTCTCTGGTGCTGTTCCTTTTGTTATACCCTTCACAATTCAGCTTATTAGGATCTAGGCTAGGGTTTCAGATCTTGAAAGGATGGACTTACCCGGTATCGGCGACTTCGAAGTTTCTTCTCCTCTTTTTCCTTTAGGCCTTTGAAAGGGTTGAGAGAGTTGCGGTACTCTCGCCTCTTGGTAAGGAAGTAGGCCACGCAGGCTCCTAGGAAAGAGAGACAGCAAGAAGCAGGATCGGTGGGGTGCGGTGGTGCACGCCTAGAATCCCAGCACTCTGAGAGGCAGAGGCAGAGGCAGGTGGATCTCTGTGAGTTCCAGGCCAGCCTGGGCTACAAAGTGAGTCCAGGACAGCCAAGAACCACACAGAGAAACCTTATGTCAAGAAACCAAGAAGAGGAGGAGGAGGAGGAGGAGGAGGAGGAGGAAGATCCTCTACAGCAAGGCTCCTCAGCCCCACACTGCTTGCTAAGTAGGCTGGAACCACCATTCAGCAGGCTCAGCTTTCCCGAATAACACCAGCACAGTTCAGTCCTCTTGGATTTAGTGTGCTTTGCCCACCTTCATCTCTAAAACTAACTCCTCCCAGACATCCCTCACTGCAAAGAGATAACTCCAGCTGCTTCTTGTGCATCCAACTCTTGCATCACACCTACGATGGCTACACTACCAATAGCTCTCCTTTCTTGTTTTCCGCAGCTGTCCTAGCATCTCAGTAACGGGTGTGACAGGAGAGTAAGAAAAGTAGAAAACTTAGGACATAGTGGGATTTTATTTTAAGTGTCTGGGTGTCTTGCCTGAATGTATGTGTGTGCACCACGTGCATGCAGTGCCCTCAGACACCAGAAGAGGGCATCAGGTCACCTGGAACTGGAGTTGCAGGCTGTTGTGAGGTGTGGGGAATTGAATCCAGGTCTCTTGGAAGAGCAGCCAGTGCTCTTAACCACTGAGCCATCTCTCTGGCCCCAGAACATAGTATGCAGGGACAAAGAGGCTGGCTTCTGGCTTGGCAAGATGGCTTATGGGGTCAAGGCATTTGGTGCCAAGCCTGATGACTGGAGTTCCATCCCTGGAGTGCTACACACTGTCCTCTGAGCTCTACATGCATACTGTGGCCTAAGCTTACACATAAGCATTTGCATGCACGCACAATACATGCACTAAATAAATAAATGTTGTGTGTTTTGTGGAGGACTGGGCTGGAGAGATGGCCCAGCGGTTAGGAGAACTGGCTGGTCTTACAGAGGACTGGATTTGATTTCCCAGCAGCCGTATGTTAGGTTACAGCTTTCAGTTCCTGGGAATCTAATGCCTTCTTCAGACCTCAGCAGGCTCATGCACACATGCATACACTCAGGCACACATACCCACACAAACCTAAGACAGATAAATACATATTAAAAAGTAAAACAACGTGAGGGAAACAGAGACTGTTTCTGTCATGAACTCAATGGCTGGCTCTTTGACCCTCCCCCATACACGCCAGGGAGTAACAGCCTGGCTAGATCCCAGGGGACGACATTGCAGCCAGCCCTGAGGAGACAAGATGATCTGGGGTCGGATGGAAGGGGAGGAGGTCCTTCCCTGTTGATGGACTTGGAGGGGGCGGGGAGGAGATGAAGGAGGGATGGGGAGAGTGGGAGGGAATGAGGGAGGGGGCTACGCTATGCCTGGGATGCAAAGTACCTAACCTGTGATTGATATAAAAATAAATAAATTACATTTAAAAAATAAAATAAATATCTTATTTTTCTATCAAAAAAAAGTAAAACAACAAAAAAGCTAGGCATGGTGAAACAAGCCTTTAATCTCAGTACTTGGGAAGAAGAGGCAGTTGGGTCTTTGTGAGTTCAAGGCCAGCCTGGTCTACATAGAGGGTTCTAGACCTGCTGGCGTGAAATCCTTGTCCCAAAATAACAATGACAACAACAATAATGAGGCTAGCCTTCGTTTGACCTCAGATTCAGGTTCTATATAAAACACAATGTGTAATGAATGGCACACTGGTCCTTTTTGCATTTTCATCCCAAACTGAATGAGGAAGGGAATTTGAAGTAAATAAATTCTAGGTGAGAGCAACAAAAGGCTTTAAGGTACACAAGCACTATGTTCTTTCTTCTGTCCTTTCTTTTCTCTTAGCTCAGGCTAGCCTAGGGCTGTTTGTAGGCGAGGGTGGCCCTGAAGTGCTCTGCTCCTCTTGTCTCAGCCCCCAGCCTTGGGATCCCAGATACCATACCTCGCTCTCATGCGCTATTTTAATGCCACCTAAATCATCCCCATGCATCTTCCCTCCCAGCCAAGAATGGGGAGCAGAAGAGGCAAGTAGAGAGTATGAGCAGCGGGAAGTGAGGGGCCCTTACCTTTCAGCTCCTTGTCTGTGTAATTGTGGGGACTGGCCAGCAGCTCCTGCTTGAGCTTTTCCAAAAGGAACTTCACTACTGAGATATTCCAAGAGGACTTAATGCTGTCACAGAGGAGGAAAAAAGTAAGTCAGACAGCTTTTGCAGAGCCAGAGGACACACACACCTAGAATGACTCAGCTTCGTAGTAAAGGCCTTGGCCTTACAAGCCGGCACCCCGTTGTCCCTCTCCCTCTCAGCAAAACGCCCGGATGCTTTTCCCCTTAAGAGACCGTACCTTTCAGACCCATTGAATCTCTTGTCATTGGTGATGTGGTTATGCACATTGTGGACCAGTTTCTAGGGGAGGGGAGAAAGAATCAGGTCAGGAAAACTTTCCTCTGGCTCCCAGGGTAAAAAAGCATTGTCCTGGGATGTGTGGGTTCTCGGTCCAAATCACTTCCGAATCCTAGGCATCATTTTTCATTATGTCCTTTCTTAACCATGAGCTATCTAAGTTAAGGATTTATATTTTTGCTTTTCTTTTTTTGGGGGGGGGGTGTAGGCTTAGAGACAGGGTTTTTCTATGTAGCTTTGACTGTCCTGGACTCACTTTTTAACCAGGCTGGCCTCAAACTCACAGCCATCTGCCTGCCTCTGACCCCAGAGTGCTGGGATTACAGGCGTGGGCCACTGCACCTGGCTTTGCTTAGCTTTTTAAAGCCAAAGTCTCATATAGTCCAGTCTGGCTGCCTCACTTCCTACATGGTGAGGCTGGTCCTGAACCTCTGCTCCTTATGCCTTTACTACCCTAGTGCTGGGATATAGGGGCATCCCACCATGCCCAGATATCTATATGTCTTTGAATATAAGTGTATTCTGAGATATATTGATCAAAATTGATGATCCACTAGTTAGGTCTGGTGTCACGGGCCTTTAACTCCAGCATTTAGGAGGCAGAAGCAAGCATATCTCTGAGTTCTAGGGGAACGGAACCTGGTTCACAGAACAAAGTTTTAGGACAGCCTGGAAAGACAATGAAAGATTATCAAAAGCCTGAGAAGCACACACTTGAGACTCAAAAAAACCACAAATCCAAAACATCGGAAATAGAAACTGGAAAGTGACTTGGACACAGCCAGAACTTCCTTCCATGGCATCGTGCAGCTGTCACTTTTGCTCGTATATATTTATCTCCTTTCTTTAAAAAAAAAAGTTATGAGTGTACTTAATTGTATGTGTTTGTGCATATGCCTGAGTATATGTCTGTGCACCACGTGTGTGCAGGAGCCTATGGACAGCAGAAAGGCAATAGGTCTCCTGGACGGGTGTTACAGGCAACTGTGAACTGTGGCGGTGTTGGCCACCAACGCATGTCCTCTGCGAGAGCAGGGAGCCATCTCTCCAGCCGCCTGTCTCCTTTCTAAGTCAGTTTATTCTACTGAACATCTTGTTTTGGTTTGGCTTGGGTAGGGTTTTTGGAGATTGCATCTGACTGTGTAGCCCTGGTTGGCCTGGAGCTGTCTATGTAGACCAGGCTAAGCTCAAACTCATAGACTTCTGCTTGTCTTGCTTTGTTGGCACTGCCCTCCTGAGTGTTGGGATTAAAGGTGTGTGCCATGCCTAGCCCCCAGATGAACATTGTTAGAGAAAAGGTTTTACTAGGGGCTGGAGAGATGGCTCAGTGGTTAAGAGCACTGGCTGCTCTTCCTGAGGATCCGGGTTTGATTCCCAGCACCCACACAACCGCCTGTAACTCCAGTTCCAGAAGTTCTGATGCCCTTTGTGTCCTCCATGGGCACTGCCTGGTGTAGGCAAAACACCCATAAACATAAAAATAGATAAATATATATACTTTTAAAGTTTACTGAACTGGGCTTGGTGGTGCATGCCTTTAATCCCAAGACTCGGGAGATACGTGCATGCTCACATATCATGTATACACACAATAATAATAACAAGAGAGATTTTTTAAAAGTTTCATTGGGCTGGGGAAATAGCTCAGTGGGTAAAGCACTTGCTGGGTAAATGCCAGGACCTAACTTCAAAGCTCAGTACCCACATGAATATTCAAAGCCACACCTTTGATCCCAGCACTCAGGAGGGAGAAGCAGGCAGAGCTGTGTGACTTTGAGGACAATCTTGTTTACAAAGTGTCCCAGAACAGCCAGGATTACATAGTGAGACTCTGTCTCAGAAGAAACAAAATACGTATCTTCAGAACTCTGACCCCAGTTTTGCCTGTAATGTCACATGAGAATTTGAAGACAGCTTTCATAAATTTCCCTTGTCTTTTCATCTGGTCTAAACAGCCTCAGTCCTGGTGGCTGGTGGTTTTCTGACTTTCTAGGCAGACTCCTCCTCAGGAGTGGACTCTGTGATACCCTGTGGTTCACCTGCAAGGGGGCGCCAGAGCTGAGTAGATGTCACCTGGACCTCTGGACCCTAAGAGGAGTGCTGACTAGGAAGTAGACTGAAGACTGGAACCAGCCCGGACTGCATGAGACAGTAACTTTTACAGAGCCTGGAGAGAGCTTAGTAGCTGAAAACGCTGGCTCATACTGCAGAGGGTGGGCTTCATTACCCAGCACCCACACGGGTGCTGTACCAGTTCCAGGGGGTACAGTTCCCTCTGTCAGGACAGCCAGGGCTACACAAAGAAACCAAACCAAACCAAAAAACCTAGAAACTAATGTCCAAATGTAAGCAATCACAAAGGAATAAGGGAACGCTCTCATAAGAGGTGTGAGTTCTCAAAAAAGGAAAAGCAGTTACCTATATCCAAGGCAAGTGGCTTGGAAGAGACCAGGTGATAAAAAAAAAAAAAAAATCAAGCCAGGCTTGAAGTGCAGAGGGAAAATACTCGAGACAGTAGGTGCTAAGACAGTAAAGGCTGCTGGTTCATCTACCTTCTGAGTGAGCTAAAAATAAATACACTCCCTTGCCCAAGGGTGTCTGGCATCTGCACCATTCCAAAGGCTTGAACATCCTGGTTTGGTCCTTTCTGGTCCACAGGCGTCCCAGTAGCTCAGAGAGCAAGTGCTCAGGCTGCTTCCAGAACCAAAGACGGACACACTAAGGCCCACTGACCATTCTTTCCTTGCAAGTCAATAGTCTTGCTCAATAATTTTTTTCCCCTCAAAACTCACCTTGTAGCCTAGGTTACAGGTATTTTCCAGGCATGTCTTTTTTCCTGAGTACCTTCCTCTCTCTCTCTAATATTTTATTTATTTATTTTATGTATGAGTGCTCTATCTGCATGTATACCTGCATGCCAAAAAAAGGCATCAGATTCCAGTATACATGGTTGTGAGCCACCACGTGATTGCTGGGAATTGAGCTCTGGACCTGTGGAGTTGCTGAGCCATCTACCCAGCCTGTCTTCCTTTCTCTTAACGCTAGTGTTTAAAATCTAAATTAAAGGGCTTGCTGATCTTCCAGAGGACCCAAGTTCAGTTCCCAGCATCCAGATGGCTCACAACTGAATCAAATTGTGGCTCCAAGGGGTCTGACAACCTCTTTTGGCCTCTGAGGGTACATAAACACACATGGAGCACACTCAAACACACACAAACACACACCACACACATAAATTTAAAAAATAAAAATGATTTTTTTTTTAAGCTTTAAATTGGGATGGAGAAGCCAGGCCGTGGTGGAGCACGCCTAGAATCCCAGCACTCAGGGAGGCAGGGGCAGGAGGATTTCTGTGAGTTCCAGGCCAGCCAAGGCTACCCAGAGAAACCGTGTCTTGAAAAAAATTGAAAAAAAATAAAAAATAAAGTTCAGTGGTTAAAATCCCCAGAGGACCCGAGTTTGATTCCTAACATTCACATTGGGATACAACTGGGTACAACTCTGGTTCCAGGAAACATAACACCTTCTGGCCGCTAGAGACTTGTGCAGACATGCGGCATACACACATATACATACAAACACCATTTAAAGATACTTCAAATCTATATGAAGGTCCAGGAATGGTGGCGCACGCCTTTAATCCCAGCACTCAGGAGGCAAAGGCAGGCGGATCTCTATGCGTATGCGGCCAGCCTGGTCTACAGAACAAGTTACAGTCGACCAGGGCTACTACAATCAGCCCTTATCTCTCATTTATTAATTCATATTTAACAACGTCCAACTGTTTCTAAATAAATAAGTAAATAAATTCATAGTGAACTGGGCATGGTGGTGTGTATATGCTTATAATTCCAGCCATCACTTGTGAGGCAAAAGCTAGATCAGGAGTTCAAGGTCAGCCTCGGCTGTACAGTGACTTTGAGGTTGCTCTGAGTTTCATGAGATCCTGTTTCAAACAAACAAACAAGCAAGCAAACAAACAAACAAACACACCTCCCCCAACAAAGCTCTTGAGCTCAGAATTGACCCAGAATTCTCATCTCCTTCAGATGCGAATCTCTGAACCTCTGCACGACTGATCCGTTGAGTGGGAAACTCAGAGAACCTGGCACCCTCCCTCTCCTCACCCACCAGCGGTGGCGGTCTGCAGAGTCCCTGGAGGCCAGTCCCTCCAGGCTGAGAAGCACTGCCGCAGGTTCCTCAGGCTCCAGAGGGCCGCACTGGGGGCTCTTAGCTAAGCAAAGCATCCTCTCCAAGAAAGCCCTCCTAGCTAGCCCTGCTCTGCCTGCAGCGAGCTCTGAGTGATAAGGTTCTCCAGAGCTCTGAGACTGCCACACTATGCTGGGTGGCTCTACACCTCTGCGCTCTTTTTTTTTTTTTTAAACAATTTATTCACTTTGTATCCCAGCTGTGGCCCCTCCCTCATCTCCTCCCAATCCCACCCTCCCCCTATGCCCCACCCCTAATCTACTGATAGGGGAGGTCCTCCTCCTCTTCCCTCTCACCCTAACCTATCAGGTCTCATCAGGACTGGCTGCATTGTCTTCCTCTGTGGCCTGGTAAGGCTGCTCCCCCCCCACACACCCTCCCCCACCCCGCTCAGGGGGAGGTGATCAAAGGGCCAGACACTGAGTTCATGTCAGTTCCCCTTACTAGGGAACCCACTTGGACACTGAGCTGCTGGGTTCTTCTGTGGTCTTGAAATTTCTTCAAGAAAATCTAGCTTTTCCACCCAAGATGCTCCTAGCGACTTAGCCTGCACACTGGCTAAAACATGGGTCTTTGCTGATCAGTCTGCTCAATCCTTAAAGATCTTCCCATCAGGATTATGAGAACACTGAGAGATAGAATTCTCTTCTTATTAAAGGGAAGACACCATTCTATCTAGACAAGCCTAAGAGATAAGGCATTGCAAAAGGCTTTGCCCATGTTCAAGGTTACGGAAAAACTCTTTATCCTTCCCGTTCCAGTAGGATGTAGACACTATTCATTCTATTTGGAGGTATAAAGTCAACCCACACTTTTTCTCTTCAAACTGAAGTGGGGAAAAAAAGAACTGAAACTGAGTTCACTTACAGATAGCACCAGATCTCGCTTGCGCCTGGAGTTTTTCTGCCCAGTCCCCCGGACCCTGCATGGGGAGCTGATAAATCCCAGAGAGCGGTTCAGTTCCCCGGTGGGCCCTGGGCCCGACTCCTCCAAAGCACTGTCCAGCGCTGTGGAACCCAGCACGTCCTCGGGGCGGGTTGCTGGCAACTTGGTTCCATTTTCTGGTCCTGACTCCGAGGATGCCCTCTGGATAGCCAGTTGTGTGGCTGGTGAAAGCTGCTTGGCATAAGCAGGGACCAACACTCGTTGTATTGTACCCTCTGAGGCCACATAATCATCTGGCATCTAAGAACATAAGAACAGTCTATTACCAGCCAGGGAGGGGAGGATCTGGTTAACCGTCATTCTTGGCCAAGAACAGCAAACAAAGGAGGAAGAGGAGGCCAGGTCGGCAGTTTTTCATGTCAATAGTTTGTTTCTCAGGGAGCCTATGACGACATCAGGCAAATCATTTTTTTTCATATGTATATGGCTGTTTTGTATGCCTGTATGTCTGGGCATCACATGCATCCAATGCCTGTGGAGGCCAGAAGATGGAGTTACAAATGCTAAGAATTGAACCTGGGTCTTAGCCACTGAGTCATTTCACCAGCCCTGAGGAAACTGTTCTTATGTGAGTATGACCTACAGTGTTGGGTTGTTATCACAAAACAGCTTACATGAACAGGGCATGGTTTGACCTTCTACGTGAACAGTTACTTATGATTTTTTTTCAAAGATTTATTACTTATACAGCACACCTGCATGTGTGCCAGCATGCCATAAGAGGGCACCAGATCTCATTATAGATGGCTATGAGCCACCTTGTGGTTGCTGGGAATTGAATCCTGGTCCTCTGGAAGAACAGACAGTTCTCTTAACCTCTGAGCCACCTCTCCAGCCCCTTATGATATACTCTTGATATAAGATATGTATCACCAGGCAGGGGTGGCACTCACCTTTAATCCCAGCACTCAGGAGGCAGAGGCAGGCAGAGCTCTGTGAGTTCCAGGCCAGCCTGATCTACAGAGTGAGTTCCAGGACAGCCAGGGCTATGCAGAGAAACCCTGTCTCAGAAAATAAAACAAGAAAGGAATCCAGGTAAGTGTTCTGTCTGAAAGGTATCAGAAGAGAAAGTGAGAAGAGTGAACAGTAACAATGATGAAAGGGGAAAATGAGAGGAAACACGGGGGCAAAGCCAAGAACCCCTGCAGAGGATATCACAGACACAGCAGACACATCACCTCCCCTCGAGTCCCTTGGAGGGCCGGTCTGGGCTAGGCCACATCCCGCAGTCTCAGCCCTAACACCCAGTTGACTGCCTGTGCAGTCAAGGGCACACAGGGCAAGGAAAAGGAGGGAGTGAAGCAGTGAGGGAGAAGGAAAGGAGTGGGGATTTCTGCAGCCAAGAAAACAAAACAGTGAAAGTGTGTGTGGGGGGGGAGGGACACACATACAGAAAGAAGCGGAGGAGGCAGCTGAGATTTATAGACCTGTGAGCTTGTGTTCCGTGCTGTGAAATCTAAAAGCTAATTCCATCCTGTCAGCTTGGAAACCTTCCTCTGCCTGAAAGAACACCCGGTGCAGAGAATTCTGCCTAGCCTGGGTGCCCTCCTGTTTCCGGTCTCTCAGGCCCAACCTGGGGAGAGACCCAGTGAGGAACAGTGAACACTGCTACACAGGGGAGAGGGCTACAGGGCAGGAGGTGGGCTGGGAGTTCCCGCCCTCTGCCGCCCTGTGTGTTCTGACCTTCACTCTTTACTGGGTATCTTTGCCTGGTTGGGGTCTGGAGGAAAGAGAGGATGGGCAGAGGGTAGGAGGGAGCCGGAGACTGCGTGCTGACTGTTGAGTGTGGGACATCTGTCTCTTGCTGACTCTGTGATCTGTGTCATTCTTCCATCTCCTTATCCTCCCTGAATGCCTTTCTGTGGTCCTTGTTCTACCTAGCCAGGCTTTCTTCTTCGTGTGACCCTTGAGCAGTGAGAAACTGAAACAGCACAATGTATTTTTATGTCTTTTCCTGCCCAGAACATGCTTGAGTCCCCTCCTCCTCTGCTCTCTGCCCCTGCCTTTTTTTTAAATATTTTATTTATTTATTATGTATACAATGTTCTGTCAGAAGAAGGCACCAGATCTTATTGTGGATGGCTGTAAGCCACCATGTGGTTGCTGGGAATTGAACTCAGGACCTCTGGAAGAGCAGCCAATGCTCTTTACCTCTGAGCCATCTCTCCAGCCCCCTGCCCCTGCCTTTTTAAAGGGCATATTTTTATTGTTTTTAATTATGTGTGTATGTCTCTGTGTGAATATGATCATGTGAGTGCAGGTCCCAGAAGGCCAGAGGCATCAGACCCCCTTACAGCTAGCTGTAATGAGCCATCTGACATGGGTGCTGGGAACTGAACTCAGGTCATTTGGAAGAGCATGTAAGCTCCAGCCTCTGCCCCACCCCCCATTCTTTTTAGAGGGCACTAGATCTCATTATAGATGGTTATGAGCCACCTTGTAGTTGCTGGGAATTGAACTCAGAACCTTTGGAAGAACAGTCAGTGCTCTTACGCTCTGAGCCATCTCTCTAGTCCCCTTAGAGACAGGATTTCTCTACTTAGTTCAGACAGGCCTGGAACTCATTATGATGAAGCCCAGGCTGGCCTCAACCTGTGATAGAGGCTCACTACATGGTCCTGCTTGGCCTTCAGCTCAGATATTCATCTGTCTCTGCCTCCTTGGTGCTGGTATTGAAGGTAAGTGATTAAAGGAGGCTGGAGAGAGAGAAAGCCTGGCGGTGATGGTGGTGGCACACACCGTTATTCCCTTTATTCCCAGCACTTGGGAGGCAGAGGTAGCTGGATCTCTGAGTTCGAGGCCAGCCCGGTCTGCAGAGTGAGTTCAAGGCTGCACAGAGAAACCTGACTCGAAAAACCAAAGCAAACCAAAACAAAACAAAAAAAAAAAAAAAAAAAAAAAAAGAGGCTAGAGAAGGCGCAGTGTTTAAGAGCATGCATTGTTCTTCCGGAGTTTGCATCTCAACACCCTCACTGAGCGGCTGATGACAGCCTGAAACTCTAGCTCCAGGGGACCTCTTCTGGACTTCCCCTGCACCTGCACTCGGGTGCACATGCCTCCCTGTCCCCCATACACACACACTTAAAAACTGAAAATTCATCTTCAAAAGCAGTTAAAGGCATGTGCCACCGTGCCTGGAATTCTGCTCACATTTTCTTTCCTTTCCTCAACTCCCTGCCTCTCACTTCTTCTTAAACAGATTCTTCTGAAAGAAGGCTTACACCTGTAATGCAGCACTCAGGAGGCTGGGCTGGAAGGCTTGCTACAAGTTTAGGGCCAGCCTGGGCTGCAGAGTAAGATCCTGTCAATCATCACCAAATAAACAACCTCCTCCTCTTCCCTCATGGATCTTGTTTTTTTGTTTGTTGTTTGTTTTTTTTGGCTTTTGAGACAGGGTTTCACTGTGTGGCCTTGGCTGTCTTGGACTCCCTTTGTAGACCAGGCTGGCCTCGAACTCACAGAGCTCCACCTGCCTCTGCCTCGCTGAGTGCTGGGATCACAGGCGAGTGTAATCTCGGCTTCCACCTTTCTTTATGCTCCTTCCTCAAATCCCATCTTGTGCCTGCCTTCTAGTATCCTTATCGTTCCCCCTCCCTCCGCCTTTCCCTTCCTCCCTTCCACACTTCCATCTCTGTACTGAAGTCCTTTTTGGCAAGCTGAAGGCCATGATAAAATATGAATGAGCCGTCTGCGCACGGCAGGCATTCTCGCCAGGAAAGGCAGAGTTGGTGGAGCAGCCCAGACAGCTGTGGGAAAGATGCCACGTGGATCTGTTGAGAAGGCGGGAAGCACCATGTCACCACATGCACCAAAAACGACCTCCTGCCAAAAAGGCTCTGGGCGGAAACCTGGTGAGCTTCCGTTTTTATCGCAGATACGAGTGAAGAAACGGTTTAAAGAGAGGAAGAGAGTGAGGCGGAGATGACCAGCAGCATCCCCGGCCCGGCGTTACTCACAGGGTTGAGCAGTGGTGCTCCGTCTGCTGCAGTCAGAGTGCATCCTGGGAGCCGCAGATCTCTCTGCGGGGCCGGGAAGAAGCCCAGGGGCCCCTGCCCCACGGTGGAGGCAGCCCCCAGCTGCCGCAGCTCCTCGATCACCACCTGCACGCCACTGCCCACGCTGTCACATTCTTCCTCCACGGCAGACAGCGCCTTGCAGGCTTCCCCCGGGCTCCCCTTGAGCAGGCTAGGCTCTTCGGGCGGTGGGCTGCGGGCCCGGCTCTCCCCGTCTTCATCGGCGGTGCACGCTTTCCCCTGCCGTAGCTCACCCACTTCTTCCTGAAGCTGCTTTAACAGCTCGTTGTTGGCCCGTGCGAGACCCAGGGCGGCCTCGGCCAGTCCCACTGCCTTGTCCACCCGCTGGTAGATGATATGCAGCAGCTGTTCGGAGCTTTGGACGGCCAGGCCATGTCCAGTCACCGTGATGGGGGTGCCGGCGGGAGGATTCCCGCCCTGAGACCCCGTGCTGCCCTGGCTAGTCTCGCTCTTGCAGGCACAGCAGCAGCATCTGGCTTCACTGCCACTGGGAGGGGAGAAGAGGATGGTGGCGCTGAAGGACATAGCTGATGAACGCAGGCCACTGTGTGCACACCGCCGGACCGGTTCACGCGCGCCCCGCCGCCGGGTAAACGCGGGCCTGCAGATTCCCTTTCCTTTCTCAGCGACGGTGGTCGGAGGAGCTGGGGCTCCAGGTCGCGGGTTCTGTGGACGAGCAGGCTAGCGGGTGAAGACACACACAGTCCATGGTGGCTTCTCCTCAGCCTCCGCAGGGCCTGTGCTCCCTGAGCACACCGCGCGCGGGCGTCACACAGCCTTCACTGAAAGGGTAAAGCAAAAACAAAGTCGGTCTTCGTGGCGCGCACGGTTTCAGAGGATTCAAGGCTTTCTTCCTGCACCTAAGCAAGGACACTCCCCAACCCCCCTGCGGCCCAGGGAACAGAAAAGGGACACCCGGAAAGACGAAAAGAGTAAGGAAGAAAGTGAAGCTCTGTTTCCTCCTTCTCTGATCCCTGCCGTCACTCCAGAAACAGTATCGTATCTTACTGCTTTGACACCGTTCTTTAAGGCGCTCAGAACACTTCACAGAGGCTGTCTCATCTACACAACGCTAGGAAACTAGTATTAACCAGGTCCCAAGAAGATAAGGGCAGGGAAGTTGTACACCTTTTCATGGTCAAAGAAGAAAACAGAACCTGGTTATTGCTATTTTCAGTCTCTCTCTCTCTCTATGTATATATATATATACACACACACATTATATTACACATAATAATAGGTATAAATCTAAACTGATAAATGATTTGTTGACATAATTATTGCACCATAATTTTCATACACATGCACTCAAGGTAAAGCTAAGAAAGGTGCTGAAGAGCTGCACAGCTACCAAGAGCGCTGACTGCTCTTGCAAAGGTGTAAATGTTTTTATTTCCTCAGATGAGAGGATGAGAGATGCCCATGCTTTACGCATTCACGGCTTGGGCAGAGCCCAGATTTCTACCTAACCATCTCTAGACCTAGGCCTAGAACCTTCTAACCATCATACAATCTAATCTTCGGAAAGCCTGGACCTTGAAGGCTTCAGTTTCCAGCCTCTGTCTGCTAACCTAGGCCTAGAATGTTTTCATCCTTTGAGACTTACTGCTGAATAAGCTTACCCTTTTCAGTTCTCTCTGAACTCTGGCTGGCTTGTTCACTCAATTCTGGTTGAAACTCCCCTCCAAGCTGAATGATTCAAATTGGCTTCTCTGGCTTCTCACTGAACTGCTCTGTTTGGTAAAATTGCCTCTGAACTCTATGAACTGAAATGCACCAAATTGCCTGCACGAATTCCTCTGCGTTCCTGTATTATACTCTCCTCCTTCCCTCGACTCTCTCTGACTGCTCTTAAATGGCTGCTCTTTCCTGTCCATTCTGATGAGAGTTGGGTGTATCCTATCTCTGACTCATCCTGTCAAATCTGTCCCTCAGTTGGACATCATTGTTTGGAAGGAAAGGTGTGTGCTAAAGGCATGTCTGTGTTCCAGCCAGAGGGAGTGAAGGTGTGCATTAAATTCCGGCTGGATCACACAGACCTAGGTCCCTTGCCAGAGTAGCTGTGCTGCTGTATTAAGTTCCTCTATACAAAGGACCCGGGTTCAGTTTCCAGCACCCACATGTGGTCTGCAACTGGCTATAACTCCAGTCCCAAGGGATCTGATGTCCTCTTCTAACCTCTTTGGTCACCAGGCACACATGTAGCACACAGACATATGTGCAGGCAAAATACCCATACATAATTAAAAATAAATACCCAACCATGATTAAAAATAAAGGAAAATTCAAAAAAATTCTGTGATGCACGCCTTTAATCACAGCACTTTAGGAAGCAGGTAGAGCTCTGAATTTGAGGCCAGACGGGTCTACAGAGGGAGTTCCAGGACAGCCAGGGCTACACAGAGAAACCCTGCCTCAGAAAGAAGAAAAACATTCACAAAGTAACAGACGCTGGCCTTGAACCTAGGGTGCCTCCTGCCCCCACCCCTTACATGCTGGGATAATAGGCATTTGTCACCATGTCTCCGTGCTGTTTGTTCACTAGCAGTTTGAGGCAAGGTCTCCCTATGCAGACCAGGCTGGCCTCAATCTTTCAGAGATCTACGTGTCTCTCAGGCTGGGAATAAAAGCCTGGCCAACAGGATAGTCTTGCTATATGGCCCTGGTTGGCCTGGCATTCATCAGGAAGCCAGGCTCGCCTGAAGTTGTAGCGGTTCTCTTGCCTCAGTTTCCCTAGGTGTTGGGATCACAGGAACATATCACCACCTCCACAGTACCGCATGATTACCAGCTTCAGTTAGGCCTAGGAATTGGGGCTGGGCTGTCCTGAAGGACCCTCAGAAGTGCATGCCTGGGCCTCAAGCCCTGGCAAAGGAAGCCAGATGTCTTGAGTTCACCAGTCAGCAACCCAGAGTAGTCACTTCTGGGATCCCTCATCTTCATTTCTCAGGATCCCTAAAGGAAGAGCTGGTGCCCAATAGGAACGTCTACTCTAGAGAGCCATCGACCCACCGTACAGAAAGAAATGAGGACGGCAGTGATAAGCCCAACAGCCTCTCTCTAGAATCACTCTATTTAGGCAACTAAACTACTACAGGAGCAGAGGGCTGGTGGGTATCGAGTCACTAAGAACACTCCAAGGGACTTAAATATTGTTATTTTCTAAGTGCTGTTTGATAATAGGAAAAAGTCTTTCAGCCTGAAGCTCTGTAAATGACAAACTCTTAAGCGAATTTACAATCCCCTAACGAATACATTTCTATTTTACGCTTAATTTATCACAACATCATAATTAAAAATAATTTTCAGCCGGTTATGGTCAGTGGTGCAAAACTATGATTCCAGCACTCTAAGAGGCAGAGGCAGGTGGATCTCTGTGAGTTCAAGGCCAGCCTGGTCTATACAGTGAATTCCAGGACATCCAGAGCTATGTAGTGAGAACCTGTCTCAAAAAAACACACAAAGAAAACTAATTTTTAAAGTCTCTAATTTGCTCTTTTCCCCTTTGTATTGAGCTTCTCTAGGCTACATATTCACTATAAAAACTTAAGAGGCTGGATAAATTTCCTTATTGGTTAAGAGCATGGGCTCTTCCAGAGATCCTGAGTTCAATTCCCAGCTTCTACATAGCACTCACAAATGTCTATGTTACCCCTATGGGATCCAATGGTTTCTTCTAGTGTGCAGATGTACATGCAGACAAAACATCCATATATATAAAAAAATACATGAATAATAAATCTAAAGAAAAAAAAAAAGAACTTAAATCCATTTACAGCTTTCCTGTCATTAGAGTCACTGGAAAGCTCAAGTGAAACTAAAGGTTAACCCAAATTAAAACTAAAGGTTAAAGAAAACCGCTAGGCAAATTACATCAACTTGTGGATGGGTCATTTACATAATTATTCTTTTCCTTCCTAAATAAGGGCCTATTCTGCACCTGAAGATCTGGGTGTGCACTCATGTGTGTGTACTCAGGAGTGCAGAGACCAGAGGATGTTATCAGGTGTCTGCTTCCATCATCCTCCATCTTTTTTTTTTTTTTGAGGCAGGGTCTCTCCCTGAAACTAGAGTAAGTATCAGCGATCTTCCCGTCTCTGCTCTCCACAGCGCTGGGTGCACCAGGCCAGCCTGGCTTGTCCTACAGGTGCTGTGATCTGAAAGAGGGTCCCCCCATAGTTTCACCCACTGAGCTATCTCTCCAGCCCTGAGGTTTTTTGTTGTTGTTTTTTTTCCCCTAGCCAGGGTTTCTCTGTGTAGCCTTGGCTGTCCTGGAAATCGATTTGTAGACCAGGCTGGCCTTGAACTCACAGAGATCCACCTGCCTCTGCCTCCGGAGTGCTAAGATTAAAGGCGTGTGCCACCATACCCAGTGAAAAATATTTTTAGCCGATATGATGCAGACTCAAACCTTAAACATGGATCTTCTGAGGGAAATGCTGTTATAAGGTTTTTGCTCGTTTTGAGACAGGTTCTTGGTGTTACCGTGTGGCCCCAGCTGGCTGGCACTCGCTACTTTACTTAAGCAACTTTCCTGCCTCAGCCTCCCCAGCGCTTCTGTCACAGGCATACACCGGCACGACTGGCTTTGTGGGGTAACGTTTAGTTGGGGTTTTTTGAAGACAAAGCCTCCCCATGCACTCCCAGGTTAACCTCAGACTTGCTCTACAGCCCAGGCTGACCCATACCAAGCTTTTTCTGCCTTAGTTTCCCCAATGGCGAGACTGCAAGTACGCACCACCAAGCCTGACTTAATTTCGTTTGTTTTCAATCCCAGTCTTCCCATCTCTGCCTGCTTTATTTGTATAAAGACTACCTATAACTGGGACTGAAGAGGTGGATCAGAGGACCTAAGCTCACAGCCCAGTACCCATGTCAGGCAGGTCACAGCTAACTGTAACCTCAGCCCCAGGGGTTCCAGAGCCCTCTGCTGGTATCCAGGGGGTACTACCCCCAACACAGACAGTTTTAAAGAGATTGTCTGGGCTCAGCAGTTAAGAGCACTGGCTGCTCTTCCAGAGAACCAGGGTCCGATCCCCAGCACGCACATGGCAGATCACAGCTGCTCCAGACTAGGGCACAAGTAACCCAGCAGTCTCTGAACTTCCTGTTTAGTAAGGAAGGCCTTGAACTCTTGATCTGTCTGCCTCCATCTCTCAAATGCTGGCATTACAGGCATACCTAGCTGTCTTATGTTTTGCTGAGATAGAGTTTTGCTCTGTACCCAAACTGGCCTTGAACTCACTATGTAGGCCAAGCTGGCCTCAAGCTTGCAGCAATCCTTTCGTCTTAATTTCCAAGTACTGCAACTACAGGTGTGTGACACCGTGTCTGAGATTCAGAAAGAGTCAGAGTTCAAGGTCACCCCTGGCTACCGAAAGAAAAACCAAACCAAACCAAACCAAAAATATTTTGGGTCTGGAGAGATAGTTCACAGGTTAAGGGCACTTTGTCACTCTTGCAGAGGACCAAGGGTCATTTCCAAGCATCCATATGGATGGCTCACGGTCATCCTTAACCCAGTTCCAGCGGGTCCAATGCCCGCTTCTTATCTCCCCTGGCTCCTAAACACACACACACACAAGGTGCACATAAACTCTTTCAAGCAAATCACACATGAAAAGAAAAACTTGGGGGGGAGGGGGGGGACAAAATCTCTCTACATAGCCCTGGCTGTCTTGGAACTCAATATGTGGACCAGGCTGGCCTTGAACTCACAGAGACCTGCCTGCCTCTGCTGGAATTAAAGCTGTGCACCCCACCAAGTCCAGCCAAATAATAAATCTTACAACCAATCAACAAACAAAACACTGAATTAATGTGAATCAACAACATAAATGACAAATGCCAAAATGAGGTTTACTAAACTATATTTAGGAGTCATTTCAATACTGTCTAATTTTATGCGACAAGACATAACGCAGCCCAGGCTGGCTTTGAGCTTGCTATGTCATTAAGGCCTGACTTGAATGCCTGGTCTTCCTTCCTCCATTTCTCCAATACTAAGATTATAAGCAATTGCCGTCACACCCGATAGTCTAATTTTGATACACATAAAAGTAATTTTAAAACCACTTTCCAGCCAGACACCGAGACTCACAGCTGTAATCCCAGCACTCTGGAGTCACTCTCATTTTGGGAACAGCCTGAGCACAGTAAGTTTGAAGCTGGACTGAAGAGCATAGCAAAACACCATCGCAAAAAACAAACGGCAGTGTGTGGGGCTGGTCGTGTGGTTCAGTTAGTAGGGAGCATGTCTATCATTTCTGGGTTCGGTCCCAAGCATTATGTAAAACTGAGCCTCATGGGATTAGCTCCCAGTTATCCCAGAACCTGGAGGTAGAGGCAAAAGGATCAGAAGAGGTTCAAATTCATTTTCCACTACACATTAAGGTCGAGGTCTAGGCAGAACATAAAATGGCACACAGCCAGGCTCGGCGGCACACCCCTGTAATCCCAGCATTCGGGGAGGCAGAGGCAGGCAGATCTCTGTGAGCTCAAGACTACAAAGTGAGTCCAGAACAGCCACGACTACACAGAGAAACCCTGTCTTGGAGAGAGAGAGAGAGAGAAAAAAAAAAAAAAACACAAAAAAACACATCACTGACACCAACAATAAACACCAACACCAAAGCCAATAAACCCACAAACAATAAAATTAAAAGAAAAGAAAGGAAGTAAAAAGAAAACTTCTTTAAATGTAACAGTTCAGGAGGAGCCGCCCATAATCCGAGCTATCCCTTTCCTCCAAGTCAGACACTGCTGTTCAGACTAAATCCATCACACTCTGGGCAGTGTCTTTGCTTGCTTGCTTCTCATTCTGAGTTTGAATTTTCCACATGACTGAGTTTACCTCCAAACTATGAAAAATAAGTTTTCTCAATGCTTAATAGATGGGTGTGATACGGTATTCTTCAGATATATGTTCTCACAATGGTCCTGTGACTCATTTAGGGTCAGGATAGAAATGGACTTTCTTTAATGTGACAGGCAATTCCTATCATAATCTTCATTTTTGGAAAGAAAAAGGGAATAGTCGTTTAAAGCTAGTCAGCCCTGTTTCCTCCATTTCAAGGCACAAATGGCTCACTTGTTAAAGGGTCCTCTTAAAACCCGTTTCTATCAGAAATGAGTTCTCACACAACAGCAGGTGAGCAGTTACCATAAAATACACTTTCCCTCTATTTAAGTGACCAGTCTAGACTGGGCAGCACTGTAGAGGCAGACTGCAGGATCTCTGTGAGTTTGAGGGCAGCCTGGACTACAGAGCTAGCTGGGGCTGCCAGGGCTACACAGAGAAACCCTGTCTTGAAAAACAAAAAAGAGTGACCAGTCTCATGACCTGAAAAACACCTAAAACCTGATTACCAGGTACAAAACAGATCTGCCCAGGCAGTGGGCAGAACAGAATGGGTTCCCTTTTTGTTTGATTTTTTTTTTTTTTCAAGACAGGGTTTCTGTGTAGCCTTGGCTGGCCTCGAACTCTCAAAGAGTTCAGACTGCCTCTGCCTCCCGAGTGCTGGGATCAACCCCAGCCAGAACGGGGTTCTTAAACAAATGCCTTCCGTTTTCATCCAAAAAATTGCACTCTCCTTTCCTTTCTTTCCTCTTGGGAGTGTGGTGCGTGCGTGCGTGGCCTCTCCCCTCCCCACTTCTGTGTCACGAGTTCAGCGTGGAAGATTCATTTTTTACATCATTTGCTCGTGTGCACGCCAGGGCACCACAGACACGCCTGGCGCCCAGGGGCAGAAGTGGGCATCGGCTCCCGCACCGGGAAGGCGCTCGGGCAGCGCGCCCCGCGTCGAGCGCAGCCCGGGCGGGGCCGCCGCGCGTGGGGCCCACCCGTGTGCCGCAGCCGCGCGGGAAGGCGGCGGCGTGTACCCGGCGGCGCGCGCACGCCCTCTGGCTCGCGCCGATAGGCGACCGAGCCCCAGGGGCGCGGGGCCGGGGCCGCCATTGGCGGCCGTCCCCAGTCACTCCTCGGGGCGGGGAGGGAGGGGCCTCCTCAGGGGGGCACCCTTCCGGGAGGCGCTTTCAAGGACGCCGGGCGCCATTTTGGCTCTGTTTACTCGCCTTTGTTAGCCGGCGCCCGACGGCTGTGTGCACACGGCTGCGCGTACGGAGGCCGCAAAGCGCCTTTCGGGCGGTGGGTTGAGCTGAGGTGGGGTTCCCGCCTGCTTTATTCCCAGATCGTTCGGATTAACAGTTGCGAAGCAGCAGTTCCTTAGCTCAGGATGCGCCTTCTACTTCCGGATTCTCAGCACAAGCAGCTCAGTCTAGGTTTGCTTTGCTCTGGCAAAACTGTCAAACCCACCAAGCCTCTCGCTTACAAAGGAACTCAAGGCGACGGCCTTGGCGATGCGCCTAGATTTCGAGACCTAAAAGCCGAGGAGCCCCGGCTGGCTGGCGACCACTCTCCGGGGAGCACCGTGGGGTGTTGGTGCCTGGGTCCTCAGTAGGCTAACACAAAAATGACCGCCGCTGCCGTGATCACTGAGGTCGCTAGACTCTAACTACATGTCGGAGACGTGCATCGTCTAAACTTGTGGACGGTCCACTCTGGAGCCAGTATCTGTCGTGCACCAATCTGGCTTGCATTGTGGGGAAATAAAAATACACAGTGTAAGTAAGAGGTCCAGCAAACCCACCCTGATGCTAACTCTCCTGCAGGTGGTGTTTGGGTGTCTTTAAACACTTACCTAAGGAGTACGGAGGGTCTGTTGTGGTGAAAACTTGGACTCTAATCTCGCGGTTACACTAGCGACACACTCCCTGAGGCCCGTCCGTATATACTAATGTTTCAGTCTACAAGACATACGGGTATATCCTGTATAACTCCTAAAGGGACTGTCCCACCACACAGCGCCTATGGGAAGGGAGGCTGTGCCCCAGGAAAATAGTCATTCAGTGCACACCCCCCCCCCGAAAACTGACATTGGGGGGGAAGCTTTGCATCCACAGAAAGCTAAATGATAATCACGTTGTATTTCTCAGCCCTCCTGTGTTCTGCGTTTGCCTCCTCTTACCCCCTAACCCCAGACAGTTCAGTGACTGGACAACACTATTTTCACCCACACTTTCCCAGATGTGGAGTTTTTCAAACAAATCCCAACCAATAAAAGAGCATTTTGTCAAAATGCCAGAACATTCCCTTCTGAACACCTCCCCGAAAACCCACTCAGCATAGGCCAAAATATACACAGCTGTACATTTAAGAATGAGCAACAATAAAAAAGCAAAAGCACTTAAACGTCGCTAATAAGACGGAGGCTCTGGACTAGATTCAATAAATCCCCAACCTTCATCTGCCAAGAACACTGACTGCATGCTTTGGGAGCAATTATTTAATTATTCACTAATCTAATCAAAAGAGGAGCAGAAAATAAGGTAAATTCCAAAAGGATGAACGTTCTTAGTATACTAAACGCAGGATTTCCTCTAAGATTTACTTTGCATGTGAAATCCTGTTTTGATCATATCTGGGAACACAAAGGGGAAAAAAATTACATCCTAAGGTCTATTTTACACACATAAAATCAAAGAAAAACACTTGAAAAATAAACTGATACGGCACATATACTTTACATATACACAAATAAACCCCAAGGTAAATCCACACGAAATGGTATGCTTGAAGCACATACACACATGTCCTCATGAAACTGCGTGTGCGAGGCACAGCGTCAGAGGACCTTCCCTTCTCTCCCGGGAAATAAGTGTCCCAATTAAAACAACCCAGCATATGTCATCTACTGGGCATCCACGCCACTTGGTTTGGGGTCTGAGGGAGTGTGTGTAAAAGGCACGCCAAACGGCTCTGGGAGGGCGCCTCAAACCTCTCTGCTGCCTGTGGTAGAATTTACATGATCGCTTTAGCCCGATTAAAAACAAATCTATACTTCCCCAAGCGTCTAGAATTTAAAACCTTCCACCACAAAATTTACCAGTTCTTAAAATGTGATAGCAAAAAAGGAAAAAAAAAAATTCTCTGTAAATTTGTCTGGAGACAGTTGCACACGACCATCCTGCTTCTCGACTTGGTATATTTTTAAACCTCGACCAGGAAAAAGAAAAGAGAAAAGAGAGACAGAAAAAGAAACGGGGGGGGGGGGGAGAGCAAATTCCCCTTAGCAAGTTTCCTCACCCCAGCACTGCCACAATCTCTATTTAAAAAAAAAAAACTTGAAAACATACACAAGATGAAGGAGAGAAAAAAAAAAATGGAAAAAGGATACCCGAAGGTCGTATGGCTCTTTGTATTCGTGTGTGTGCAAAAAAGAAGGACTCGCGGAGCCGGAGCCCGCAAGCCCCGCCCCTCCCCGGACGCCCGCCCGGATTGGCCGCGAGCCGCCCCGCCCGCGAGCACACGCACCGGCCCGCGGCGCCCGCCCGGGGGGCCCCCGAGGGCCGCGGGCCGCCGGACCCTCCCCTGGCTCGCCCTCCGCTCACCTCTCCCGTTTTCCTTCCGGTAAAACCTGGCCCAGGAAAACAACCCTGTGGGTGAGCGCCCACTGACTTCGCCAAACTGGGCGAACTAGCTTGTTGCCTGGGACCTTCCAGACTGAGCGGCAGGACTGGCGCGGGCCTCAACCCTTGGTTTCCCAGGGCAGTGTCTCTGGGTCACACATGTTGCCTAGCAGCCCACCTCTGTGTGAACATTTACGAGTGTGTATCATCGTCCAAAGGAAGGGCCAAGTCGTCGGCACACAGCCAGAGCCAGGTTCAGACCACGTTGTGACGAAACCAGAGTATCTCCCTGGCTCTCCCTGCTTGTAGACCTTAAACCTGGATTTTAAACAACCTCAAGACTGCTCGCACTGCACCTGTTCATTCTCAGGCACACACACCCACACCCACACACACACACACACACACACACCATATATATATATATTTAAGTGAGGCGGCGCTCTCGTGCTGCAGCTCAAGTGTGGCATGGAGGGGACAGTTTGCAGGAAGGGATTCTCTTCATCTTGAAGGTCTGGAAGACCAAACCCAAGTCTAGAGTCTTGTCGGCCATCACCAGCGCGTGTTGTGTGTGGTTTTCCGAGACTGTGTGTCTCAGTGCAACTGTACGGGAGGCTGGCCTGGGAACTCGGAGATCCGCCCGCCTCTGCCCACCAGGTGCTGGGATTAAAGCTGTCACCACGCCCGGCACCCCTTGATCTTGGTCTCCAAGGTGAACATAACATCCTGCCTGTTAGGATTGGCGTGTTCACAAATCACACCATGCGCAACTGGTCTCACGTGGGAGGTATATTAAGGGTAGGGGGAAGGGGTCACAGAGACGGTCTCTGGGTAGAGCAAGAGAGAGAGAGGAGGTAGTGCGAGCTCTCTTATAAGGTGACCCAGAGCATGCGCAGGTGGGTTCAGGTGGTCCGTAGGTGGCCTCATATCCTGATAGCCCGTTTGTCAGGTCCTTTGGGGCTGGCGGTAGAGATGCCTGCTTATGGATCCCAATACTACCTATCCCTATTTATTTATTTTTATTATCTGAAACCTATGACCCTTCTCAAGTCTTTGGGACTTACTGGCTTTCCCTCCTCACTTGAACCCCTGACCTATGAGTTTATATGAGAAAATGGAAAACAATGAAGGGTGGTGGTGCTCGCTTTAATCCTAGTGCTCCCGAGGCAGAGACAGGTGGATCTCTTGAGTTCAAGACCAGCCTTCTTCTACAGACAGAAGGAGTTCATGAACAGCCAGTCCTACCCAGAGAAACCCTGTCTTGGAAACACACACAGAGACAGGATATGAGGATACGTTCCTGTTCGTTTTCCCCCTTGTTCTGGAAGCAGTTTCTATATTTCTGTCTGTGGCCCCGCTGTGTGAAAGAGGAGACTACAAACCTTTTCAACTTTGGACAAGCAATGTTGACACAGCTTCCTGCAGAGTATAAGTGACTGTGACAGTACAGGGCAGCACACACAGAGGCGCGTCTTTACACGTGGCTGGAGAATCGTCTCTGCCCACAGGGGAGCATGCTTCACTACGCATTAGCTTCCACTCTCTCCGTCTTCTTGCCCTCCCTCTCCCAAAACCCTTGGTCCAGCTCTGCCTGTCAGTGTCTCTATCCGTCTTTCCTCTTGCATTCCTGTCTCTCATGTGCCCTTCAGTCTCCCGATTTCCTGTGTGATACCCGCTTTCTGAGTACTTCCCAGTGATAACCCCTCCTTGTTGCATCAAAATCCATAAGCAGTGCATGGTTTATTGGTTTATTTTTTAATTTGAATTTTGTGATGTGGGGCCGGGAAAATAGCGCACTCACTAAAGAGCTTGCTGCTTAGGCGAGAAGGGCATGTTCTCTCCTCCCCGGTACCCCCATATAAAGCGGGGCATGGCCCTGTATGTATAACCCCCAGCCTTGTGGAGGCGGAGGCAGGCAGGTCCTGAGGCTGGCTGGCCAGCCCCAGGGACCTAATCTCTGAGATGCTGGTGAGAGAGGGCCAGCCTCACAAAACAAGGTAGCCAGCCCCTGAGGGACAGCCACTGATGCTGACAGCTGGCCTTTACCTCCACAGCCACCTGCATATTCACACTCCTGCACCCTCATATGCTCCCACACCCTGACGTTTGGTATTTGTTTACAAACATTCTGTGGACTAAAGAAAACTACTCTTTTCTTTCTCAGAGCCTTGCTCATGCTAAGCAAGCATACATTCTTCAACTGAGCTATCCCCTCCCAGCTGGCAAAGTATATATATTTTTTTATATATTTTTTTTTAATTGGAGGGAGGAGTGTTGTGGAGAGATAGCTTAGCAGGTAAAGGCACCTGCCCCTAAGCCTGATGACCCAAGTTCTATTCCCGGGCCCAGATGTTCTCTGACCCCCACATGTGCACTAGGACTCTGGAATACACCGACACCAAGTCCTTCAAGCTGCCCACTGACCTGAACACATACATGCGCACACACATAATAGGACACAGATACTCTGTGCTTATTTACTGTGTCACACAGTTGCTGTGCAGCTCAGAGGACAACTTGCAGGAGTCAGTTCTCTCCTCCCACGTGGGTTCCAGGGAGCTCCAGGTCAGGCCATGAGTCTTGGTGGCAAGCACTTTTACCCAGTGAGCATCTCACAGGGCCCCAAAATGGGAGTTTTGAAAAGCAAGAGGTAGAGCAGGAATGGGAAATCAAGCAAAGGAGAGTAGCCTGAGGGAAAAAAAGGGGGGGGGGAACAATTGATGAGATGGAATCCATGGAATTTTTCATAAAAATTATGAGATGGAATCCATGGAATTTTTTATAAAAATTACTTTTTATTTTATGGAGGAGCAGGGGCAAAAGAAGGTATCAGATCACCTGGAACTGAGGACATGGATTTTTTTTTCCCCCAAGACAGGGTTTCTCTGTATACTCTTGGCTGTCCTGGACTCACTTTGTAGACCAGGCTGGCCTTGAACTCACAGAGTCTGCCAGCCTCTGCCTCCCTGAGCGCTGGGACTGAAGGCATGTGCCACCGTGCCTGGCTGGATTTTTAAAAATTAATTCTTTTTATTTCATGTGCATTGTCGAATTGGTGTTTTGCCTGCCTGTATTTCTGGGTGAGGGTGCCAGATCTCCTGGAACTGCAGTTACAGACAACTGTGAGTGGTCATGTGGGTGCTGGGAATTGAACCCAAGACCTCTGGAAAAGCAGCCAGTGTTCTCAGCTCTGAGCCATCTCTCCAGCCCCTGGGACGTGGAGGTTTGTAAGCCACCACTGAGGAATGAAACCTGGGTCCTCTGCAAGAACAAGTGCTCTTAACCCCCGAGCCTTCTCCGTGTCCCTGAGCCCATGATATCTTATTTCTTTTAAATAAACCAGGACAGCAATTCATGTCTAGTGAGAGCTTAACCTGAACAATGAAGGGTTAAGTACTGAGTTGGGTTAAGCACCTAACTTGAAGGCAAAAGCTTCCAGGAGAAATGAGTTGAGTTAAATAAACCCAAGAAGCTGACATGGGTAGAATTTCTTCTGCCTGACCCAGTAATAAATGCAAAGCAGATATTTTAAGATTTTTTTTTTTAAAGCTTCAGTGTGGCATAGCCCCTGGAAGCCAGAGCTTGGCTCTGGGGCCAGGCCTAGTGGAGCCCTGAGGGATGGGGACAGTCGGCATTCTAGGCTGCTGAGAGGAAGAGCAGCCTGGGTCAGGGAGGAGGCGGCAGCTGCTCCTGGGGCGGTTCTGGTTGCTGTGTTTGCGATTTCTTCTTGCCCACTGTAATTAAAGTTTTCTCAATATGATTCTGGCTTCCTGAGGAAAGGAGAATTTATTAAACCAAGCAAGAAATAAACACAAAACAGTGGAGATGCTGGGTTGTAACATACATATATTTTCAGCCATAAAGACATTATGTCTTAAGGTCAATGCTTGCTGCTCACTTTTATTCTTGTATTACGGCCCTGGCAGGATCTTCTAGGGAAGCAGCAAAATAGGAGGGAAAAAAGAAAACCAACCCTGAGTGCCCACTAAAATAGATTCCAACTGGCTCTGGTACTCCTCTCTGGGCGGCCCCTCCCCCTCCCCACATCTGTCACACTTTAGGCTTACTTTTTTTTGTTTGTTTGTTTGAGACAGGGTTTCCCTGTGTAGCCTTGGCTGTACTGGACTCACTCTGTAGACCAGGCTGACCTTGAACTCACAGTGAGCCCTTAGGCTTACTTTGTATCCTACCTCTTTTGTTGTTGTTTTTTTGTTTTGTTTTGAGGAAGGGTCTCCTTTAACTTCAGCCAGCCTCATACGGCTACACAGACAACAATAGCTCTGAACTTCTAATCCTGCCTCTACTTCTTTTTGTTTTGCCTTGTTGTTCCAGACAGGGTTTCTCTGTATAGCCTTGCCTGTCCTGGAATTAGCTCTGTAGTCCAGGCCACCACTGCGCATCTGCCTCTGCGTCTTAAATACTAGAATTACAGGGGTGCACATATGTCCCAGGCTTCATCTCACCTCTTAGTTTTTCTCAACACACCACATGGATTCTGTGGGCCCGAATAAATCAGTTGCTTTTCCCCTTAAAGGATGTGACCTTCCTTTTCCCCAAATGGCTTTGACAGTTTTCTGATTTGTCAGCTGAGGAGGCTGTCGAAGAGACACTGACCTTCTGGTCTTGCCTAAGAGGGAACGCTAGGAACTATGAAGCTTCAGCCTCTGGTTTGCTTAGCTGTCCTCTCTGCTCCATGCCCTCACCTACCTTTTCCATCTCTTCACACACATTCTGTTCACCCTTCAGTGCTTTCTACCCCCACAGCCCCCCCTCCCCCAGCCAGACACAGAGATGCCATGAGGCATCCAGCCTTTACCCCCAACAATGTCCTCTGCCTGTGAGAGAACTCCCAGGCCTCTGGGGGTGCTTGCTTTCTTTTCATCCTTATTAGTCCCCAGACTAACCCAGAGGAGTCAGACTTCAGTGATACTGAGCTATAGGTGGAGGGAGGGAAAATGTCAACCATCCCTTCAAGGGCCTTGTCTCTTGGAAACGGGAACTGCCAGGAGAAATCAATCTTTCAGCTATTCAAGGCAATTTCTTTTCCATCATCCTTTGTCAAGACCACTGTATTAGGAATGAATCTGGAGAGAGTCCCTGAACTGGTACATGCCAATAACGGCATCTCCACCATTCCGGCATCCGGCATCTCCACGAAAGGGAGCTGCTGCAAAGCCGTCCCCAACAGTGAGAATTTACATCCACGGGGCAGCTGCTGATGGCCTACAAAGTAGCAATTTCTAATTGCTACAATTGTTTACTGTCTTAGATATATTTTATGTGTATGACTTTTGCCTACTGGTGCTGGCAGAGGTCAGAGGGAGTTGGGTCCCCTGGGACTGGTATTGGCATGTGGGTGCTGGGAACTGAACCCAAGCTTCTCAGCAAGAGCAAACAGTGCTCTTTACTACTGAGCTGTCTCCCCAGCTCCAAAACTAACAATGAAAAAATATTATTTTTGGTTTTGTTCTCAAAACAGGGTTTCTCTGCGTAGCCTTAGTAGTCCTTGAACTTGGACTGCTTCTGCCTCCGAAGGATTAGGATTAAAGGCACATGCAACTATCACCTGGCTTGTTTTTATTGTTTTAAAAATATTTTTATTATTTGTTTACAGGTACGTGGTGTGTGTGTGTACACCTGTAGATGTACCTGAGGCTAGGGACATCCCCTGGAGCTGGAATTTACCAGCAGTTGTAAGCTGCCTGATGTGGGTGCTGGGAATTGAATTTAGCTCCTCTGTAGGAACAATGCATGTTCTTAGCCACTGAGCCATCTCTCCAGCACCTTGTTTTTGTTTTAGACAGGGTTTCTCTATATAGTCCGGCTGCCCCGGAACTCACTCCATAGACCAGGCTGGTCTCGAACTCATAGAGATCCACCTGTCTCAGCCTCCCAAACACTGTGATAAAATGTATGCGTGACCGCACCTGGCTGATATTTTTTAACCCAGTCTGTCTGTGCATCTGTGTGTGGGTATGTGCATGTGAGTACAGGTGCCCTTAAGGCCAGAGGCTCGGACCTACTGGAAAGGAGTAATCGGTAAACTGCCTTATTGTAGGTACTGGGAACTGAACCCGGGTCCTCAAGAAAAACAGCAAGTGCTTATAACTCAACTCCTATTTCTAGCCTCATAGACACTAGCAACCTTTCCTTACCTTTGTCTGAATTTATTCCAGAAAACCGACCACACACTGAGCTCTGTGGAATGGGCTCTGACCGCAGACCCAGCTTAGAGCAGTAGACATGCCACAGGAGCACAGGTCTGCAGGTTTCACATTCTCTCCTTCAGGACTGACTGTGCAGAGCATCTGTTTAAACAGACCGCTGCCCAAGTGAAATGTGAGCAGAAGCTGGGTGAGGTGCTGCTGTGAGCCCATCTCAAGTTTACGACAGAGGCCAGGGAGTTTTATGCTCTCTGGGGTCGTGTTCTGGAATCTGTCTTCAGCACTTTCCATCTTCAAGGCTATTTCCATGGCAATTGTTTTCAAATTATGTTCCTTAGGGTTCGAAGAAATGCCAGAGGATGTGTTACAGAGGCTGCACCCCTCAACTCTGGCTCAGTCTCTCACCTGGTTTCTTTCAGGTGTAGAGATTTCTCCTAAGGAGCTAATCCTTCTACCTACCTACCTACCTATCTTCTGAAATAGGGTTTCTCTGTGTAGCTCTGGCTGTAGACCAGGTTGGTCTTGAACTCGGAGATCCCCGACTCTGCCTCCTAAGTGCTGGGATCAAAAGCATGTGCCACCACTGCCCAGCTGGGTTTATTTTTAAACATTCAAAATTTATTTTTACTTTAAGACTGTGTCTTAGGGCTGGAGAGATGGCTCAGAGGTTAAGAGCACTGAGTTAATTCCCAGCAGCCACATGGAGGCTCATAACCATCTACAGTGAGAGCTGGTGCTGTCCTCCAGTGTGGAGGCATGCTTGTGTGTAGAACACTATATATATAATAAATAAATACATTTTAAAAAAGGACTGGGTCTCATGTAGCTGAGCCTGCCTTCCAATTTCCTGTGTAGCAGAGAATGATTGAGATTTGAACCTAGAGCTTTGTAAATGCCAGACATGCACTCACTACCTGAGCTACATCCCAGCCACAAAATAATTTTTAAAATGTATAGTCTGTTTGGGTCCATGCTAATGATTCCCTGGCTCCAGAGGCTTTAGAGCAAAACGAGTCTCCTGAGACAAAAGAGTCATTTGTTTTCCAAACTCTGTTCTCCACTCTCACTAATCCACAATTTCCCTGCACTCGTCAAACGCAATTACCAAGCCTCGATCAGTTCCCACGGACAGCCTCATCAATCAGAACACAGGCTGCACCCCGCTGAGGAGAGCGCAGAGCTGCGGTATAGGGGACCTGACTCACTTCTAAATCAAAACATGACTAACTGGCGGTCAAGCTTATGTCTTCCTCTCTTCAATCCCACCAGTTTGCAGACCACTTCAGAGCTGTGGTCAACTTTCAGTGTACTCAGCAGGGACTTTTCCACCTACAGTTTCTGGTAGCATTTGGGCTTCTTCCTGCCCAGGAGCCCAGAAGCCCACCCTTTCCTCTTCAGCTGCACATCTATATCCCAAAGAGACCAGGACAGGCCCACCAAGGCCCACCAAGGCCTCCAGGTCTCCTTTGTCCACTTCCTCAGGGCTCAAGCCTTCCCTTCCAAACTCATTCAAGATGCTAGATTTGGCTTTGCACTTGGGAGGCAGAGGCAGGAGGATTTTTGAGTTTGAGGCCAGCCTTGTATACAAAGTGAGTCCCAGGAAAGCCAGGTATAGACAAAACCCCCGTCTCAAAATGAAAGATTCCCGATTTACCCTGTTTATCCTTCTACACTGCACACAGCCTCCTCCTACCCAACACAAGAGCTCTTCCCTCTGTAGCCTGCCTGGAACATCCCTGTGCATCTTTCCACCTCATCAACTTTTCATCTTTTCAAACTGAAGCAGGAAGCCTCCCCCTCCTCCCTGCCTCTCTCTCCTGCTTTGCTATTAGCTTCACGAGTGGGGACATTTATGCATTCACCAGACGATGTCTTTACACCACTGTTTCCTGTAATTACAGTGCCTTCTCTCCCACTGCCCTGGCTTATTTGACTGTAAAGTGCTTGAAGGAGGGACAAGTGTGGACAACAGAGGCTGAGGTTGAGAAATAGCATACTTTGACATCTAAGAGAGGCTGAAGCGTCAGGAACTCATCAGCTGATCACACACACACGGTTTCAGAACTTTACAAAAGGTACTGAAAGAACTGTGGACTGCACTATGGGTAGTGTTGTTTATTAGAAGCAAAGAGAGCCACTCTAAAGGGCAAACAGCCACATTCCCCGTCCTTCAGAAGGTAAGTGCAGCTAAAGCATACTTGTCATGTAAATCGGCTACATTGTCACTGGAGACGTGGATCCAGCCATTCTCCCGCACGTGGTATAGGTTGACTACACCTCCGGAGTAGGCATCTCTGTAGGTGGCTTGGTAGATGGCTCGGCGGGCCAGATCATAGGCCTCCTCCACTCCCAGGACATAGGAGTAGCCTCGATCCATGACACCATAAGCATACACGGAGCCAGACCCCACAGAAAAAGCGGTCCCAGAGATCCGGTTGCCCTCGCTGTCTACATAGTAGAGGCCTGGAGACGAGGTGAGCGGGGAAAACAAGAAAAAGACCGTCATTTCTTTGCTATTTTATTCACCTTCCAAGGTGGTTTCTCAAGTTCCTCAACAGAGATGTAGCTATGCAGAATATATGCCGAGCATGTGCCCAGTAGCCCTGGGTTTGATTTCTACCAACACACACACACATATACCACTGCCATCATCAAAATAGGATCTCAGCACACCTGGGAGGCAGAGGCAGGAGAATCAGCAGTTAAAGGCTAGCCCTAACTATGTATTGAGTTTGAGGCCAGACTGGGCTACATAAAGCCCCATCTCAAAACAAAACAAAACTGGCACAGTGCCAGGTGGCGGCAATGGCACACGCCTTCAGTCCCAGCACTTGGAAGGCAGAGGTAAGTGGATCTGTAAGTCTGAGGCCAGCCTGGTCAACTGAGTAAGTTCCAGGACAGCCAGAGTACACAGAAAAATCCTGTCAAAACAAACAAATCTTGATGTAATGAGAATTTGGGTTTCTTTAAAAAACACAGAAATAAGCCGGGCGTGGTGGCACATGTCTGTAATCGCAGCATTCAGGAGGCAGAGGCAGGCAGATGTGTGACTTAGGCCAGTCTGCTCTACAAAGCCAGTCAGGACAGCCAAAGCTACACAGAGAAACCCTGTCTTGGAAAACAAAAACAAAACACACAGAAATATTGTAAGACTATGCTTCTGGTTTTCTTCGAGGTGTGGGGATGTGGGGCTGCTTTGGACTATCCGCAGCAGCTGACTATGATTTGCTCCCTACTCTAGAAACGGCTCTGCCAGTGTAGACAGCGTCTGTGGGTGTGTGAGGTCTGGAATTCTGGGAACTTTCCAGAGAGAGTACAAATGCTAGAGCCCTAATAGGGGGGTGGTTTTTTGTTTTGTTTTCCAAACAGGGTTTCTCTGTGTCCTGGACTTGCTTTGTAGACCAGGCTGGCCCTGAACTCACAGAGGTCCGCCTGCCTCTGCCTCCTGTGTGCTGGGATTAAAGGCCTGTGACACCACACCTGGTTTGGTTGTGGTTTGTTAGTAGTCCTACTCAAAAAAGAAACAAGAAATTTATATTCAGGGATCTCTCTCCTTGCTCTGCTACCTAGTGATAAATAGTCAAAGGGGAAGTGTGAGGGGATGGGGAATAAAAGGTGGGTAAAAGAAGAACCCATAAAGTAGCAAAGACCAGCTACAAGCAAACAACAACAAGAAATTAGATTCACAGACCTCTCTCTTCTCTCTATCCTTCTTTCTGGTCTATCTAATGACAGTGGGGGAAATAGGTGACAGATAAAGGAAGGGAAAAAGAAGACCCAACTAAGGAACAAAGACCAGCTACAAATGCAGCTAGAAAGATTGCTCTTTGTTGCTCTAGTCCAGGACCCAGGTTCAATTCCCAGTATCCATAGAGTGGCTCAAACTGTCTGTAACTCCAGTTCCTTAGACCCCAGCACCCTATTCTGTCCTCCGTGGGCACTGGACACGCAGCGGTATACATACACACATGAAAACACTTATACACACACAAACTCAAAAAGAAACAAGTTTCTTACAGAATTGGAGGAAGACCAAATAAAATTTACTATTGAGATTTCCAGATCCCACAACACGTACTGGGTCACCTCACACGATACAAACTATCCAGCCTGTTCTCTTGGTAAGTACAAAAAAGCAAGAGCACTAGACACTTCAAGCAGAGGACTTCAGGCATGGTGGAAGACAACACTTAAAACAGAACCCCAGGCCTGCAAGAGATGGCTCCTTTTAAGCCAGAAACTAAATGAAAACTATGGAGTGGAGCTTTACCATCCAACACAGTGGCTGGTGCCCCTATGTAACCAACTACAACACTTGAAATGGTACTGGAAAATAGTATTGTATATAAAATTGACTGTAGCCAATTCCACCAGTTTAATTTACTTCAGAGATACAATGTCACTGTGTGGTCCAGGCTGTTCTGGTGCCATATAGCTTAGGCTGGCCTTGAACTCTTGACCCTCCTGCTTCAACCTCCCTAGTGCTAGGATCACAGTTGCCTATCACTTGGCTTATTTTCGTTTTGTTTTTTTAATTGAGGGACAGTGAGGTGACTCAGCACGTAACTGATCAACACCAGGACTGAGGACCTAAGTCTGATTCTCAGAATAAGAGAACCAACTCCTACAAGGTACCCTCCAGACTTTACACGTATGCTTTGGGATGCCTGCTTGCTCACACTCACAAACATACACACACCCAAACACACAATAAGTACACAGTAAATAAATAATGTAATTAAAAATTAAAAACCAGGGCTGGAGAGATGGCTCCCCAGGTAAGGGGTGGGAACGCTGGCTGCTCCTGCAGAGGACCTGGGTTTGGTTCCCAGCACCCACACGGTGGCTCACAACTCTAACTATATTCTGGGGGCTCCAACACCCTCTTCAGGCACCAGGCATGCACTGCGGTGCACAGACATACATGCACACAAAACACCCATGCACAAAAAAATAAAAACATTTAAAAGACTAAAACATAAATATTCATGAGATTTTTGCTTTGTCTTGCTTTTTTTTTTTTTTGAGACAGGGTTTCTCCATGTAGCCCTGGCTGGTCCTGAACTAACAAGAGATCCACCTGCCTCTGCCTCCTGAGGGATTAAAGCTGTGAGAACCACCATCATCACTACCACCACTGGGCTATTCATGAGACATTTTAAAATTATGTGTGTAGCTCACTTTTTTGACCTGTTAGAAAATGCTGGCTGGCTTATCTCTCAGTCAATTTAATTCTCAAATAACAGCTGTTTTTTAGTCCTTATTATTGTATGGAAGAGAGAAGGCTGTTGCAGACACTGCACTAACTGCTTTATATTTCCTGTACTCGACCACTTTGATGGTTCACTCAGCCAACTGGCAGATGAAGAAATAGGCTAAGAAAAAAGGTAACCCTAGGTCAATGACAGAGCCAAGTCTAAATCCAGGCCCTTTCCTAGACCGTACAATGCCTCCCGAGGAAAGGGAGGGAAGCGCCAATGAACACATTCTTCCACAGGAGCTGTTGAAGTCATCTGTTCGGTTAAGCCCTCCCCACTGTACTGGCAACCCCAAGGTTCACTGACTGCAACACAACTCACCAGGGCCCCTCTTATCCCAGCCACAGATCATGGTGCCCATGGACAGCCCCATGCCTTTGTACTGGTACACCATGTTGGCCAGCAGTTTGGAGGCCGCCGCGACAGAGATGCGTTCCTTATTTCGAAGCTCATAGATCCGACACTGTCGGGCCAACAACCGCTCCCAGAAGCTGCAATCCGCTGCACCCCCAGCCATGGTGCCCAGAAGGTAAGGGTTGATCTCAATCACTTTCTTCACTGTCTGGGAGGCAATATAAGCACCAGCCGTGGCCCGGGAATCAGCAGCAACAATGACTCCATGGCGAAACTGGTTCAAGTCAGAGAAAACACAAAACAGGCCACATGAGACCACAAATATTTCCAATACTCCTTTACTGTATTAATGCAAAAGAAGGGTATTTTTTCTGTATCTTTTTGGGCTTTCGCTCGACTTCATATAAAATGTCATTTGGGTTTAATAGCATCCCTGATTTGTGAAAAACCGGATTACTCGCTTTACATATGACGCTTAATGAGATAAAGAAACTCCTAGGAGACTGGGGAGACAGCTCGGCGGTTAAGAGCACTGGCTGCTCTGAGAGGTCGAGTTCGGTTCCCAGGTTCCCAGTACCCGCGTTCACAAAGGTCTGTAACTACAGTTCCAAGGGACCCGACGCCCTCCTTTGGCCTCTGCGGGCAGTACACACGTGAACAGACATAAAGGCAAAACACAAATAATAAACAAATCGTTAAAAACTCGCCTAAGATCCACTGCTGGTAGAGCCTGTTTGGCACCCACTCCAGTAGTCCCTGGACGTCCCTAAGCTCCCGGGAGGGGACGGCCGGTTTGGAAAACCTTTCGTGAAGAAGTAGCTTTCTTTCCCTCCGCCACGGCAGCGGTTACTGCGGCTTCCCTTTTCCCGGGAGCACTCGGGGGGTCGCCTAGGAGTCAACCCACGCTGTCTCGGTCCCCTTCCCTCGCTGTCCCCCGTCCCGCCTTCCCTTCCTCAAGATTAGGAGACAGTGAAAGCGCTAAGGGTCGGGAGGAGAGGACCGAACCTCCGCCCGACTCCATTCCGGCTGGGATGCCGGAGGGGCGCGGGCTGGCTGAGCACCTTGAAGGCCAGGGTGGTGGTTCCATGAAGCATTTCGATCCGCGGCTCCTCGGGGACTCCCCAGCTGGGCGCAGCCAGGCTCAGCCCATCACCAGGACTCCCCGGACCCAAATCCAGCAGGTCCGTACGACCTCCGAGTCCAAAAAACCCGCGCTGGTTCACCGGCATCGGCCGCTCCAACACGCTGGCCAGCGCCATTTTTAATGAGGGCAACAGGAACTGACTCGTGAACGACTCCTAAGAACGGCCGGGCAAACTACGCGCCTGCACAGCTTCACGTCCTATTAAGTCTATGCCTAGAAGGCGCCATTTTTACTCCGGGCAACCACGCCTCCAAATACCACTGCCGGACTGTTTTCGCCGGGGAACGCTAAACGGTAGCGGAAACAAACAAACAAACAAAAAAACCGATAAATGGATAAGACTGGCATTTTTACTTTGAGCATATAAGCAGTACGGAGTAACTTCAAATTCTTAAAAAGTGGTTGGAACGTTCCCAATGAGTGAGGGAGGTGAGTTCGGCCATCTTTGAGAAGGGCATGACTGCTGGAGAATCCAAGCTGCGCTCGGGTGTTTGGTCACCGCCTAGGCCCTGGTTCAGGTTACGGGTAGCTTCTCTTGTTTCTCCAAACCCCGTTAAGGAGGCATAGGTTGGTGCCATTTTCTTTAAGGTCACCCATCCTAATATTGGTTAAAAGAATGGTTTTCAGGCCGTTTCCCTGCAGTACTTTTGTTTTGTTCTTAGAGACAGGGTTTCTCTGTGTAGCCTTGGCTGTCCTGAACTCACTTTGTAGACCAGGCTGGCCTCGAACTCACTGAGATCCTCCTGCCTCTGCCTCTCCGAATGCTGGCATTACAGGCTTGCGTCGACACTGCCGAGCGTATATATTAATATATATTATATAATATATATATACGTATATATTAATATATATACGTATATTAATATATATAC
>CM053745.1:8677144-8769091 GCA_028658305.1 Pachyuromys duprasi | reverse complement strand
ATCATGAAATTCGCAGGCAAATGGTGGAACCTGGAAACGATCATTCTAAGTGAGGTATCCCAAAAGCAGAAACATATGGTATATACTCACTTATATAGACCTATAGGATAGGAAGGTCAAGCTGAAATCTACACATCTAGGGAGGATATACAGGAAGGATATACATACATATATATATATGTATATATATATATATATATTAATTCAGCCGCAGTAGTTTGTTACAAACAACAAAAGCCCACCGCCTGCTTTTTGCTAGCATTTATACCACAGCTCACTGTCCCTTAAAAGATTTTTTTGTTTGTTTATTTGTTTTTGAGGCAGAATCTCACTCTACAGCCATGGGTTGGGGGATGGGGGGAACTTGATATGTCAATCAGCCTGACCTCTGATTGGGAGCCTCTGAGCTCCCAGAGCTCTGGAAATCAAGGTGCTGCACCCTGCTAAAAGGAAGCAGTTTGTAAAATTGCCTTCCACCTTCTAATGAGTATTCTAAGTAATAAGTTGCCTGAAAGGCAAGTAAAATAAAAAAGGAAAAGCAAAGGTTTGCCTAACTGAAGAAGTAGACTCTCTTGGACTGGAGAGATGGCTCAGTGGTTAAAGAGTATTGTCTTCTGAGTTCGATGCCCAGCGACTACATGGTAGCTCACAACCATCTATAGTGGGATCTGATGCCCCCTTCCAGCGTGCACACAAGACACTGACACATAAATAAATTAAAAAAATTTAAAAGTAGAGTCTCTGTTCAGCACCGATTTTTGTTGTTGTCATTTTTGTTTGGGGGGGGGGTTGTTTTTGGTTTGGTTTTTTGAAACAGGGTTTCTCTGTGTAGCCGCCTTGGCTGTCCTGGAGCTTTCTCTGTAGACCAGGCTGGCCTTAAACGTGAGTGCAAATCTCTGCTGAGATTAAAGGCGGCATGCCACCACACCTGGCTTAGCCCTGCATAGTTAAATCAGTAATAACTGACATCTGAGAACCTGCAGGAGAGTTGAGGGTCCATAAAGATGTATGGAAAACGACCTGTAGCCTCCCAAGATTAGGCACTTCATTGGGAATATGCCATATTTTATGGCCTTTTCTTCCTGCACTCACCATTACCTCTCAACACTTTTAGAAATGATAAGTCAGGAAGTAGGCATACATATTAAATGTTGGTTCCTGCCTTATGTGTCTATGAAGTCAGTGTTTAGTCTTGCTTGTTGAATTCACCTATCAGTATCTAAAATCAGCGTTCTTTTGCTGCCCAGCTCAGTCCTCCTCTCTATAGCAGATTTTGCATGTGTGGTTTTTCCATGCTGAAATCTGGCAACCTTTTCCAAATCCAACTACCAGAGGTAGGAAATTTTTATCTCTGTCTTATACTTAGTGTGGAAAATGCAAGGTAGGGCTTGGAGATGGCTTGATCCTGCTTCCCTTTGGCTCCCCACAGTTGGTAGCTTTGAAGTCCAAGGCCAGCCTTGCCTACTTATCAAAATCAAGACCAGCTAGGATTACACAGTGAGACCCAGTCTCAAAAATAAACAAAAAAATTTCAGCTCCTTATTAATCAATCGAAGGTGACGGAGCACAATTTTTACACACCATTGAGACAGGAGATGCTTCAATAATAACGACAATGCCCACATCCAGACTGCAACCAGATCTCTGGATACAGAAACCACCATCTGAATACACAGTGCACAAAACCATCCCCAAAGCACGTCAATATCTGTTTCCTCATAAACCCACACCCAGCGCAACTTCAAAAAAGCTAGCTAGATGGCCCAGTCCCACACATTGTCGCAGCCAGGACTTCTGTTAAGCCCTGCACCTTTTCAGTCACACAGAGAACAGACAACAGATATTACAGCTAGCTTTCTTAGGACCTGACCAGTATCCCAACGTTTTTGAGGTCTCTCAAAAATGCCATGTAGGTGCTGTTTTTTAAACTGCAGTTTATTTGACAGTAGTTTTATTTGTCGTAAAGCCTCGACCTCCTTTGAGCCCCTCAACCCTAGGTAGGAGAGAAAGAAGGTTGGAAAGGAAAGGGGCCGTGAATCTCTTCCAGCTAGGTAGGGTCGGCAGGTTCTTTCAGGAGACAATACCGATCTCAGTCATCAGGCTAGCCAACAGTTCAGGTAAGCAGCAAGCGCAGCAAGCAGTCCTCTTCCTTCAAAGCGTTATTGAAGCGGAGCGTTCTTTCAGTCTGTCTCCTCCAATCTCTCCGGGCTCTCACATTTCAACTAACTGCAGCTGGCAAAGACCACGCCCCTCTTCCTGCCTTACAAGGCTGTTACCAGCTGGCAAACACCACTCCCATTTCCATTCTGCACAAGGCAATTATCAGCTGTGGACAAACTGAGGCAGTCTCATATCCCACGTTTGGGATTAAAACAAAACATATTTATATAACATTACTGAGTTTTTAAAGAAACCAAAACTCCCATTACAATGCTGTTATTCCCAGGCACCAGGAAGCAGTTTTAAGAGAATGATGCCCCTTTCCCAAGAGGTGGGGGTGGGTATTTTTTGGTTGTTCTGTGGGTGATGGATGTTTGTCATTATTTAAGGGAGGTTGTTTGCAAGCTGTTAATGGTCTTGATCAGGGAGGAAACAGTAAAGGAAGTTAGATTCAGGGATTTCTTTCATTCTTTTTCTCTCCTCTATCCTTCTTTCTCTCCTATCTAGTGTTAGGGTTAAAGAGAGGGAGGGATGAAGAAAAGGGGGAGAAATAGGAATGCTAGGATCAAAGGGTAGATTACTGAATCTACTTTTAGACTAGAAAGCAACACGCCTCAAATATTTTACATTGGTATAGATTATTGTATATTGATACAAATTTAAGGTTATATTTTGTTATAACGTGCTGTGTGTATGTTTCAAGCCTTGTTTAAGGTATGGTACATATGCAGCTTATTTGAAAATGTAATGCAAAGTTCTGTTCCTATGAAAGCTACTATTTCAAACTGTTTAGAATAATTAAGAAATGAAAGCTAGTAGTCAGTCAATGAAACTTAAGGTCATGTTAGGTACTAGTTTAGTTAATCACAGAAGTACCCTTAATATTTAGCCTCCTGTAGATGTTTTCAAAGTTAAGCAGATAGCAAATAGCTAGAAACAAGCAGCGATTGCCTATTCAGGTATAACTGAGGTAGATAGATGGTCTTCAGACACTTCAGAGATCCACAGAATATGGCATTTAAAGATGTTTCTAATAGTAAAAGGCTTTTTGACAGTGAGACACATCTGTTCTTGGCAGCACCCCCACACTACTTCAAAGGAGATGATGGGCATCAAAGAACCTCCATATGGTGTTTGCTTCAAATGTGGCAAAACCAGCGTCTGGGCAAAAACTGCCCTTGCCTCAACTGCTGACAGCATGCTGCCCAAGCTGTGGGCCAGCAGGACAGAGAGGAAGTTGACTGCTGATATTCTGGACCGGGAGGCTGAAGAGATGGATGTTCCAGTGTTTCAGAGGAACCCTGGGTGACTTAGCAACCTCTGTTATTTCTGTAGTTTTGGAAGCTGCTTGCTCTGTACTTCATGTTTACTCAGGTAATATTTATCCTTCTCAGGTCTCTGATAGGATTAAAGACAAGATAGTTATAGTCTTACAATTAAGCTTAAGTTGTTTAGGATTTAAGAAAAAATATTATTTTTGCTTTTGAGACAGGGTTTCTCTGTGTAGCCTTGGCTGTCCTCAACTCACTTTGTAGATCAGGCTGGTCTTGAACTTACAGTGATCAGCCTGCCTCTGCCTCCCAGAGTGCTGGGATTATAGGCATGCACCATTGTTGCCCAGCTCAAGAAAATATTTTAAGGTCTAAAAAGATATTTCTAAGTTGACAAATGCAACTTATGATAGAAAGTGATATAGTACAGATAGGACAGACAGTAAGGTCTCCAGGTTGCCAAATACAAAAGGGCTGGACATTGTGGATGTAATTCTTACCTGATAGTTTTCATAGTTGTTCTTATTGTACATAGTTTATTAAGAGAAAGAGTGTTTTTATGGACGACAGGGAGAGAACATGGTGGAGTGATGTTTTGTGCACGGTGTAGAGGATGTCTTTGTACAGTTCAAATGCTGACTTCTCCACCAGCAGAGAGCTGAGTGCAGACCAGCCTTTGGTATTGTTGAGCATCCCCCATCTCAATGTTTGGAAACATTATTCTCCACCACCTTCTAATTATTTGAGTAAAGAGCTGAACAGCCTAAAGCAAAGGCAGGTGAGAATAGGCAGGACTTCTAGAAAGATAGGGACTCTGGGAAAGGAAGAGGCACAAAAAGATTCACCTATGAGACAGGAAATCACAGGGATAAAACTGAGGAGAGGGGCAGGAGAGAGGGCTCAGAGGTTAAGAGCACTGGCTGCTCTTCCAGAGGTCATGAGTTCAATTCCCAGCAACCACATGGTGGCTCACAACCATCTATAATGAGATTTGGTGCCCTCTTCTGGCATGCAGCCGTACAGACAAACAGAACATTGCATACATAATAAATAAATAAATCTTAAAAAAAAAAAAACAAAACAAAAAAAAAACTGAGGAGAGATAAAGAACCACATGGCAGAACATAGATTATTAATATAAATGGGGTACTTTAAGTTAAGAGCTACTTGTGGAACAAGCCAAAGCCAAAAGCTATTATAAATAACAAGTCTCTGTGTCATTATTCAGAGCTAGGGCGAACAAAGAAAGTCCAAACAGTTACGTGGAGATATCCTGATGATAGGACAGCCCCGAGGAACACAATGGCCTCATCATCAGAAATCTATTCGCCCTCTCCCCTCCGTCCTTCCTTCTCTCGTAGTGTTGAGGGTTGGAATGGATAAGGGTGGTGTAGCGAGGTCATAAAAAGAACCCAATAAAGTAGCTAAAAGCCTGGCTACAGATATGGGTCAATTGAAAAAAAATAGTCAAAGATGGTTTTGTCAAGGAAATTTAGGGTCCACTTGGGTTCCATTGTTTCTCAAAGCTAGAGCCTTACCAGTATGTGTGCGTGTCATCTGACTTTTCTTGGAGAGATGTGAACAAATATCTATTCATCCCAGATGTGCACCAAGGACAAACCAAGGAACTATCCCAGGCAGGGCAAGCGTGGTGAGCCAGTGAGTTTACCTGAGGGTGTTTATGGGGCATGGCTGAGTAGTTCCTTATAGGAACCTGGGTAGCTTATGGAAGCTACACCACTGAAAAATAATCTCTGCTCAACAGCTGTTAACTGGGGGCCAGAGACATGGCTTAGAGAATAAGCGCACTGACGGATCTTGCAGAGAACCCAGGTTCCATTTTCGGCATCTATGTGGTGTGGTTAAGAACCATTCACAAGGCCAGTTTCAGGAGATCCATGCCTTCGTGTGACTTTCATGGACACCAAGCGTGTATGCAGTTACACTAAATGCAAGCAAAATACACATAAGATAAAATGAATAAACTAATTAAAAAGCCGCACACACAACCATTAAGTGCTACTTCTCCTTTGGGAGGGGCGGGGCCTGGTGTGTGCCACCTCATGCATTGTCTCTTGAACTGTTCCCCTTTCCTAAAGGGATGTTAGTACGCTCGGTCTGGTGAGGATCTTGTGAGGATGGTTACATCTGCTCTGATATCAAGAAGGCAATAGCTTTGCCATGCCCAAGGGACAGATCTACAGTATGACACATGCCCACAATGCCAGCACTTAAGATGCAGAGGCAGGAAGATAGTGAGTTTGAAGCAAACCTGGGCTATAGAAGCAATTGAAGGCCACAGTAAGCTACAAAACAATATGCTACCTCAGAAACCAAAACAGCACCCCAAGTCTCAGGAGGGAGAGGCAGACAGATCTCTATGAGTTCAAGACTAGCCTGATCTACAGAGTGAGACCCTGTCTCAAAAACGAAGAAACAAAAACAGCAACAAAAACCCCAAACAAAGAGCAGCAACAACAAAAAATTCTAGGTATGATGGCACATTCTTGAAATCTGAGCATGTGGAAGGAGAGTTCAGGGTCAATGTTGGAAGGACCCTGCTGTTCGAGCTTACAGTCCTCCCAGGCCAGATAGCCATGTTCTTATTTTAGATTTGTTTATTTATTATGTATATACAGTGTTCTGCCTTCATGTGTGCCTGCAGGACATAAGAAGGCAACAGATCTCATTACAGATGGTTGTGAGCCACCATGTGGTTGCTGGGAATTGAACTCAGGACCTTTGGGAGGGCGGCCAGTGCTCTTAACCGCTGAGCCATCTCTCCAGCCCCCACAGAGCCATTCTGAGTTTGATTAAAGTGTAAGACCCCCTCTCCCCAGCAGGGCCTCCTGCTCTCTGACTCACTTTGTCTGCAGAGCGTCTTTAGACATAGATGCCCTTAACCACATTTGATATACGGCCCTTGACACAGCTCCCTGCAAGCTCCTCCTCCCTCAGCCTATAGGGTAATTAGGAAGAAGAGCTCTTAACTGCTGAGCCATCTCTGCAGCCCCACAATTTTACCTTTTAAAGCCCATCCTGGGGAAGGATTTCAGAACATGTGGTACTTGATTCAGACATTGAGGGGTAGGACAGGGGGAGCAGGAGTGGGGAATATGCTAGGAGTAGAGAGAAACAAAGTTGTGGCCATGGATTTGGACTGGACTATAGCGAACTTAATTTTTATTTTAATTTAATTTTATTCTCAATTTTTTTTTTTTTGGAGACATAGTCTCTCAATGTAGACCAGTTGTCCCTAAACTCACAGAGATCCACCTGCCTCTGCCTTCCAAGTGTTGGGGATTAAAAGTACATGCCACCATGCCTGGTGCTAGAGGGGACTCTGAATGTCAGCCCTGAGTGAAAGAGACCGTTTGTATTTTATCTCGTTGTAGCCCTGCAGAGAAGACACAGTATTTGAACTGTGTCTTAGAGGAAGTCGCCCACGTGCAGGGTAAGAATGGAGTGAGGGATCAGGATGCCACTCCATCCTCACCGGGAGCCCGAAACTTTGTAGTATTTATAGTATTTACTTTTAAAATTATATGTGTGTTTAATTTTGAGGTAGGGCCTCACTCTGTAGGCCTGGCTGGCCTGGAATTCACAGCCCCTCCCAACTCAGCCCCTGAATGTTGGAGTTGGTGATAGGTATGTATCATTGCACACAGATGCCTTCCGATTATTATTTTATTATCTTTGTGATGCTAGGGTTTGGGTGTCAGGCGTATGGAGCAAGTGTTCCTACTTACTGAGTGACCCGCCCAGCCTTAGTTCACTGTCTTTGTGTGCACACAGAAGGACCCCTTTGTCCCCAAAGCAGAAGAGAGACCTTGAACCTTACCCCGACCCCCAACCTGCATTTCAGGGAGGTATTTGAGACCCTTTCTCCTGTCCCTCCTTACAGAAACTCTCGTGTCCTTTTCTGTGTTCAGCAGTGTTCTCCCATCTTCCCATGAGCTGGAAGTCTTTGCATGTCTTCGCATGCCTCATGTCCCCCACAGCACACCCGAGGAGGGCCCACTCTGCTCCCTCCTCTTGCTCCCACTCTTGTATGCAGTTCCCCTGCCTCCACTTACCTCTGGGATGAGCCGAGATGACAGACAGGGGACTCTATTGGTGACTCTGACATGTATCACAACAGTGGATGGCCTGACTGACAGGTGGCGTCTCCCCAGGGCAGGAGCCTCTGCTGGCCCAGTCCTCTCCCCTTGGCGGTTCTCTGCTGTGGGTGGAGGTACTTTACCAGGCAATTCCAAAGCCTGATTTGAGGCTGGGAAGAAGCGAAGCATCAAGTCACATGTCTCACTTACTGGTTCTGGCTCTGGTCCAGCTTCTGTGTAGCGTCCTCCCCCCACCCCTCCCCGCTGACCCAGGCCTCAAATGCCGCCCCATTCCTTACAACTTTCGCTCAGCCTCCAGGATGGCTCTTCAGGATGTGTGCAAATGGCAGGCCCCCAACACCCGGGGACTGTCTGTTCACTTGCCTCAAGCTGGTGGTTGGGCTGTGCCCCGGGGCTGTGACCCTCAAACCTTCCTGCAGACCTATGGCCCCAGGCTGGCTCACGGCACCACCACCCTGGCCTTTCGCTTCCGACATGGCGTCATTGCTGCCGCTGACACTCGGTCCTCCTGTGGCAGCTATGTGGCATGTCCGGCCTCACGGAAGATCATCCCTGTGCACCGGCACCTCCTGGGTACCACCTCTGGGACCTCTGCCGACTGTGCCACGTGGTATCGGGTGCTACAGAGGGAGCTACGGCTTCGGGAGCTGAGGGAAGGTAAATTGCCCAGTGTGGCGGGCGCAGCCAAACTCTTGTCAGCTATGATGTCCCGCTACCGGGGACTGGATCTGTGTGTGGCCACTGCCCTATGTGGCTGGGACCACTCTGGCCCTGCTCTCTTCTATGTCTACAGTGATGGCACTTGTCTGCAGGGGGACATCTTCTCTGTGGGCTCCGGATCTCCATATGCCTATGGTGTACTTGACCGTAGCTACCACTATGACATGACCGTCCAGGAAGCCTACACCCTGGCCCGCTGTGCCGTGGCCCATGCCACCCACCGGGATGCTTATTCAGGAGGCTCAGTGGACCTTTTCCACGTTAGAGAGAGCGGGTGGGAGTATGTGTCCCGCAGCGATGCCTTCGTGCTGTATACAGAGCTGCAGACAGCCCGGGGCTTGGAGCAAGAGCTGGAGGCAAAAGCTAGTGAGGTCCTTCCTGAGCCCCCCACTCCACAAGATGCGCAGGAAGGCAGAGACCTCTTTGTGGAGCCAGAGGAGGCGACACCAGAAGACTGCAGGGTGACAGCGAAGACTGAAGCAACGTGAGAAAGGACAGAACTTGGACCTGTATAAGAGGGGGAAGGTCAGGGAACGAGGCTGCCCTGGCAGGGCTAGCTCTGGGAGCAGTGTCATGGCATCTGGCTCCGGCCCTTCTGGGTTGCCTGCTTTATTTGTGGAAGTCCCCATCCTTTCTGCCTCCCAGAGCTGTGGATGTCTCTGTCCAACACATTCTGATGATGCACAATAGATGGTGTAGCCTCCTTCTGTCCCTAAACTGACTCAGCCAACACTCCCTGCCATGCTGTGTGCCGGACCCGCTTTTGTCCTCCTATCCCAGCCTAGTCTCCTTTTGGTCCTTATCTGGGTCGTTGTCTCTTTCTCCTGGTCACCTTCTCAACTTGGTCAGGCAGGGTGGCCAGGAGAGAGCAGCCTCTCTCTCAGACTACTCCCCCTCCCTCCCCCGAAGGCCGCAGGGCTTATCAGTGATGGTGGTGATGGGCTAGTCTCCGCTGACCCCCCGCCGTGACTCTCATAGCTGTACTGATTCTGCGCACTGAGTGCAGGTCTCATGACGGCCTTTGGATGCGTGGCCCTTTATTGAAGCTGGCTCAGGTTTAGAGTTGTGGGACTCACTCAGGTTACAGTAGTGACACACTGCACCCTGAGCTTAGACACTCCCAGCCCTTCCCAGGCTCCCTGTGCATCCTTTCCTTCCAGCCCCCATGGCCCTGCTTTTTCTGCCCTCCTTGCAGTTTTCTGGGGGAATAGGTCAAGCCCCTGCCAGTAGGGTGGAGATTAGTGAACTCCAAGGAACCCAATGGGCTTTGAGCTCAGAGAAACTGCCATTCCCGGTCTCATGGTCTCATATTGCTGTGTTGGCCAGGGCCCGAGCCACACCCTGTAATGCAGCCTTACTTTCTCCTCTACAGCAGACTTCTCCCTGTTTCTTCACTCCAGCCTCTCCTGGCTGCTCCCGCTGGAGGGTGAAGATGACCAGAGGGAGGCTGCTGTGCCATGGTGCCAGCTGGCACATCTTTTGCATCTCCTGGCCTGCCCCTGGTTTACCAGGGAGCCCAGGCTTTCAGCTGCAGGAGCACCACTGTCTTCTCCCCAGGGCTGGTCAGGAAGGAAGGGCACTGAAACAACCTTTCTTTTACCCTGCCCGAAGCCTCCAGACCTAAGACTGACAGCTGCTTCTCCCTCCTTGACAGCCTGCAGTTCAGATTAAGAATTCCTTGAAATCAGACTTACAGATTCTGACCTGGATTCTCCCGACTCTAGACAGCCAGAAGGAAAGTCGGGGAACCCCCATAAAGAACAGAGGATACTGGGGTAGAGGGGTGGTGAGCACCTTTAATCCCAGGACTTTGCAGGCAGAGGCAGATGGATCTCTGAGTTTGAGGGCAACCTGGTCTACAGAGTGAGTTCCAAGGCATCCAGGACTACACAGAAAAACACTGTCTTGAAAAACCCAAACCCAACCCAAACCAACCAAACAAACAGAGGACTGCAGGAGGGTGCCCAGTACATGGGGACTAGCTTGCAAGCCAGGGTGAAAATGTGGCTATTGGCCTTCACAGCAACTTTCATCCCCTGAAAGATAAGAATCTGCGGAGGCCTGTGTGGTGTGTGGAAGAGAAAGGAGCAACACTTGATTAAGAGCAGCCGCTGCAGCCTATGTGGGAGTGCCAGCCATCTTACACAGTGAAGAGCCAAATAGGAGAGGATGGGGCAGGGCTAGGTACCAGTCTATAGCCACCCCTCACCCTCCTGGTCTACTCTGATGCTTTCAGGAAGTTAGCAGAGGCAGAGGGGTGCTCTGAGACCTTGGGTAGATGTCTACTTGCCTGTTGCTTCCAGGTCAGAAGAGGGTATTGAGCCTCCTGGAGTTAGAGCTGCTTGTGAGCCACCATATGGATGCTGGGAACTGCACCCAAGTCTTCTGGAAGAGCAGCAAATGCTCTTCACATCTGGGCTATTCCTCCAGCCTCACGGTCCTTTAGGTTTTCAATGCATGCCTCAGTAGAGTTGGTAGAAGGACTGGGCGAAGTTGATGTCCTTTTTGAATGTACCCTTCTCTACCTGAGACTGTTCCATAAGTCATTTTATTCCTGGTTCCAATACTTTTTAGAGAGGGCTTTTGGCCTCCCATCACCTGTCAGCAACTATGGAAGGCATGAGAAGGTTTGCTCCCAGCTGTGTGACCTTCATCTCAGCCCTCAGGAGATGGAGGCCTGTTGTCAGTTCAAGGCTAGCAAGGGCTGTATGGTGAGGTCCAGATCAGCCTGAGCTGCACGGTGAGACCCTGGCAGCTTTCTCCAGTTGCCAGCATCACACATTTAGTAGGAGGGTCACAAAGACCTGCTGGGACCCTCCTGCTTCTGGGTAGCCCGAGACCTACCTGGAGAGGTGTGCTGGTCCCAGAGCTCGTGTCTCCTTCGCCTCAGGAAGTGGGTACTGCGGATGCTGGAAGTCCCTAGATGACCCGACCTGACTGATTCTAACCTTAACCACTCATGCCCTGCCTCCTCTGGCTTTGTGTGTGTGCTCCACCAAGACCAAGACCTGTGAGCTGGGGAGGTGTGTGTACACGTGCAAGTGGCAGGTCACGATCCAACCATGGCCCATTCTTTATTAGCGCTCTAGGCCCGGTGTAGAAGAATTTTAATTCAGAACATGGCTGTTCTGACAAGAGATCATATCCAAAGGCCTATGTGATTAAAGATCCATGTCTGTGTGATCTGGTGGGATACAAACACACCTTTAATCCAGGAGACAGAGGCAAGCAGATCTGAGTTCAAGGCCAGCCCGGTATATATAGAGCAAGTTTCAGGTAAAGAAAAGCTTAGGTCTAGGTGGGGTGGTACATTCCTTTAACCCCAAACAATGAAGGTAAAGATAGTTGGTAGAAGGAAGCACCCGGGCTGGAGAGATGGCTCAGTGGTTAAGAGCACTGTCTGCTCTTCCAGAGGTCATGAGTTCAATTCCCAGCGACCACATGGTGACTCACAACCATCTATAATGTGAACTGATTCCCTCTTCTGGCTAATGTAAATGCAGATACATAAAATATACATAAAATAAATAAATCTTAAAAAAAAAGAAGAAGGAAGCACCCATGCTTGAAAGTGATGTCTAATTGCGTGGCAGAGAAGATTTGACAGAATAGGATATGCCCAACTCATGAGGAGAGAGAGGAGAGGGAAGCTACTTAAGGGGCAATAAGAGAGAGGAGGGATACTGGGATAGTAATAGAGAGGCAGGTTGCAGAGAGAGAGAGAACTGAGGTGAACACTGAATGAGCCAGAGAATGAGGAGAGGCCAGGAGGTTAGAGCAGATTGCTTGAGTTACTTTTGAGGCCAAGCAGAACAATTCAGAGGGCAAGGGAAAAGCCAGTTGGAGTAAGTCAGCTGGGAGAGGAGTTTAAGCCAGAATAGCTGAGTTGAATCAGGTAGCCCAGAGCTCACTATACAAGAAAGGCTGAGCTTATTAAGCGGTAAGTCTCAGAGGCTGAAAATGTCTAGGCCCAGGTTAGATTGTATGGAGGCTCGATGCTTCCAGGACTAGGCCGAGGCCAGCAGACAGAGGCAGTAGGCCTCCAAGACAACAATTGAAGGAGAATGAAAGTCCCCACATTTTGTTGTAGCTAGTGTAGAACCTTCCTTCCCTCTTCTTGCTCTCATGTCTTGACAGGAGCTCTCGCCCTGTGCTCCCTCATTCACTCCCCTCTTGCCAATCCCACCGATGGTTTGAGACATAATGGAAGTAGGACTAAAGAGTTGGTGGTGGGCATGGGGACAGTCATTATCCTTCTGCTCCTCCAATGGGACGAGGCCCTCACCCCTCCATCTGAGAGGGTCTCTAAGTGGGTTCCTCCAAGGAGAAGGACTGGGCTAGGGTTGGAGGCTTAGACCCCTTCTGCCCTCAGCACAAAGGAAAGATCTGTCCAGAAACGCGGGTGGGTGCAGAAGCAGGCTCCAAATTTACAAAATAAAGTGTTTATTATGAAATTAGAGATGGAGGCCCCTCCCCTTCCTCCCTTTCCCCCTTCCCCAGCTGCCTCCCCTTTCTCTCCCCCCCAACTTCCCTTCTGGGGCCTGAGAAGCACACAAGACAATGCCCAGAGCTGGGATGCCCAGGACGGGCTGACAGCTGGGCAGAGCTCCAGGGAGGTGGCCATGTGGGGCTGAAGCTCTTGCCCTGGGAGGTGAGCTGGCTCCCTCCTTCTGCTAGAAGCCAGTGGAGCCAGGATGAGGCCATGAGTGATGGATGGAACCATGCGGGCAGGTCTGTAAGGAAAGGAGGGTTGGTTTAGAAGCAGGATCGGGAGAGCAGCGCTGGTCCACCGCGCTTCTTCCACGCCCACGGACACTGACCTGGAGCAGAGCATCTCCTGCAGTAGGGTGGGGCAGCAGGTGGCTGGAAGATTCTCTTGCTTTTGGGATGGACAACAGAAACAAAACAACAACAAACAAACCTAAAGGCCAGTCACAGGGACTCAGAGAGAAGGGAGGGACATGTGGGCCGGAGACAGACAGTGCATGTGCGTGGGAGACAGAATCTGAGCGATTAGAATTACGGGACAAAACCAGCCACAGAGTCACAGTGAGAACAGAGGTCGGGGCAGTTACAGAACCCAACCCCCGACAGTGGAGAGTCACAGACAGGGATCTCTGGAGAAACACACAGACCGACTGAGGAGGTAAGAGGGAGGGGAAAGGAGGGACACAGGGCCCCTGGGCTGCCGCCTGCCTGGACCATGTGGGGCTCACTCAGAGGGCCTGTGCACGCTACCCCACTGCAGCGCAGAGGCAGGGCCGGGGCTGGACTCAGGGGTCCGGGGGCTCCTTGGCCCCATATAACTCTGCCAGGGTGCGGAAGAGCGGGCCCCAGTCGTCCAGTGGCTCGGACGGGCCAGGGGCACCGCCAGCCTCGCTGCCCGAGCCCAGGGAGCTGAGCGAGCCGCAGGAGGAGCCCCTGCCCTCGTAGCCGTACACCTGCACCGAGTCGTAGGGTGGCACGCTGGGGTCCTCGTCCGTCTCGCGCAGCCGCAGCGCCAGCAGCTGCGCCACGTCCGCGGGGCCCGGCGGCCTGGGCTGGCGCGGCGCTCGGGTCCGCGGCAGCACGTCTCGGCGCACGGGCGGGCCGGCTGCTGCAGGCGCGGCTCCGTCCGGGTTCTGCAAGGCTGTGATGTCGAAGGCCTCGGTGTCCTCCTCCCCTCCACCCTCGTCATCGTAGGTGATGATGTTCTCGCGCACGTCCTCCTCCTCCAGCACCATCAAGGCTTCCTGCTTCTGCCGCCTCAGGGCCGCGAAGAGCACCACCAGGGCTGCAGGAGAGCACACAGCGCCATTGAGCTGCTGGTTCCCACGCGGGGCCGGATGGAAGCTGAGGCCGCGTGGCGAGGGGTGGCAAGCCTCTGGCATTTGGCAAACCTTGTTTGAATCCTGCCCCTTTATTTACTATGTGTGAGAAGTTTACATGGAAAAGAAGTTTTATTTCTTTAGGTGTTTGAAAGATTAAAACGAAACATTTGTGATGTGCCCAGTGCTACACTTGGCTCAATCAATTTTTATGGCTAGTTACTGTCATGGGTTTGGAGGTCCGGTACATGAAGACAGAGGTTTTCTCTTGGACCTACCCAGCAGTAGAAGATCCAGGCCTGACAGGGTCATTCATGCCCTATGTCTAGACCTGCTTTCTCCCTTTCCACAAAACAGGCCCAGAGAGCGCATCTTGTCGCATCTTGTCCCATGGTCGCCTGACTCACCAAGAAGAGTGCCCATGCAGGTGACAATGGCAAGCAGGGCACCAGTGCTGAGCCCGGTAGGTGAGAGCTGAGCCTCAGGCCAGCAGGATGCCATGGAGCCATCAGGCCGGCAGCGGCACACACTGACAGTCACCGTGGCAGTGCTGCTCAGGGCCGGCTGCCCCCAATCCCAAAGTTCTATGGGAACCAGGTAGGGGGCCTGGCGGGGTGGAGCAGGGCGGGAAGGCAGCAGCAGGCTGGCAGAGCCGTCTGTGGAAAAAGGAAGGTTCCTTCCTGTGGGGTCGGCTCAGCCCATAGGGCCTGCTCCAGGGAAGGTTTATGCAAAGAACAAACACATAAGCATAAATGTACACCTCCCTGCTGTTGGGTAGAGGTTCCCCAGGTGCGGCAGGGGCAATCAGGCTGGTCCAGGGTATGGGAAGGAGACCCAGGAGGGAGGCAGGTATGGGTCACAGAAGGCCGCCCACCTCTATTATCCCGGACTGTAAAGTTGGCATCAGGGCCCGCAGGACCTTGAAGGGAGACTTGGCTGCTGTTACCAGCTTCATCTCTGTCTAGAGCCCGGATGACCTGAATCAACTGGAAGAAGATGAAAGGTCTTTCAGTGGAATGGCTGCTTGGGACCTCGGGAGTCCAACCCATCTGCCTCAGCCGCTTACCTGGCCAGGGGCTGCGGAATCACACACAAAAATGTCATAGGGCTCAGCCAGCTGCGGAGCATTGTCATTTTCATCCAGGGTCTGGATGGCCACTTGCACACGGGAGGACTGTGCAGAGCTGTCTAAAGCCAGAATACCAACATGTGTGCACCATCCATGCACATACAACATTCGTGGTCAGAGGCACAGATGCCACACAGCACGCACATAGAACATGAGATCCCATGTGATACACGAGCAGCAAAACATGATTTTTTTTTTAAGACAGGGTTTCTCTGTGTAGCCTTGTTGGACTCACTTTGTAGACCAGGCTGGTTTTAAACTCATAGCAATCAGCCTGCCTCTACCTCCCAGAGTGCCGGATTACAGGCCTCTGCCTCCGCACCCAGCATGCAAACCATGATTTAAAGTGGAAAGAGCTACAAGTGTATATGTGTTCACACAGTACTTAAGATGTGTACATTACACAATACATGCACAACAAAAATTCGGAACCGATGATGCACACACAGAGCAACTCATGCAAGGTAAGCACAATACATTCGTAAATGTAGGGTAAGCAGAGGGTACATACAAGGTGTGCAAACAGAAACCATGAAATACATAAACAGTCATACCACACATATAGAGTGCGGCAATTGAAAACAAAGCAAACATAGATGAAGCGGATATGAACAGTGAGCACAGTGTTGACCCCCACCCTACCCTGGCCCAGAGAAGTGGTTTTCATGCACAAGTAGAATGCACATGCGCACACACACCAACAGAGGTCTGGGAAGCTGTAGTGCAGCAATTTGTATCACTGAGAGTTGACCTTCTAGTGTTTCGCGGTCCACAGGGTGCAGCGCCCAGGCCCCGCCCTAGGGGGCTCCCTACTATTTTCCTACTTTGCGTCTCTCTGCCAGCGTCGTTCAAGAGAATGCTAAGGAGAGTGAGCTTCCTGATTCCTTTAGCCTTTTCTCTGTGTTGAGGGAGAGCTGCCTGGCCCTAGTGGAAGGGGCTGAGTTCACAGCTTGAGGCAGGGCAGGCAGGCTGTGTGAGCTGCCTGGCCCTAAGGTCGAGGCTAACTAGAGACGGAATGAGATAGGTCCAGTTTTTCACTGCAGGAAGGGTCAGGAGCTACTAGCCAATATCGGGGTAGGGATAAGAGCAGCGTTTGGCAAGAGCACGAGAGAACCGTAGGGGACACACATATACAAAGGGCCATATATAAACATGCAACCAGACGCAAGGTAATGCATATAACACGCACCACACACGTGCAGAAAGAATCATCTCTACAGATACGCTTGCAGCTGCAGATACACAGCACTGCCAGAGCGAACACAGCCGCACAGACAGAAACAAATACAACACACATATTTAACCCACGTGAAAAGCATGAAGGTAGAGGAGACACCAGCTCATACTGTAAACTGACTGACGGGGTCAGATGCCCCTGCCATTTATTTTCTATATAACTTTGAGGAGTCACTTAACTTCTCTTTAGGCGTTTACTCACTTGGAAACAGGGAAAAAAAAATCATATCTCCCTCATCAAGTTGTGATGTTTAAGTAAGTCAATCTACTTTTGGCACTTAAAATAGTGCCTAATACACAATAAGCAATAATCTATCCACAAATATTCATATATGCAAAGCATCATGTACACCACTATACACATCCAATCATGTGCACAAAATACCACAAATATAATTCTATAGACACTCAAGTGTGAACACGTATCAGTATAGATATATAGTCACAAGTATACATGTGTATATGCACACACACCACACACACACATTTACATATAGGATATCATGTACCTCAGGTTGCCCTTGAACTCCCGATTCTCCCGCCTTAGCCTCCCTCGTGCTGAGATGACAGATGTGTGCCACGCTGCCATATACTTCACACCTGAGTACACTCCCATGTGCACATACATACAGCTCTCTGCTGACATGTACTGACATCCGTATATACAGTCACAATGCTGATGTGCCATTTAAAAACAGCAGAGGCCATAGGTGCTACACAGAGGGCGAGGGCCTGCCTGTCTCCCCAGGGCGGAGAACTAAGCCGGGTGCTGGTGCTGGGAGGGGGTCAAGTCCTGCGAGGCTCCCAGAAGACCGTCTGACACACTCCTGCACAGTCCTTCCCAGCCCTGGCAGTTTGTTAATATGGGCTGAGAGGGGGGGCTCTGAGTTTGAGCAAATCAGGTAGGTAGGCCTTAGTGTCTGGTCAGGAAACTATTCGGGCAGCATGTCCCGTGTTATCGTCCTGTGACCCCCAAACTGAGGATGGCTGTTTCCAGGCTGAGGGCCAGGAGCTGAACACAGTTGAGGCTGCGGCTGTCGCTACCCTTCCCCACCCACACTCAGGGAGAGGGAGAGCTCTCCGCCAGAACAATGTGGTCTCCTCGGGGCCCGGGACTCCTTACCCAGCTCTGTGGCAAGCACGGTGAGGTTGTGCCAGACACGAGCCTCTCGGTCCAGGAGCACCGCTGTTCGGATAGTGCCATCTTCGGGCTCGATGGAGAAGCAGCGCTCTGGGTCCGAGTGGGGAAGGATGGAGTATCTAGGGGAAACGGGACTGAACTGGAGCTGCCTCCTCCCCTTCCTTCCCCTCTGATCATCTTGCGGGGCGTCAAGGCCCCTGGTAGAGGGTCAGCGCCGCCAGCCAGGCTGGAGTCCCCGGGAGGCCCTGCGACTCAGGGGGACTGCGTTCGATAGTTGTAGGAGAGGAAAAATACCACCTGTGCCTCGGACCTGTCGGCTCCGTTCTGGGGACCCAGGGACCCGTGTTTCGCCCCTGCTCTGCCTCAGAGCACCTGTGTGACCTTGGGGGGAATCACCTGACCTTGTTTAATCAACTGCAAAATGGGAACGACACCAGCACGTCCCCAGGGAGCAGTGTCAGGGACGCTGGCCAGGATGGCGGGAGAGCGGCTCTCACAGGCAGCCCGAGCCAAACCCGAAGATCAGCACCGTCACCCACTTGCCCGCTCACAGCTGGCCCCTCAAACAACCGCCGGTGACGATCCCTACTTCATAGGGACATGATAACAATTAAACGTTATCGAGTGGGCAAAATGTGAAGCACTGAGGGCACGATCAATAGAGATCCATTTGTCAAATGGGATTCTATTTGCACGAACTGCCACTAGGAGGTGCCACTCCAGTCTGCCCAAAGGAATAGGCGGGGCGCTGTAGCTAGGGGTCCCCCAGCACCCAGGCACGCCGACCGGCGAGCTGGCACAGGAAGTGAGATCTTTGCTAAGTGACATGGTTTGTTGTACTCATGGCACACTCTATGAAAAGCCAGCCTTGTCCCGCCCAGCCCACAGTCCAGCTCACCTGATGGGACTGGCCGGGGAGTCCAGGTCACTGGCTGAAATCTGGCCCACCAGGGTCCCGGGAGCCTTGTTTTCAGGTACCATTAGGTGGTAGGCAGCCTGGGTGAAGGCAGGTGGCTCCGGGGCATCCTGCACAGCCACGCGCACCGAGGCCACATCCTTGAAGGGACCTCGGCGCAGATAGGCTGGGTCGATGAGGGTGTTGGTGGCTTCTACACGGAAGGTGTAAGAACGGCGGGTCTCAAAGTCCAGGGCCTATGATGAGGGGAGACAGAGAGTGAGGTGTTGGGAAACCAGGCCCAGCTCCCAGGGGCAAAGTCTCTGTTCCCGGTGCAGCCAGTGCTGAGTACAGGTGGCGCTGGAGAGCTGTGTGTGGCCTCGGCGGTCATGGTGGGTAGCACACTGAGTAGCTGGTAGGTACCTCTAGAGTTGCATTTAGTGCCACTGTGGACTTCTTAAGTAACCTTGAGACACTCCTCCTTTCTAGCTTTCCGAGCCTCATAAAGTTAAGACAACCAAGGGCCACCAAGCCCTGCCACGGGGTTCTAAGCACGATTCTAGGAAACTAGTTAAAAGTATGGCCCGAGGGCGGGGCAGGAACGAGAAAGTTTTTTTCCTGGTGCCGGGATGAAATCTCAGTCTCTCTGTGTGTTAGGCAAGGTCCCTACAATTGAGCTTGCGCCCCCAGCTGCATCTGCAGGTTTTATTGGGCAGAAGGCAGGAGCTGGAGGGTTGGCTCAGAGGCTAGGAGCACTGTCTGCTCTTCCAAAGGACCTGGGTTCAATTCCCAGCACACACATGGCGGCTCACAACTGTCAACAACTTCAGATCCCCGGCAACATTACACAGACATACCAGCAGGCAGACTACCGATGTACACAAAATGGAAACTAGTAAGTGAGAAAACAACAAAACCAAATGGGCAGAAGGCCAACCTTCCGGACAGTAAGCAGCCCATCCTGACCCTGGGAGTCTGTGCTAATGCTGAAGGCCTCCGAGCCTTCCCCGTCCAGGATGCTGTATGCCATTAGGGCGTTGTCACCTAGGTCCGGGTCCTGGGCCTTCAGCCGGCCCACCAGGGTTCCAGGACCAGCTGTCTCCACCACAGAGAACTGGTAGAGACCTGAGGAGCAGAAGGAGGGAAGGTGTGTCCTTAGAGAAGTCTCCAGCCTTCCTTCCCTACCCAGCACTTCCTTTTTCCAGGGTCTGGGCTAGGGTGGGACTTGGGAAGGATGGAGTCTCTAGGGGCTGCAGGTAAGGGCATCGCAGAAGTGCCCCTTACTCTGAGGGAACTTGGGGGGGTTGTCATTGACATCACTGAGGGTGACTGTTACTGTAGTGCTGCCTGACAGACCCCCCATGTGGCCACCCATATCCTTGGCTTGAATCACCACCAAGAACTCCTCTTGGGTCTCCCGGTCCATGTTGGGGATGGCTGTACGAACCACTCCTAAGGGAGAGACACCGGGGTCAGGGGGTGCTCATGCCCGTGGCTGTCCCACAAGGCTCCTGAGTTCGTTCTCACCGGTCTGGGGGTCCACAGAGAAGAAAGGGAGTCCATCCAGCACCGTGTACACCAGCTTAGCACTGTTCCCATAACTGGGATCATCAGCATCGTGGGCAGTTACTTGGATTACAGACGTCCCTGCAGAAGATTCCCGGACCCCCACTCAGCAGCGGCAAGGCCAGCAAAGAAGAGCATGCCGAGGGAACCCAGATGTGAAGAAGGCTGAGTGAATGGAGATGAGCTCTAGGGCGCACACAAAAGAGGCTGGAGGGGCATTCAGAGCTGGGGTGCTCACCAACGTTAGACATCTCAGGCACTGTAGCGTGGTAGGGCCCAAGGGGAAACACTGGCGGATTGTCATTGATGTCTTGCACTTTGATGATGAACTCTGACGGAGGCTCCAGGGGACGGTTAGAGGCACGGTCCACAGCTTGGGCCAGCAGCACATACTGGGCCTTCTCCTCCCTGTCCAGGCTCTTGGTCACATGGATATTGCCCGTGGCCTCATCGATCACAAACACAGTACCTGCCCCCTCCCCTGTCAGCAGGTACTTGGTGCGGCCCTCACCCCGGTCAACATCTGAGTGGAGCTGCAAGAGTCAGAGGAAACAGGCACAGAGCTCCAAGCGCAGGGCGGCGGGGTTAGAGTCTAGGTTTGGGTGGTATACTAGGGATGCCAGGCGACCAAGGTCACTGCAGAGTGATGAAGTTCCTGGGCAGGGCCCAAGGTGTAGACATGGGAAGGGTTGATTCTTACCTTGCCAATAAGGACAGGCTCTGGACCAGAATATTCCTCAATGACAAAGAACTGGTTCCAGACCCAGCTCCTTCGGGTCCGCAGCAGTGTAGGGCCTGACTGTCCCCGGGACCCCGCCCAGGCCGGGACTGGAGCTGCCAGGCGCCCCATGCAGCCCCAGCCACCCAGCCAGGCCAACAGGAGCCTCACAAGGCCCCACATGTTTGAAATCCAGCCAGGGCTCTTGTTCACTGGCCCCAGGTGCTGAGGCCGGGCGAGGCCGGGAGGCCCATGAGCAGGCTGGGGAAGGCGCGCCGAGGCTACCCCATGGATCCACACCTGTAGGACAGGTAGCTGCTCAGGATCAAGGAGAGTCGAAATCTTTCTCCTCTCCCAAATCAGATACCGAAGCTCAGCTCACTAAGAAACCAGACACCCTACTGCCCAGGATGCAGTCTAACAGACAGCCTGATGCTTCCACCCGGGCTCTGCCTAGATTCACCTCCAGCCCCTCCAAGCCCATAAATCTCAGATCAGTCAACTCTGGAAAGCCGGGAGGAAAAAGGAGAGAGTAACGCTAAAAGGACTTGGAATTTCAAATCCTGTCCCTATTCTTCTACCTTGGACACATGGATAGGGGACTAGGAAAGGTAGACAGATGGGCAGAGAAAGGGCTTAGAATTAAGAGGTTGGTATTCATTGACACCCAGCCTTCCTTATCCATAGGATCAGGCTCAAAGGCAGGGAGTGCAGCCCGAGTCAGGCTAGGACTTAGGAAAGTACCCCCCTCCCCAAGAGGCACCCCACCTCTCCAGACTGTCTACAGCCCACTGTGCCAGCTGCAGTCTTTAAGGGGAACTGGTCTAAAGAAGCACAGTGGGGCTAGAGCTGGAAGAATTGGGAACAGGGTTGCAGGAAGTGCAAGGAGACAGAGGAAAGGTGAAGCGGAGGCTGACCCAGGGGCCAGAGACAGTGTGATTGAGGGCTCTGGATCAAAAATCAGGCATGATGGTCTGGCAGACAGGGAAGACCAGATGAGAAGTAGACCAACCACGGAGAGAGAAGGGCAGCAAGAGAGAAGCAAAGACATCAGGGAAGCAGCCTGCGCATCTGAAAGGTGAGAGGGGTCCTAGGTACCAGGCTTGGGAACGGGTAGAGGAGCAGAGGAACCTTCAGACTGTGTGTGTGTCTATGTGTGTGTGTAAGAGAGAGAGAGAGAGAGAGAGAGAGAGATCAGGCCTCGGAACTTCATTCTGGTAGAGTAAGCTACCAGGAGCAGTGGAGGTAGGGAGGGCTGCGGGAAAGGAGCTGGAGAGAGGACCCTTCCCATTTCTCTCTGTCCTCCTTGAAGGGACCCACGGTCAGGTAGCTGTGCCCTCCTCCCCCGGAGCACACACACACCTGACAGGCCGTTTGCTCCCAAGAGGAAAGAAGCCAGAGGGCAGCAGGGGACCAGGGGGCAGGCGGGACGAAGAGGAGAGGAGGAGGAAACAGAGGAGTGGGAGAATAGGGGAGCAGGAAGAGGAGAGGAGAGGAAAACAACGGGAGAGGAAAGGAGAGCGGGAAAGGGAAAAGAGGAGAAAGGTAGAGGGAAAAGGCAGAAGAGATGGGAAGAGGCAGGACAAGAGGGAGAGAGAAGGGGCAGAGAGGCGGAAGGGTAAGAGAGAAATCGGGAGAGGCGGCAGGGAGAGGTGTGTGGGTAGGGAGAGAGCAGAGCGCGGGAGAACCAAGCCGGCACGGCTCGCAGCCAGAGCGCACCGCAAAGCTGCGGGGCTCCCGCTGCCCCCGCGAGGATTCCCGACCCGGGCAGACGCCCTTACCTGGCACTGCCGAGGGGCCCGGGGCCGCGAGCAGCACCCCGCCCGCCTCCGTCGCTGGCTCCCGGGGGCGCAGCCCCAAGCGGATCCAAGCCGGCGCCGCGGCTCCGCTGCAGGTCTGAGCGGCCCCGGCGAGAACAAGGGAGCGAGACGGAGGGGGCGGGGGAAGGAGGCTCCGCCTGCGGAGGAGAGGCGGCTCGCGCGGGAGAGGAGAGCCCTGCCTCCGACCCTCCCCGGCCAGTCCCCGCCCCCGCGGCTCCGGGGCTGCGGGGCGCATACAGATGCGGGGACCCTCCCGGGCCGACCGCAGCGCAGCAGGGTACATGGCCAGCGCGGCCAGGCTATTCTGAGGGCCTGGCGGGGACCCCCCGGGCACGCTCGGCCAGCACGGCACTCGGTGAGGAACGGCACTGCGGGAGGCCTGGCTCGGCGCACAGGGTTAAGGTGCGAGCCTCGGGATCCTGCGCGGGTCACAACCGCCGGTTGGGTCGGCTAGGGCGAGCTACGGACCGCAGTGAGGCGGGGGTCGAGGGAGCTCGCCAGGGACAGACAGGGGCAAGCCTTCGGCGGGCAAAGCTCTTTGCAAGGATCTAGAGCGTCTGCGCCCCCTGGTGGCATTTGTGAAAAGCACCTTGAAGGGTGACCAAATGCCTAATTGTGCAGGGACTGACCCTGCCAGCTGCCGGGGTCTTGCAAAAGAAACAGGATAACCTGTATCTCCCAGAGGGAAAAATACATACAGCTTTGGGCTGATCAGGGCCCAGGCGGGGGTTGAAGATTCCTGAGGGAGGCCGCTGCTCCAGAACTCAGTTGCCCACCATTCTCACAGCCATTCAACTTGCCCATTCACCCAAACCCTTCCCAAGGAAAGGCACTCAAATACTAGTTAAAACTAAGTCAGATTTTTATTTTTTTCTCCATAGACCACATCATTTAATAATAAAAAAAATAAAAATAAAAATTGAACAAAAGGAAAAGGTGGATATAAAGTGGAACCAGAGGGCAAGAGGCTGCAGGACAGAACAGACGGGGAACTGCAGGGGCCCTGGGACTCAGGAGAGGCTGATTCAGCTCATAGGTGACCCAGGCCTGGCCCCGGCTGTTCCCAAAAGGCTGTGAGTACCCAAGGGAGGTGGAAAGCAGGACGGAGGGAAAATGAGAGGTCTGGGGCACTTGGCTATTCCCACTTTGGGCCAAATCTCTCCCTCCATAACCTAGCTCTTCCCTCTCGGACTTAATGGGAAGGAAGGAGTTAGGTTGGGGGGGGCGGGACGGGGACAGGGAGAGATCGCCACTGCTCCGTTTGGTACGTGGGGATGAGTGGCAGTTATAGTTCAGCACTGAGCAATGGTGTGAAAGACCCTTGGTTCCAGGGTATGGTGATTGTACCTATCCCTCTGTGGCCTTTAACCTCCCAGGGCAGAGTGGCAGGTACCTGCAGCTCTCTTAGTGTTTGCTTAGCTAGCGGCGCCCACCCCGGTCCCGTACAGGTGTGCTTCGACTCCGGCTTCTGCTGTGGCGCTTGGTGTCTCTGCGATCCCTCTCCCTGCCTCGGTCTCGGTCTCTTTCCCTATCCCGATCTCGGTCCCCTCTGTCCCTCTCTCTCTCCCTGTCCCTCTCTCTCTCCCTACTGTGTTCCCTCCGCTTCTCCCGTTCTAGCTGTCGGTTCCGTTCCCGCTCCGCCTCCTTTTCCCGCTCCTTCTGCTCTTCTTCCTCTCGTTCCTTTCGCCGCTTCTCCCGCTCCTTGGCCCGTTCAGCCTGCTCTGCCTCCTTCTGAACAATCTGTAGCCAGGCAGGAAGAGCAGAGGCAGAGAAAGTGCATCACAGTCTGAATTGGTCCCACTTCGTGCTTCCTGCCCAGACCTTCAGCTGCTAGCTCAGGTCGCTGTCAGCTTTGTTGTTAAACAGAAACACGACAGGAATGGAGGATGAGCGGTGCTCCGCCTACACACTCTTATACATGACAGGGGCTTCTCTAGCTTCCATCATTCTAGATGCAAAAAATTTGAGTAGCATGAAGCCTAAATCCCCACCCCCATGCCCATTTTACTTTACATTAAGGGGCCAGCAAGAGAGCTCATTGGGTAAAAGCCCTTGCCACAAAGGCCAGACAACTTGGCTCAGCCCTGGAATCCATGTAAAGAAGGAAGGAGAGCCAATTCCTTTGGCCTCTACATGAGCACCACGGCAAGCACATCTCCTTCTTGTTCCCCAACAAGCACCAATAAAATACTTCAAATTCTCATAAAAAACTCCAAAAGTTGTGGATATTAAGAAGCAGAGAAGAGTTACAAAGACAACTTCACAACTTTATAAAATTTATTTCCTAGCCAGTCCACAAGCTCTATTTCTTGTTTTCTCTACAGTACCCTCACCGCCATTTCTTAAAGCTGATCTTCTGTTTCATTTCTTCCCTTCCTAACCCAAGCCAATGACAGGGCCTGGACTTTCCACCATTAATCTCCTGGGTGCAATGACCAGCTCTAGCTTTGCCACTACACTCAGGAAAGGAGAAGACTCACCTGGCTCTCAGTGAGTGGGAGCCAGTAGATGCAGGGTGCTGCCTTAGTCTTACGGAAGAGGTCATCCAGCAACTTGGCAGGTGGCTCCTCCTGAGCTTTTTCTGAGGTGAGAGGAAGTGAAAAACCAGATCTCAAAACACAAAATCCCCTGACCCAGTCCATCTGGGTTCCTGTCCTTCCAACCAGGAGACATCACCACCCTACCAGCCTCATAGCAAAATACCTTTCTTTTCACTCTTCTTTTCTTTAGATTTTGCTCGCTCTTTGCGGCGTCGGTCTCTGGACCGTGACCGGGAGCGGGGCCCCTCCCGAACTTTGTCCCGATCCCATTCTCGCTCAGACCGGGTCCTCTCCCGTCGCTCCATCTCCCGCTCCCGCTCAGCCCACTGCTCCCGCACAGCGCGCTCCTGCTCCCGTTGCTCGGCCCGGGGGTGGGGCGGCGGCTGAGCCGGGGGTGGAGGCGGGGGGTGCAAGGGCCTCGGAGCTCCCTGCTCCTCTGCCTTGGTTTCAGAAGGCCGGTCCACCAGGAGTCCCCGGTGGTAGTCCAGCTGTGGGCAGAGGGACAGGCCAGGTAAAATCGCTTACTCCATTGCCGACGGAAGAGAGAGGAGGAGGAAAGCCCAGAATCCTAGTGACTGCAGGTTTGGTGAAACTCTCAGATTTGAGCAGAATATGGGTACCTCTGTCCAATCCCTCTTTTTCCTTAGGTTTCTCACCTCATCTTGCTCAGCATAGTCAGCACAAAGGAATTTGGGGTTGGACTGGGGCCACTTGACCCCATGCAGAGCTGTGCGGGTCGCTACAGCTTCCTCTACTGTTGAGTACTGGTGAGGAAAAAACAGAGACACGATGCACCTTTAGTCCTTGCCACTTGCCACAACGCCCACAAAGCTGCCCACACTGCTCACGGAAGTCAGCCTCTTTGCCTCACCGTCACAAAACAGTGAGACTTGATCTTGTCAATCCAGAAGGCCTCTTCCACCAAAGTTCCTGTACGCCCCAGTAACTCCTTCAGTTGGCCTAAAGTGAAGGGACGAACCTGCCAATGAAAATCAACTTTTAAGGTCTTAAAGAAGGTAAGAACACCTATGTATCTAGCATTAAGCTTTCCCACATGCACTGGGCAATGGTGGTGCATGCCTTTAATCCTGGCTCTCTGGGAGGCAGACAGATCACTTGAATTCAAGGCCAGCCTGCTCTACAAAGGAAGTACAGGAGAGCCAAGGCTACAGAGAAACCCTGTCTCAAAATAAGAAAAATTCCCATGTACGCTGGGCAATGGTGGCGTATGCCTTTAGTCCCAACATTTGGAAGGCAGAGGCGGGCAGGCAGCTCTCTGAGTTCAAAGTCAGACTGGTCTACAGAGCAAGTTCCAGGACAGGCAAGAACAGACAGAGAAACCCTAGGGCTGGAGTGGGCTGAAAAGATGGCTCAGCAGTTACGAATACTGGCTTCTTTTCCAGGAGCTGGGCTTGAGTCCCAGCACTCACACGTGGGTGCTGAGAACTAAACCTGAGCTCTCTTCGCCAGCAGTAAGCTTGTAACTGCTGAGGCACCTCTCCAACTTCCCAGGCAAAGTGTAGACCCTAAAGTCAAGAAGCCTACAATATGGGAACATGACTTACCAAGTTGGAGATATGAACAATGTTACTGATCTTGCCCCTGGGTGGGGAGGGCACCTGGGCAGTTCGGACTGGGTCATCAATTGTAATGGACACTCCAGACTTCTGCTGGCTAATGGACCTCCGGGTTAAGGTATCTCCTATTGTTACTAAAAAGAGAGAACAGGAACAGCCCTTAGGAAGGGCGCTCCTGGCCCCCTTCCTTCTATTCTCTGCCAAGGAGCCAATCTTCCATTCCGATGTGCCACGCGCCCCAATGTGGCAAGGTGCAAGGGCAAACTAATCTCATCGTGGGGCCTCCAACACTATAAAATTCAACCCAATTCAAAACAGCACCTAGGAGACGCAGACACAGAAAACTTCTGGAACACAAGGCAGTAGCATCAGATGCCCAAACGGGTCCAAATGTGGTCCCCAGAGAATGCAGACAACTGCCCCAGCTCACCCACCTTTCTTTACTTCATGCTCCACAGGCGGGGGCAAGGCCACCTCTACCGACACCTGGGGAGGTGCAGGCGGTTCTGCTTCAGGCTCCTTCTCTTCTTCTTCTTCCCTCTGCCCATTTTCCTGGCCCTCTGCAGGCACTACCTACAAAGATATCAGGAAAAAGGTGGTCTGTCACAACACTGGCATATTCTCTTCAGGCTCTGGCTCCCAAAGAGATGGTGGTTGCACCAACCTCTTCCATTGTTGGAGATAATTCCTGATAACCCTAGGTCTTGTTTTATGTGTTTTTTGAGACAGGGCTTATGTAGTCTTGGTTGTCCTAGAGAGCAATATGTAAACCAGGCTGGCCTTGACCTCACCGAGATCCTTTTGCCTCAACCTCTCTGGGATTAAAGGCATGTGCCATCACGCCCAACTAAAACATTTTTTTTTATTATTGCAAAAAACAAATGTTTAATTATTTGCGTGCACTCTTGTGTCCATGAACATGAGGTGACCTCTGTGTGGATTGATTTGGGAGTTAGTTCTCTCCATCACATGGGTCCTGAGTGAAGGTGGTTGTCAGGCTTTAATCTGCGGAGCAATCTTGTTGGCCTGGACTTTTTTCTGCATAAGGCAAGATATTAAACTATTTTAGGTTTTGTCATCTTTGGTTTTCAAGTCTGGTATTGTGGCACAGCCATACCAAAGGAATGTTCTTTGCACTGGTGGTGCTTGGCACAGTATGTGCCTGAAGGTTCCGATTAACCTACCCTTAGAGCACAGGCGCTCCATCTCTGCCTTTGTCCCAGCTCCTCAGCTGCCTGCTGCTACCCACTGCCTCAGCCCTGATGCTGGAGTGCAGGACTTTTACCTGAGTAACTGTCCGGCATATTTTCAGTCCTTTGTCATGGGTCCCATCGTCGCCATTACGTTCTGTCTCATCCTCAGAGATTCGGGAATCATCAGCGTGAAGATCCACAACAGCCTCCTGCCCCGCCAGGGGTTTGATGTCGGGGATGAGGCTCTGGGACACAGACACCCCCGCTACCCCGTTACACTGGGCCCATGTCTACTCCCACCTGACATGTCTTATCCTCCCTTCCCTGGCTCCTCCCACCTCACCTTGAGTGACTCAGTGGTGATACTGATGGAAGGTTTCTTCTGTGTCGTGGCTGTGCTGGCTCCCCAACGACGTTTTCGACCAGGCTGGCCCCCCTCTGTGTCACTGTTTCCAGCTTGCACCCCCTTGGTAGCTGCTGTCCCCAAAAAATAGGACCCAACAGTTAGATGGTCTTAGGCTCCCTGCTAGCTCACACCACAACACTTACAGGTTGCCTTTGGCTGGAGTTTTAGTAAAAGGTAAAAGTATTTTCGGGGGGTAGGGGAGCTAGAGAAACTAAGGATGTTGTCTCTTCCTTATAGATGGGAAACTATGTCTGTAGAAAGGAAAGGGTGGATAACTAGTTGGAGGGGCAATTCAGACTATGTGCATCTATGAACATCTAATAAACTTTTGCAATAAAGAGTTCCTTATTCGGCACTGGGTTTGGTGGCACACAGCTTTAATCCCAGCATTTGAAAAATTTTAAGAAATCTCTGAATTCAAAACCAGCCATCTACATGGCAAATTCCAGGCCGACCAGATATCAAAGTGCCATCACCACCACAAGAACTCCTCAGCGGTAACAGTTACTGTCAGTAGCACATTCGCTTCCTAGATGTGTGGAAAGCATTATATGGGAGACTCTCTAACTACAAATTCAGGTTGGATATCTGAAAGAATACCATTCCTCTAAGAGGCGGGTATGGTAGCACATGCCTGTATCCCAGCGGCTCGAGAGGATGTGGCAGGATATTGCGGCCAGCCTCGGCTACCTAGCAGAGACCTTGTCTCAAAACATAAATTGCAAAAAGAGAACAGATTGGAAATGGTCCAAGGTACATCGTTCTCCTTAAATTGTGGTTAGAGGCGGTTCAATCCTCAGTAACACACACACATGCACGCACGCACACACACAGGTGCCTGGAGAAACATGACAGCTTTGGTTCAAAGAGGAAAAAAAAATTCAAAACCTACACGTGTAGGGAAGGCAAAGACTTGCTAGGTGTATCAGGCAGGAGAGAACCACGCCCCCAAAATGCTACTGGGAGGAAATGAGGTTCTAACTGTCTGTGAACAGTTTTTATACTTTTACCAGAAATTTGGGGTTAGACTTACAGACAACGGAGATTTTCCTCTTGAATGATTTGGGCATCGAACTCTGTATGGAGAAGATAAGGAAGAAAAAGAGAGAGACACCCCACAGAGAGGGGGGAGGAGGTTAAACTGGGCAATCTTAAATGCCAAAGACACAGAGACAGAGAGAGAAACACCGACAGACAGAGACCAAAACAGAAGCAGCAGACGGCAAAAACGAAGCAGAACCAATGCAAGTTAGAGGGGAAATTAAACCAAACATCATAGGGAGTCATCTATTTCATTTTTACATCAGTGTATTAGCTTTGCCAGAAATAAGCTGAAGAGGCATCCAACAACCTCCCAGCTAATTTAATGAATTTTGGGGTTTCTTAAGACAGGGTCTCACTGTGTAGCCTAGGCTGACTTCAAATTGTTGGTGGTCTTCCTGCCTCAGCCACCATGTGGTCCCCTCCCAGCCCTTTACTTTCCATGCCCTCTTCAACTCTACGTAAGGGACGAGAACCCCAGAGCCAGACATGGGTGACCAGGTCCTCCTAGCTCCTTCCTTGCTAGTTTTAAAGATAAAAGAAAACCAACTCTCGAGATGGCAACTTCAACAATCTTCCTTTACTTAGTGCCCAGCCTACCATCCTAATAGGATCTGGGGATACCCGAAGACCACCCAGAGCAACAACACGGAAAAGAATTACACTAGGTTCACTGAAGATGAAGCACCTAAGCCAACAGCTAGCAGAGAGAATTTACAAGTATCTCTTGTGTAAGAGGTTTTGGTAAAGGGCAGGCTGACCTAGGGAAAGCCTCAGCCAGCCCAACCACCACCCTTACTCCAGCAGAGCCTTAACATGGACCCCCACCGCGAAAAAAAAAAAAAAAAAAAAAAAAGCAAAAACCAAAACAAAAAACCAGGGCTCAAACCCAGGGACTCTGGCCAAGGCCCAATACCAAAACAAACCCCAGAACCCAGATTTGGGCAGTCTTTCCCCAGACACGCAGTGGGATTAACATTACAGACAGAGCGGGGGGGGGGGGGGCACTTTTAATTTACATGCTTATTTCTGGAAAAACTAAGACCACCCTCCCCCCTCTAAAGGGTAGGGCAGAGCCCCCTTAATCTCCTTTCCCATCCACCCCCAGCCCCACCTGTGTCATCTAACCAAGTCTCCTTGGTCTCTGTTAAGGGCCAGCCTGACCCCTAGCTGGGTTGCTTGTGATGGGTAAGTTAGTGAGAAAAGGAAAAACAAAACAAAACAAAAAAAAAACTTAATTAAAACAAGAAAAACACGAACCAAATAAAGAAACCCAACAAAGAAATCAGAAAAAGTAAAGAAAAAATAAAAATAATAGATTAAAGAAGAAGTAGAAAATAAAGAATAAACTAGGAATATGACAAATGTTCCAGGTACCATCTCACACCTGGGATCTTCAGTTCAGCCAATCGCACCTCACTGTGTACTGTATCTAGTCAACCGCCGGTCCAATCAGAATGAGCCCTCCCTGCTAGGCGTTGTGCAATTGGTGGGGGGTTGGGTTGGCAAAAAAGGTGGGCGCACGGCGTGGTGGTCAGCGTGGCACTGCCAGAGTCCTCCCAGGGGCGCAGGGGGGGCGGGAGGAAAACGTGTGGGGGGATGCTGCCCAGTTTCCAGGATGTCAAGACAGTTCACTGGCGATGCCAGCCTCAGCGAGGGGCAGAGGGGGGAATGGGGGCAGAACAGCAGTCCTGGCCCTGTAGGGCATCATCTTGCAGTCCCTGATGAGGTGGCCTGTGAGTAGCAGGAATGCTCCTTGCCTTTCATGAGAGGCAGGCAGGACCCTATGTCCACCAATGGCAAGCTGCAGCCAATACCACCACCCAACAGTTGGAATCCACGCGACAACTCCAAAGTCCCTTCCTCCTCTGAATGTAACTGGGGAGGGGTCCTGTCACCGAGGAGGATCATGGAGCCTCTGATGAAGGTAGCCTGGGGGCAGCAGTAGTAGGTGAATTTCCCCAGGACCTGGTACACCTTCAGCAGCAGGATCAGAGCATGTCTTCTGGGTAGTGGCTGGCATCTCCTCAGGGATTCCCGCTGAGACAGTGGTTCCAGTCAGGTGGTTGAGCGAGTCCCTGCCTCCAAGGGTGGAGAAGCTGGAGCAGCCAACACACTGCTGCCTTCACCATGGACAACAGGGACCAAAGCAAAGTCCATTTGATGAGCGAGTGGTGACACATGGGCTGGGCTGTCGTCAGCTTTAAATCCCTGGGGTATAGACCCTAGACTTCTCTGCAGGGCTCCTAGTCGGCAAAGCTTAAGCCATGGGTCCCACTCAAGAATTTATAGCATGGCAGTGTGATCACAAACATTTGACTCTCTTAGGTTTCTTGGTTCCTACATGGGGATCCCAACAGTCTGTAGCAAACAAGGCAACCCACAGTCTTTGATAGGTAAGGGCACATGGGCAGGCGCCCCAGCACTGGCACAAACTCTTCTTGGGGTGTCCCAAGTAGGGAGATGATTCAAGTCCACCCCTTTCCAAACGCCTTTTGTTTTCTCAATACAAGTCTCTCCAGAACAGTGCTCTTCTTAGCCCCCTGATGTAAGCAAGACAGGGAGGCAAAAGGGGGCCCATCACAGAAGCCCACGGACATGCCCCCTCTGGCCAAGACACCTGGATAGCAGACTCGGCTCTGATTGGGCGGCTCAGTAGCAGCGGGTGGGTCCAGAGGTAGAGGCGGCATCAGCGATTGGCCAGTTGGGCAGGGTTATATTTTACGGGCGGATTACCGTACATGAGGTACTTGGACAAAGTTTTACGGGGAAGAAGGACCTTGTAATAAATAATATTCTGCACATCAAATCACTTTCACCGGCCCCCACCCCCGCAACACACACCAGAGAAAGGCTACACACACAACAGCCCCTCCCACCCTGTAATAATAGCACTCCCAAGCCCAGCTAATTCTATCTCTTTAAGAGCCAAGAAGACTTCGCTGGCTCCAATGGGGGAAACCTCTTGAATTGGGTACAGGAAAAAAAATGTAATATACACGCCAATAAAGGAGACAGAGGGGTCCTCTGGATCACCCCAATTCTGGTTTCTAAGACGTTACACCTCCGTAATGAGACCACTGGGGGGCAGAAGAGCATCAAAAATTCCTCAGCAAGGCTGATCTGGTAGGAGCCCCAAAGCCCACTAGGTGGCGTTGAGTGCCTTTGAGCTTTTAAAAAGGAGGGAAAGCTCAAGGAGTTAGCTTCACAGAAGCTTTAGCAGCAAGAAAAGCTGCACTTGGGTTTTAGAAAAGGGCCATTAACAGACTTCAGAATTAGGAGTCTGGGCTGCACTACTTCTCATGCAGGGACAAGAAATCAAAGAACTCTGTCCCCATCCAAGGGGTATCCCTTGCTAAACCAGCGAGTTCTCCCTTGGCCCTATCCTGATCTAAGGCCCTGCCTTGTCCCCCTTTAAGTCATCCCACTGTGTAAGAGGGATTGCTAAAATGGTCTATTCTCCCTAGGCCCACGGTCTGCCCACCCACCCCAACAGGTGGCTTGGCTAGTTACCTCTTTCTTCTCCTCTTCTTCAGTACTGCCCTCTGGGCGGTCATCGCTGCTGACTTGGTCTGCAATAGGCATAGGAGGCTCTGAAACTTCATTTTCAGGTCTGTTTTCACTTGTGTCCATGGTCACTTCCTCCTTCTCTTCACTGACAGGATTGAAGAGGTTGAAGGAAAGGGCAGGAAAGAATGAAGGGGAAGAGAGAGCAAGATGTTAGCTTTTGGCTATAAAATCCCAATGTCTTCTTACTTGGGTGGGATTGTAAGAGCTGCCTTTTAGATCAGACTAGAACTCAGCCACCACTGGAAAGTGGGAATGTTTCCCTTGGAGAAATAGCACAGGTTTACAGAGGTCTTGCGCACTTAGTACCCAGAGGGGGACAACACTGTCCCCCCAGCACTCACAGAGTTCCCAGGTACTAACTGCACAGTTGTCTTGCATGAAAGCAACATCCTCTGAAAAGTCCTTCAGAAGTGACCTCGACTGTCCGAAAGCCTGTGGACTCCCTACCACCAGGGCACAGGCACCCTTACTTTACCCAGGAACCTACAGGAAGCCTGGTTCTTTTATAAAAAACCAAGACAAAAGGGCATAGCTGTAGCTGATGACCCTGACCTTGTGATTAATCAGTGTTTAATAACAAGTGCCTGGTGGATCCACATTTAGAGACACACCAGGAGCAGATAAGGGTGAGGGGTTGCAGGAGATAGTGCCGGGTTGGTAAGCATGCCCACTCCCCTCTCATTGAGGAAACCTAAAACTGCTGACCAAGTACGAAAGCTTGAAGATCAGGCCACTTTTACCTGCTCAGAGTAGGAGCTGTTCTTACATTTGACTCTTAACCAGTTTTTCCCATTCCCTCACTCCAACTTCCACGAGATAAAGAGAGCAGGCCACCCCAGTCGGTAATGCCCTCCCCCACACAAGACAACTTGCCCCCAAACATGAAACCCACTCTCACAAGTTAGCATCCAGTTCAGACAAAGAAGTACAGAGATTCCATCAGATAAACTATCTTCCTACCTTTCCGTCATCATTCCTAACTTCTAATCCTGAACCTCCCTCCCCAATACGAGGTTAAAAAAAAAAAAATTCAAATCAAGATGGTCAGGGGCACAAGTGACAGAAAGGGAAACCAAGCCTCCCCAGGCCAGTAACTAGTACCAGAAAATCCAGCATTCCCAACAGGCTGTCTGACACACAAGAGGTCAGAAAAGGGCCCCCAGGGTAGTCAGGGAGAGATGCAAAGCTGAGGGGGAGGGGGAAATCAGGATTGGGCCCCCAGCGAACAGGCCCCCTTAGAACACGTGATTTGTCTGCTTAAATCTTGAAGAAAGGCTTATCAAAACCCCAAAACAAAACAGACAACCTATTGCTCAGACAGGGCAACTGGGGCCAATTAGAAATCGAGCAGGAAGGACAAAGGGAGAAAGCGGAATGCCTGAAAACAGATCAAAATGAAAGACCGTGAAAGCCATGAGGAAGCTAAGGAGGATGAGGCGGGCTAGAGGTGGGGAAAGGGACACATGGGAATGTGAAGCTCTCACCCTTCTTTGCTGTCTGATAACATGATTATTTTTTTCCTCCCCCTGGAAGTGCTGTTTATCCCTTTCTGGAATGGAAGAAATAACAAAAACCAAACAAAAAAATTCTAAAAAAAAAAAAAAAAAGAAAAAAGAAAACAAAAACCAAAAAGAAAACAAAATCCCAAACCAAACAAACCACCTTCCTTGCCCCGAGATCCCACCACCTCCTCCCAGCCACCCGATCCAGAAAGAGAAAATCAAGATGCAGCAACTGGGGATCCAAAAGGAAAAAAATGGTAAATGGAAGGGGAGGTGGTGGTGGATCGGGGAGGCTAAAATAGATCTGCTTTTAAGAGATAAGCGTTTAAGTCCTCACGGCAAACCCCGAGTTCAGCTGGATTGGTCTCTCTGGAGGAAGAAGGCCAGGCTGCTGGTAGTAGCTGGCTCTATTGTACTGGCGAAGCGGCAGCGATCAGCCGGAGACATGCAGGGGAGCCATCTTGCCACTTACCCAGCAGCCCGTGTGTGCGGATGGGGGAGGGCCCTGATGCAGCAGGGGAGGGAGAAAGGGAGGGAGCTGAGTGAGCAAGGTTCTTATCCTCGGGCAGGCCACAGGAAGTCAACTGGCTCTAGAGGCTAGGCCTTTCCCCTTCTTTTCTCAGGTTACAACAGCTACAGAGGCTAGTGCTACCCGGCCAGGGTGCTTTTCCCCAGTCTTCCCAGGGGCAAACAAGGGGCCAGGTGGACAGAACAAACAGTTACAACTGCCTGATTGGAACACCCAAATTAAGTGAGGGGAAACAGCAGAGTTGAGAATGAGAAATGATTAAAAGAAAAAACAAAGCCAAAGTAGAAATAGTTTTAAAGATGACCAAAGCTTCCATCCCACCTCAGAACAGCGAGACAGCAACTTTTTTATTATGTGTCCACCATTCTCCCAGCCAGGATAACTAGCTTGCTGCTCATCTCTGGCAATAACCACATGTAACCAGTTTTCTAGAAGAAGTGGAGGGAAGGGGCTAAGCCTAGGAGGGTGCCTGAAGAGATAACAGGACTGTTTCCAGCCTTTAATGAGGCCACTCTGCCCCAGGATTGCCTATACCAATAGGGAAAAGGCGAGGGGAACTTGTGTAGCTAAAGCTTGAAGGTTTCTGAAGCAGACAGGACAGTCGGGTAAGAGGTGTTACTTGGGGCAGGGGAGGGCGAGGTAAGCTGAGAGAGACAAGCAAAAAGTAATCATAGGCATCCTCACTAGATGAAGTGGAAAAAAGATCTTAACAAAAGATACACTCCTGCCTATGACCAGACTGGGCAGGAGGCCTGCTACAGGCTTGCGACCAGCCTGTCACAAAACAACACAGCAACAAACCTAAAGCCAAAAAACAAAACAAACAAACAAACAACCCCACAAAACCCAGAAATAGCAACAAGACCCTGAAGAGACTCCAGAAGCTTATTTACTGACTGAAATGTACTAAACTCTTTTTCCCTGACGGCAAGCAGGCTGGAATCCACTCTCTCACAAGTCAGACAAGGAAATCCAGAGATTCCAGAGATAAACTATCTTCCTACCTTTCCATCATCATTCCTAACTTCTAATCCCAATACAAGGTTAAAAAAAAAAATCAAATCAAGATGGTCAGGGGCACAGGTGACAGAAAGGGGAAACCAAGCCTCCCCAGCCCAGTAACTAGTACCAAAAAATCCAGCATCCCCAACAGGCTGTCTGACACACCAGAGGTCAGAAAAGGGCCCCAGGGCAGGCAGGGAGAGATGCAAAGCTCCGGGGAAGGGGAGGGACAAAAATGTAAGAACCTGCCTGCATGACCTCCCTGTGTGAGCCAGGCTGGCCTTGAACTAAGATCCTCCTGCCTTGGCCTCTGGGATTAAAGGCATGTGCCACCACAGTGAACCTCAGAGCTTTTAGAAAAGAATGAAAATTTCTCTGTGCTGCTTAAAACCTTAAACTCACATGCCAAATATTCAAGCTAAGTGATGAGTCTTTTATATACTTCTGTCTGCGCAGAAGTTAAGGCAAGATCCTCTATGGGGGTTAAAAAAGTGAACCAAGAATCAGACTGGCCCTACCTTTACAACTGTGTGACACAGCCTGCTGTGCTGTGCAGGCCTTGACGGTCCTGACAACATCGCATGCCAGCACCTCGGCCAGGTGCTTCAGATAGAGCCGGTCTGCTCTTCCCACTGCTCTCTCTCTGCCTTGGTTTCTCTCCCTTTCGTGGGCACACTCCCTCTCTCTTCTCTTGTGTGCTCTCTGCCTCCGTTTCTCTCCTGGGGTCCCTACCATGTCTCTCTTTCCCCACCTCCATCCAATAAATCTCTTTCATATCAGATCTGTTGTATGTGACATTTTAAAATATATCCTAACAGCAACCAAATTTCAGATCCTCTCCTATATTCTATTCTGCTAGTGTTCTAATAATAATACCTACCTTAGGGGCAGTGATAGCTCTGTGGAGTCTGGCTTGGATGCTGCTGTAAATTTAGGTAAGAATATGTAGGAAACAGAAATAAAGGCAGAGGAGTTTCTGGAAATGACAAATCTGAAGCTTTTTTTTTTTTTTTAATTCAAAGGGTAGATACTTTATCTGATGCTAAAATGTTCAGTGATGGGAGATGACAGGTTTTGACAATGCCCTTATCATTCTGAATAACAATCAAAATCACTAGGTTACCTGCCACCTACCTCCATCCCACAAAGTTCTTCAGGAGTAGGAACTGTGTGCCTTGATCCCTAGGTCAGGGCCTATCACAAATACATACAAACACACACACACAGTGTAATTGTGGGTAACAAGTAGATACTTAGTAAACATTTCTTGATCTTAAAGATTTTTTCCCTGTTTCTTCATGCATCTGGCCTCTATTTTAGAGTCCCTACTATATACACACAAACAGACAAACATACACAAACGCACACTTTTTTTTTTTTTTTGGAAGACTGGGTTTCTCTGTGTTAATAGTCCTTGCTGTCCTGAACTCACTTTATAGACCAGGCTGGCCTGATCTCAAGAGATCTGCCTGCCTCTGCCTCCCAAGTGCTGGGATTAAAGACATGAACCACCATGCCCTGCTTGAATAATAATATCCCACAGAATGTCCATTGACTGTTCTAAAATACTTTCTGCTGTTAAAACACATCTCTAGAAGTGATTTGTTGGAAGAATTTTTGGTTACTGACAGTTATTATTATTATTTAATTCCAGAGAGTCTTAGGTAAAGGTAATAGGTAAAGGTTGCCTACCTGGAACTCACTTTTAGCCAAGACTACTTCAAATCAGTAATCCTCCTCATGGTGAGATCACCGCAAGAACTACCAGGTCCGGCTTCTATTACTGATTTCTTTTCTTTTTTGAGAAAGGGTCTTACTGTGTGTGTGTATGGTTGGCCTGGAACTGGTTATGTAGGGCCTGAGCTCACAGGGACCTTCCAGCCTCTACTCCTGAGTGCTATGCTCCATCACACCTGGCCTCTGACTGGAAAATTATATATTGATGTTTTTCAACACAGGGCTTCTCTGAGTAGCTCTGGCTGTTCTGGAACTTACTCTGTAGACACAGATGGCCTCAAACTCACATAAATCCACTGCCTTTGCCCCCTGAATGCTAGGATTAAAGGCATGTGCCACCACTACCTGGCTATATCTCTTTAAATAATCCCACTTTGTCCTTGGCTTTGATATCATAAAAGATTTGTGCCTTCTACTTCCCTATACACATACATAAATGCATGAAACAACAATTTATGGAAAAAGAGGCTATGAATTTGAAAGAGCGCATGGAAGGGTATATGGAAGGTTGCAGAGCGAGAAAAGGGGGAAAATGATGTAATTATAATCTTAAAAAAAAGAAAGAAAAAAGATTATTTTATGTGTATGAGTATTTTGCTTGCATGTATGTATGTACACTGTGTGTGCCTGGTGCCCACAGAGGTCAGCAGAGGGCACTGAAACCCCAGGAACTGGAGTTACAAATAGTTATACTATGTGAGTGCTGAGGACTAGACCTAGGTCTTCTCCAAGAGCAACCAGTGCTCTCAACCCTGAGTTGTCTCTCCAGGCTCTTCTATTTCCGTTTGATGAGTTTTACAGGACCCAAGAATAATTCCAAACATGCTATTTTCAGAAGATAATAAGAAATCCTTCAAACTTAAACATTAACATCACATTAAAGTATGAATGGCTTAAGAAAAACTAACAGAAAAGGTAATTTCTATAAGCATATATGTTTAAACTTTAGTTAGTATAGAAAATCCTAAAATGCTAAGGATCCCAATTAGTAAACAATACTGAAACCCGATATCCTCAAGAGCTCCTTAGCTCCAAGACAAACAAGGACAGTATGATTTGGAGGGTTTATTCTTACATACAAACTTCTCAGTGAGTAAACTCCGACGACAAATTATGCTTTTTGTTTGTTTGTTAAAAAAAAAAATGTACTATTTGAAATACTGGCACTCTAAGTCTCCTGAGGAGCAAAGCATCAGATTTCCATACTGGTTTAAAATTTCATTTCCTTCCTTTTCTCAAGGTACAAAGACAAATAATCATAGTATCAAGACTCTGAGGTTAGTGTGTACAGAGGCTGTGTTTGTAGCAGGTCGGGTATATGACTTCACTGTTGCCCATGAAGAGCTGCGCCCACCTTTTACCTTTTACTATACCCTATGAAAAGTAATTAAAAAAAAACCTGGGCACGCAGGTGTACACTATCATAACCCACCCTTCTACTGTTTTTGTTGCAAGTAGAACATGAATTCATTTGTGTGTGTCGCATGTGCACGCATCATGCCCACCAAGCTTTCTCATGTAGGTCCTTACAGTAATCATTTCACCAGCCAAGCTCTCTCTCACCCTAACCCTCTACTGTTTGTTTTGTTTTTCAAGACAGGGTTTCTCTGTGCAGCTGTCTTAAAACCTCCTCTGTAGACCAGGATGGCCTCACAGGGATCCACCCGCCTCTGCCTCCTGAGTGCTGGGATTAAAGATGTGTTCACTACTCTTCATTTTAATCTTTCGAAAAAGATTTATTCATTTATTTATTTATTTTGTAGACAGTGTTCTGCCATTACAGACAACTGCTCACCAGAAGAGGGCACCAGAGCTCATCATAGATGGTTGTGAGCCACCATGTGGTTGCTGGGAATTGAACTCAGGACCTTTGGAAGAGTAACTCCTAACCATCTCTCCAGCCCTACTGTTTTTTAACATAAAAATAATGCAATATTATTTTTTTGCTGCATGAGGAGACTTCTGTTGCATCCACCACAGGTGAAGACTAGACTTTGGAACACAGCTTGACTTAACTGGGACGGAGGTCTCACAAACCCTTGCCCTGAGCAAGGAAAAAAATATACTACTACTCATTTGAGAGAGCTTCACTGTACAGCCCTGGCTGTCCTGGAACTCTGTGTAGACTAGGCTGCCTTCACATTCAGGGAATGATGCCCTCCCCGCACCCCATCTCATGCCTCTGTGTACCTGGATTAAAGGATCATGCCACAGCGCCTGGTTTATTTCTTACATTTAGAGCACCTCAGACACATCAGAACCAACTAGAGCAAAACTGGTCCTGGAAGTAAATTCTAGCGTTTCCTAATACTGTGCTGCTGGTTTGTGGTCATGTCACACTGAGAGAGGCAAGAAAACCAAGACTTAAGGGCCAAGGTTCTTTTTCTTTCTTTCACAGACCAAGCCTTGACTTTTATTACTTTAAAAAGCTGCACTATTTATTTTGCTTTCTGACTCTGTGCTTGTGCCTTCAACACTTCCACAACAATTTTCTGCTCCTCAATAAGAAAGCCCGCTTGATCTTGTAGTGAACACATGGAACCGTCAAGGCCCTTGCTAATGTGCTTCTTCTTTGTTCTTAGACAATCGTGTAAGGACATTAGGCTTCACAGTGTTAACCCCTCCAAGTCTGCCTGGGTACATACAGCATGCAGATTTAGGTGCTTTCTTAACCTTCTTGTATATAGGTAAACAATCCTGGGGCCAGGAGTTCGAGACAGCCTAGTTTTGTTAGAGGCTGTACTGTAGAAGAGCCTACGACAGTATGTCAACTTTGGACCATTCTGAGTGCCTCTAAGCACTGTCCCCAGAAGAGGAAAAGGACCAATGTTCTTTTCATTTAGTATTTTTAAATGCTCCCAGTTTTTAAGTTGGCAAGAGCTCTAGGGGCTGCCAGCCTGCTAAGATGAGGAATGCAGTCAATCAATCAGTTGAAATGTAGGAAAACCACAAAGATTTTGAGAACAGCTGTTTGGGCTTAGGCCTTTGAACAAATCTTTTTGTTATGTTGCTGAACAGAATCCCTACCATAGCTCAAGAAAGACAACAAACAATTTCAGTATTTGTCAAAATCAGCATGACTGGATTATCCTCACCATAAAATGACATTAAAAAAGCACCTCTAGCAGTGAAATACTCTGGATATAACCCTAAGCTTCATATATCCCAGAACTGAATGGAAAAAATCCAGAAATAAAGGCATTTCCAAACAATAACCAAAGCCCCTCCCTTGCTGCAGTCTCGCAGACTGACCATTTAAAGGTGTGCAAGGAACTCTGCAGACATGACTACTTCTCGAGCTGCAGAGGAGCAGTTAGTTCTCTAAGGCGTGAACAACTTTCTTTTTTTTGGTTTCTAAGACAAGGTTTCTCTGGATAGCCTTGGCTGTCCTGGAGCTCACTCCATAGACCAGGCTGGCCTTGAACTCAAAGACTCAACTGCCTTTGACCCTACCCCTGCTTCTGATCCCTCCCCCCAGTGCTAGGATTAAAGGCTCTACCACACTAGGTATGACCAAACCACTTTCAAAGTGCCAGGTGCACAGTCATGCTGTACTGTACCTTCAGGAAACGGAACAGGAAAGGCCGCATTATTTTTCTGTGACATACAAAGGAAGATTTCACCCTACTTTATCAAAGAGAAAGGGAGTTCTAAATACATTCCAGAGACTGTGAAGTTTCATTTTATGTTCCTAGAAGAAAAACCCTTTCTCAAAGGATAATGAACTTGACTCATAACAGAAAAACTAACCTTTTCAAAGGGAGCAAACTTTTGGTCTCTGAAGCAAACTATTTAACAGCCACAGGACGGCAGCAGAGGCAGAATGAGAGAACGGACTGTAGCAGAACTACCACAGCGGAGCATTAGGCCGTCAGCAGTCACAAAAAATGAGATCACGCCATTTGCCCACCGCCCTCTAAATTAGACTTAAAAGACAGCTGAAGTTCTTACAAGTTTGAATGATCAGATTATTACACAGAAGGAGATTACACTGGTAGCAGAATTTAGAAACACAAATAAATACAGAATGGGACATTACCCAAAGCAACCCATAATTCCGGATGTTAAAACGGAAGCATCTTATTCTTTCAATACATTTTTCATAAGAGTTTTAAACTTTGAAGCCAGGAATTCTGAGTAAAAAATACATAACAATTTAAAGACAGAGGTTCTCACCATAGCAGGTTGGCTTTGAAACTTACTAGGAAGCCAGGGTGATATCTCCAACTCCTGAATGTGCGGCACCACGCCCCTTTCCTTCTGTGAGGCGGACTCTTGGTACTTACCCCAGGCTAGCCTTGGGTTTTCAACTGATCTGCCTCCGCTTCCCCAACACTGGGATTGTAGGAGAGTGCTGGGGTGCACACACACCCGGCTTGCTTCCTAACTTAATTTACAATACAAAGCTCAGAATAATGAGTATCTATTCAACTATAAAATTAATTAGATATGAATATTCCTTTTACACTATAAGTACTAAACAGCTCGCATTAACTGCAAGAATAAAGTGTGCTGTTTTTGTCTTTTGAGACAGGGTTTTTCTCTGGGTAGCCTTGACTGTCCTGGACTTGCTTTTGTCTATTAGGCTTGCCTCAAACTCACAGAGATCCGCCTGCCTCTGCCTCCCTGAGTGCTGGGATTACAGGCCGTGGGCCATCAAGGCCAGCTGAGTAAACTTTACTATTTAAGTTATAAATTAACTTCTGATTCCATGGCCTCCTATCTGCAGTACTCTGTTCTTCATTGCACAATCTGCTTAATGAAGTAACACACAACCACCAGGGAAAGGCATCCTCCTGTGCAGTTAGTCTTCTCTTTTGCTTGATCAGGGTATTACTACATAGTACAGGCTGGCTCTAAACTCACGAATCTGCTTGCCTCCGTCTCCAAATGCATGTGTTACCACGCACAGGTCTGTGTGACATTCCTTTTCTGTTTTTTGTTTATTTGTTTGTTTTTAAGACAAGGTCTCTATATAGCCCTAGCTGTTATAATTTGATAACTTGTTGTATCAACCAGATTAACCTCCAACTCAGTGATCTACCCATCTCTACATCCCGAGTGTGGCGATTAAAGGCATGTGCCATTAGGTCTAGTTTATATAAGGGCTTGATATGCACTGGCCTCAAACTTGCTATGTCAAGCAGTCTGACCTCAAACCTGTGGTAATTCTTGTCTCATCCTCCTGAGCATTCTTGTGTACCAATTTATTGATTTTGCAGCAGGATTTCATCTAGCTGATGTCAAATTTGTCATGTGCCTCTTGTGCCTACCTTGAAAATGGGATTACAGGTACAAATCACCATGTTTAGTTTTTAGACCCTTACTATTAAACTGAGTTCTTAGGCTCAGATATAAGAGTCTGTTTTTCTTATGCCCTGATCACTACTTTCCGAACTGCCTTAATGTTCTGGTAGTTGAGGCCCTACCATCGTGAGATTAAAAGTCTGGTCATTGTCCACATAAAGCTCTGCCTTTATGTTTTAAAAGGAAACCAGGATTGCAGAGTCAAAGAAACCCTAGAGAGCAAAGACCGAGCCCACACTTGTTTCTTTACTTACACAGTGTGAGGAGTCCTTTCTGATTCTGGTAGATGAGAGAGCTTTGTCTCTGAGGTTGGAGGCTGTGTGGCAGCTGGTGGCTCTGCCTCTTCAGCTTCACACTTCTTTGGGCTCCCCTGCTAATAGAGAGCAAAGACAAACTAAAGATTTAACCCTGTTGGGTTCATTTTCTTTAACTTGGAGATAATAAAAGACACTGCAGGACACACAAGGCAGTAGGATCAAATTTGGCTGTCTTTGTTATTTTAAATGTGGAAAGGGATATGGCTTAGAGACAAGTACTATAAAAAAATCTTAGGCGGGACCTGGTGGAGTACACCTTTAATCCCAGGACTGGGAAGGTAGAGGCAGGCAGATCCCTTTGCGTTCAAGGCCAGCTTGGTCTACAAAGTGACAAAACAGATAGGGATACTACACAGAAAAACTTTCTTGAAAAAAACAAAAACAAAAGCAACAAAAAAATTGTAACTCTGGTTGGTTTGGAACTCACAATGGGACCAGGATAACCTTGCTACTCAAAGATAATCACATACTTCTGCCTCCTGCGATGTGGGATTGAAGATATAAACCTGGCTAAAGGTAAGTACTTGAAGACTTTCTAGCTGGGCCCAGTGGCTAAGGCCTGTAATCTCAGTACTCGGAAGGCTAAGGCATGAGGACTTGCAAGGTATGCACTACACAGCAAGACCCTGTCTTTTTTTTTAATTTTTTCTTTTTTTCTCCCAAGACAGGGTTTCTCCTGTGTGGCCCTGGCCATCCTGGAATTCACTCTGTAAACCAAGCTGGCCTCAAACACAGAGATTCACCTACTGAGTGTCTCCTTGGTGCTGGAATTAAAGGCGTGCACCACCACCTTCCGGCTAAGACCCTGTCTTAAGAAAGAGTAAAAGAAGTCTGGGGACACAGATCAATGACATTACTTGTATGTTTAAGACTAGGGGCTTATCCCTAATATCAGGGAAGACTTGCTCTATGGGCTGGAGATATAGCTCATGATAGAATGTATGAGGCCCTAAGTTCCATCACCGATACTGCAACAACAGAAGGAGAGACACAGATTCTACTCTAGCAATCATTTTATTAGATCAGGGATGAGGTACTGGGGATTAAGCCCAGACTTCCTGCTTGCTAAGCATGCTCTCTACCATTGTGCAAACACTGCAGAACCTCTGTACCCTAAACTTTTTTTTTTTGACACAGGGTCTTACTATGTAGCCAAGACTGGCTCCGACCTCAAAGCAGTCCTACTTAATACTAAGATATAGGCCTGTACCAACATGCCTGGCTCTAGAAATTTTTTTTTTTTTTTTTTGACTGGGTCTCTCAGTCAGGTGGTGGGGGCGTACATCTTAAATCCCAGCACTTGGAAGACAGAGGAGACAGATCTCTGGGTCTGAGGCCACCCTGGTCTACAATTCCAGAACAGCAGTGCCACACAGAGAATTCCTGTCTCAAAAAACCCCAAAACCAAACTAAAACAAACAAAAAACCCCATGCCAGTCTTAGAACTTTTTTGAGAGACCTAAAAAGGCCTCCCTTTGGGGTCAGATAAATGGAAAGGTTCTAAGAAAGAATGTATCTTAGGCTACCTGGAAGAGGAAAACTCTGCTGTTCAACTTCACACAGAGCTTTGACTAACCAGAGAGTTAAGGTTTATATACACATTATGGTGCATACACCTGCATACACATAAGAATGTTAAAAAGAAAAGGCGAGGCAGTGGGAGTGGGGTGCAGCTGGTGAGAGACAGCTGTGGTTAAGAGCACTTGCTGCTCTTGCCGAGAACCCACATTCAGTTCGCAGTATCCACACAGCTGCTCATAACCATCAACTGCAGTTCCAGAGATCTGATGTCTTCTGCATTAACATGGAGAATATAGTCACGCAGGCAAAATGCTTACACACATAAAATACGTCTCAAAAAAAAAAAAAAAAAAAAAAAAGGCAGCAAGGTAACTCAGTTGCTGATGACCTGAGTTCCATCCCTAAAACCCACATGGTGGAAGAACTAAAATGTATTCTCTACTCCATATGCGTGCCCCAGCACACATGCCAACCCCTAAACAAACAAATGGCCTTTTTTTTTTAAAAAAAGATTTATTTATTTAATGTATATGAGTGTTCTATCTGCATTTACACCTGCCAGAAGAGGGAATCAGTTCCTATTATAGATGGTTGTGAGCCACCATGATGGTTGCTGGGAATTGAACTCATGACCTTTGGAAGAGCAGTGAGTGCTCTTAACCACTGAGCCATCTCTCCAGCCCACAAATGGGCTTTTTTTTTTTTTTTTTTTTTTTTTTTTGAGACAGGGTTTCTCTGTGTAGCCTTGGCTGTCCTGGACTTGCTTTGTAGACCAGGCTGGCCCGGAACTCACAGAGCTCCGCCTGCCTCTGACCCCAAGTGCTGGGATCACAGGCGTGCACCACTGTGCCAGGCTCTGGGTTTTTTGTTTAAAAAACAGAAGTGTCCTCAACCCTCTGCATTTCTTGACTCTTGTCCAGATAGATATTTGAATTTTATAGTGAGGCAAATGTGCTGGGTGTACTGGCACACACCTGTAATCCTACCACGGAGGCCAAGGCAGGATCATGAGTTTGAGGTTAGCCTGGGCTATGTATCTATATAGCTACAGATATTAGGATCCTGTCTCAAAGACACTAATGCAAGGGGAGATGAGGCCTAAGGGGTTAAACAGCCTACCTGCTCTGGCTGTAACCTCTGCACTACATGCTTCTGCTCTGGCTCAGGCTGGCTCAGGCGCCTCCCCCGGGCCGGGGACGTGGAAGTCTTCTCCTGTGCCACGACCTGCGGCTGCGGCACTGCGGGAGCTGCAGCCTCCTGGCCACAAGAGGGATCTTTGGTTTCAGTGTAGCTGGTGTTGCTATCTCTGGAGACTCCAGGGCTCAGAGACTAAAAACACAACAGGAAACACACACAAAAAAATTATTTTACACAGCAAATATTTGGGAGAGACAAGCTGGAATGGATGATGTATATTCAGGAGACCATGCAAGTGTTCCAGCTTTTGCTGACCCAACCCATGCTCTGGGTCTTTTTTGTTTCATTTTTTTTGATAAAGAGACTACTGCACAAACGGGCAGCAGATTTGATAACACAGCCTAGGATGACCTTAAACTGAACTTTAGCCTCTACCTCCCAAGTACTGGGAGCACAGGAATGGGTTATGAAAACCTGGCCTTCCTAGAGATCTTTTTGTCTCATGTGTGTTCTCCCATTTAAGTGAATAGCCTCCAACTACTTATTCAAACGATTTACTAAGTTCCATACTCTCAAGCAGCTTATATTAATGAAAGAGAAGTGTATCCGACATGCTTTGGAGTCAAAGGCGTTCAGAATGGACAGGGATCCCAATGACCAACGTACTGACTCTAATGAAGGGAACTTTTCTATCCCTGATGGAAATCACTACAGGTAATTCTGGGTTTCAAGCTTGCTAGTGACAGGGTTCTCCATATTCACCTTTCTGCTGCTGCTTGATGTGGAACGGGAGCGGGAGCGCGACCTTGACTCTGATGTTGACCCAGAGCCCACCGTGGGTCTACCATGAGGGTTGGCATGAGCTCGTGCTTGGGATAGCTCTCTCTGTCTAGATCTTGGAGAGGACTGTGGGCAGCAGGCTGAGCTGTCAGGGGAGCGAGACCTGGACCTAGAGCTGGAGGATGAAGGTGAGGAGGACCTGCTGGAGGCCGAGTCAGGTGACTGCTTCAAACTGTGGTCTGGGAAAAGACTGTGGGAAGCTCTTCTGCCCTCCTTCTGTTCCAAAGATTGCTTCTTCTCAGGTTCCTCAGTGATCCCTTTGGTGGGTGCTAATTCTTCTACTGTTAGAGGGAGCGGATGAGCAGACTTTTCAGGCTCAATTTCAAGACCCTTCTGGGCTGAGTGTTCAGGCAGTGTGCTTTTCTGAGCCAGAGGCAGAACACTTTCTTCTGACACTCTCTCTGCTGGAGGCTCTACTTTGGTGTCGGCTGTACTTGACAAAGATGACAGGCCTCTTACCAACTGGACAGTATGGGGGGACACTATCGCCTCCCTAGTTCCAGCATCTGTATTAGGAGGAGATAACTGAATGAGGACAGGCGGTGCTGGGCCTTCCACTGGCTCTATTTCTTCCTCATCCTGGAGTTGCATGTGAGCCGGTGGAGATGACGCCTCCTTGGTAAGTAAAGGAGGGGGAGTTTCCTCTTCACTGACTACTTGTTCTGGCTGCAGCACAGCAGGAGCCTTCTCTAGGTCTTCAGGAAGAGGAGGCAGAGAAGGAGACGGTGATTTTTCCTCCAAGCCTTGTGAAGATTTTGCCTCATTTTCTTCCCGAAGGAGAGAAACTATTTGTGTCTTTTTCTCTTGTTGCTGTCTGGCCAGATGACTTCTTCTAGCTTCTTCCTGGGATCTTGTAACTCGCCCTCCTGCCTCTAACTCATCCTTTTCCTGGGATCTCATGACTTGGGACTTCTCATCCATTACCTTTTCTGGTTTTGCGCTGGTCATCTCTTTCCCCTCTTCATCCTCAAGCTGTTTCAGAATTGGTGCCTCTGCCTCTCTAGATTTCTGTCCCTCCTCTACCTCCTCTTCCTCTTCCTCATCATCATCTTCCTCTTCCTCTTCCTCCTCCTCTATTTTTAAATTTCGATCTGCTCTGACTCTCAGGTTTCTAGACGGTGTTTCTTGATCCTCTTCCTCCTCAGCAGCCTGGCTGCACTCAGAGAGTTTAGCTGCTCTTGCCTGAAAGAAAAGATACACAATAACTTCAAATATACTTGATCATAATTACAGAAGAAAAAGCATCTCCCAAAACACTCCAAGGAAGGAGAAATTGAGCGACACATGCTTTCAGCAACCCAGGAGTGGTTGAGACTGTAACCACTATTCACTCTCGGGCTTTTCAGGAAAATCAAGGCAGAGGAAACAAAAGGAGCACAAAGCTGCTTCTGGCTTTTTATTTTTTTTAAAGCTTTCATCTCTTTTTACTTTCTTTTAAAGGTTTTTATTATTTATGTACGTGTTGTCTTATCTGTGAGAGCACAAGTGCCAACAGCAGCTAGAAGAGAGCACCTAATGCCTGGGAACTAAAGTTACAGATGGCTGAGTCGCCATGTGGGTGCTGGGGCCAGAGCTTGAATGCTCTGAAAGAGCAGCCAGTGCTATTAACTGTTAAGCCTTCTCTCCAGGCCCAGCTTTAATTCTTTTTTTAAGTTTTATTTAATGTGTATGAATATTTTCCACATGGATACAGGTACACCATATATGTACCTGGTACCTCAGGTCACAACAGGGTGTTTGAGCCCCTAGAACTGGAGTTAAGGATGGTTGTGAGCCATCATGAGTGCTGGGATCTAAATTCAGGTCTTCTGCAAGAACAGCTACTGTTCTTCACCACTGAGCCATTTCTCTCCAGACCCTGACTTTTTAAACTTTTAACATTTAGACAGACAGAATATCTAAGAAAGTAGGGGGAGAACTAACCCGTTGTTACTTAGTATTTCTTTATCATGACATTTTTTCCCTTTTCTCCTTGAGATGCAATCCCACATCCTGCTTCTTGTCCTTCTTTCTCCCTCTTTCTTCTGAGGTAGGATCTCACGATATAGCCCAGGGTGGTCTCAAACTCAGTGAGCAAGTGTTTCTATCTCTCAAGAGCATACATGAGCATCACCAAGCAAGACTGCCATATCTTTGCACAGTCTCTGCATATCTTTGCACCCTGTGGCTAGACTTCTGCATTGTTCTTTTTTAATATCATTTCATAAAGTTTTAATTGAATAATTATGTCATATTTTGTCTTATTATATATTTAAGAATATATATATATATATATATATATATATATATATATATATATATATATATATATATATATATAGTCCAGCCTAATGATATTCATATTTAACTTTTAAAGAAATTTAAAGTCACGTCGTTTGTTTCTGTGTGTGGAGCAAGAGGGGAGCTTGGTAGGAGTTGTTACTCTTCTTCCACTGAGGGTCTTAGAGACCAAAATCAGGTTATCAGGCGCCTTTACTCACTGAGCCCTCGCATTTAAGTTTTTAGAAACCACACACTAATACGTTCATGTTAGCCATAGTAGCACATGGGAAACTCAGACAGCAGGATCCAATAAGACTCTCTCAAAAAAAAGTTAAAAATGCACATATTTGCTGAGAAGTCTGAAGGCCAGAGCAGGTCTAAATAACAAAATAAAAAAGTGTTATTAAAAAGTGGCCAAACAGATTTTTGTATAGAGAGCCTCTAGAGGAGGCTGAAATGGCTCTGCAGAAAGCAGCGACTGTGCTGTGGGGCTGGGTTACCTGTCTAACCCTGGATGATCGTCTCTCTCCTCTCCTCGGTTTCTCATCATCAGATTCACCTTTTTCTTCAGAAAATGAGGAGCTTTTTCCTATCAAATGAAAGAAAACCAAGTCATATTCATGATACGAACACCCTGACTCATGACTTTTTAAACTCCGACCAACCATTGCCTATGAGCTTTTTGTTTTGTTTTTGTGTTTTGAGACAGGGTTTCTTTGTGTAGCCTTGGCCATCCTGGACTCGCTTTCTAGAGTAGGCTAGCCTCGAACTCAGAGTGATCTGCAGGCCTCTCTGTCCCAAGTGCTGGGATTACAGGCTTGTGCGACCGTTCCCGGCCCTGCCTATAAGCCGATTAGTAAAATGTTGCCACGTTTCTTACACACACACACACACACACACACACACACACACACACACACACACACACACATACACATACACACACACAAGCACACACCCACAATCAAGGGTACACAAACAAGTCCTGAGGGTTTTTAATAACTTGCTGTTTATGCTGAGGGATATTTCAACACCTCAAATAACTCAAAAATAACTTCCAGGAACTTGAATGGCTACTCAAATAAACAGTGTCAGCCCTCTAGAGGTTGAAGCACAAAGCCTGACATGAGTTCAATGCCAGCATGAGCTGTTGTATGCTTAGTTCCAGGTCAGCTTAGACGACAATGTGAGACTTTGTCTCACAAACATAAAACCAAGAAGTTTTCACTGCTTTGTATCCACTTTTGAAAATTATTTTATGTGTATGGATATTTTGCCTGCAACTATGTGTGTAGACTGTTTCTAACTTTAAATAAAAATATTTATTTAATTGTAGGAGTGCTACGTCTACATGTATACCTACATGCCAGAAGAGGGTATCAGATCCCTTTACAGATGGTCAAGAGCCACCATATGATTGCTGGTAATTAAACTCAGGAATTCTGGAAGAACAGCCGCTGTTCTTAACCCTGAGCCATCTCACCAGCCCACGTGTGCATGTTTTTTACCTTCAGAGGTCATAAAGGGTTTCTGGAACTGGAGTTACAGATAGTTGTGACCCATCACATGGGTGCTGGCAAGCAAACCCCAGGTCCTCTGGAGGGGCAGCTAGTGCTCCCAATATGGAGGCATCTCTCTAGACCCTATATCACTTCTGAAAAATGTGCCTAGTACATTTTTACTACATGATGTGTTAGTCCCTCTTAACCCCAACAGTGAGAATTATAACTCAGAGTCTTGTGCACAATGAACCAGTACTCTAGGGGGCTGCAGAGATGGTTCAGCAGGTAAGAGCATTGGCTTCTAAAAGACCTGGGTTTGATTTCCAATCTGTAACTCAACTTTCAGGAACTCTGATATTTTCAGGAAGCTCTTCTGGCCTTCCTGATCATCAGGAATGCACAAACTACACAGACATGTAGCCAGGCAATATACCTCTACATATAAAAGGTTAAACAAAAATACTTTACCATTAAGCTATAACCTCAACCCCTTGCTTTGCCTTGAGATGAAGTATTGCTACAGTGCTGGAATTTATATGTGTGAGCCGTGTTGGCTAGATCTGACCAAAATATAATGAGTAAATATACCAGTCAACCCGAACAATCATAAACTCAAAAAATGAGTAAAACAGCCTTATTTTGTCAGATGCAGTGGCACATGCCTGTAATCCCAGCACTGGGAGAGGCAGAAGACAGGTGGATCTCTGTGAGTTCAAGGCCAGCCTGGTCTACAAAGTGAGTCCAAGACAGCCAGGGCTACACAGAAAAACAAAAACAAAAGTCTTCTTATTATAAAAAGAAGTTAGAAATACAGCTCAGTAGTATGGAGTGCTTACCTGGCCAAGTGGCAAAGGCCTTGGCCAAAGTTCCCAGGGATTAAAAACAAAACAAAACAAAAAAACAAAACAAAAATATCAGGTGGTGGTGCACGCCTTTAATCACAGGAGGGAGAAGCAGGTGGACCTCTGTGAGTTTGAGGCCAGCCTGGTTTACAGAGTTCCAGGACAGCCAGGGATATATAGCAAAACCATATCTTAAAAAAACAATAAAAAAGAGAAAAGAAGTACACAGACAAATTAATTCAAGCTACACGAACAGGGCTTTAGAACTGGGTCCACTTGACTATGTTTTTTACATTGGAATTCAAGGTGTCAAGTTTTTTTTCTCCCCTGCAAGATAAAGCTTGAAATTATCAGTTTAGACCATAAAACTGGAGGAAAAAAAAAAGGTTCACTATTATTTCACAAATGAAACTGTAGGAAAAGGTCTGAAATAATTTGAGTGTCAATATCTCAACTAAGAAAGAGAAGGGCACGAACTGGACAATTCTTGTTCACTCCCTATATATACTATGTGGGCCAGGTGTGGCACACGCCTTTAATCTCAGAACTTGGGAGGCAGAGGCAGGCAGATCGATGTGAGTTCAACAGCAGCCTGGTCTACAAAGTGAGTCCAGGACAGCCAAGGCTGCACAGAGAAACCATGTCTCAAAAAACCAAGATGATGATGATGATATTCGGAAGATCTGGGCATAGCTTAGTACAAGCTTATTAGCATACAAGTGGTACTAGGTTTAACCCCCAGTGCGGGGAGAAGTTACACAGAATGGCAATACATATATGGATAAGAATTTGTTTAGAAAGCAGCATGAGGGGTCGGAGAGATGGCTCAGCGGTGGGGAGTATTAGCTGGTCTTCCAGAGGATCTGGGTTCAATTTCCGCTGTCAAATGGCAGCTCACAACCAGCTGTACCTCTAGTTCTAAAAGGATCCGATGCCTCTTCTGGCCTCCAGAGGCGCTATAATATGGTACATAAACACATATGCAGACAAAACACAAAATTTAAAACTGGCATAAAGACAGGAGGTGCTCATTAAAAGAGTGGGTGGTTCATGAGAGTACTTGTCCAATAATGCACAAAGTTTGGTTTAAATGTCCAACAGGGAAGGAGAGCAAAATTCTATTCTAAATACTTAATTAGCTAGATTGGGCTTGGGTTGGAGAGAAGGCCTAGATGTTTAGCAGGCCCAGGCCCGGGGTTCAGTCCTGAGCACGGGATACTACCCAGGAAGTTTAAAGCACACACGAAGCCATAAACAATAAACAATCCTGACGGCTTAAGCTCTGACCCAGGACCTGCTGCTGTTCTCTACAGACCAATAATTTAAAATGAGCTAGGCTTTGCTTTTGTAATAAACAAAACCAAACTAAAACTAATAAAATCAACTAGCAAGATTGCAAACATTTTATAAAATTTTAATTCCACGATCATTTGATTAACAGGATCTCTGAAAGTATATAATTTCATATCTGAGTAAAGAAATACTTGCGTTAGGTTGGTTTTTGTACGATCTGTGACACACATTGACAATCTAGACTCTTGCAAACATCTGAGGCTTCCTAAGATACTACTGGCTGGATGGGTGGTGGTGGTAGTCCACACACTTTTAATCCCAGCACTTGGGAGGCAGAGGCAGGCCGGTCTCTGTGAGTTCAAGGCCAGCCTGGACTAATAATTGAGTTCCAGGACAGCCAGGGCTGTTACACAGACAAACCCTGTCTTAAAAATCCAGAAGGGAAAAAAATAAATAAATAAAAGATTCTATTGGCTGAATTATACAATTTCATAATCCATTGACCTGAAATATTACATTATAAAGTAAATAAAGCTAAAAGAAAAGTTTTCCATAAATTTCAAAGCAAAGCACTTGCTGGATATGGTGGCATATGTCTTTAATCCCAGCACTGTGCAGTGGCAGGTGGATCACTGTGAATTTGAGGCCAGTCTGATCTATATAGTGAGTTCCAGGACCGCTAGAGCCACAAAAAGGAAGGAAGGAAGGAAGGAAGGAAAGAAGGAAGGAAGGAAGGAAACTCCTTTGACAGAAGAAAGTTATCTTTTAAGCAAAAACAAGGCTAAGTAGGTATGTTAACATGTCTATTATACCAATACATGAGAAATGGCAGTTACCCTGGGCTTCACCATAACCTCAAGGCCACCTGAGATGGTAAGAAACTGTCTGGAAAACACAAGGGTCAGAGTCGTAGCTCACTATTACAGCACTTCTGTAGCACAGTATTGACTCCGGGTTCAATCCCCTGCACTATCAAAATAAAAAAAAAAAAAACCACTAATAACAAATAAAAAAATTTTAAATTGGCAATAAAAATGTTATGTAAAGTTGGCCAGAAATGAATGTCATTAGGGCCAAAGGCAAGTTTTAAGCTATAATTTAAAAATTAAACTTACCCAAATTTCACAGATTCACTCACCATCCACAGTAAACTGTAGGTTGGTCTACTATATAGTAGTTTGGATATCATACCATAAAAACCTCAGTAATAGGACTCTGGATCATTATTTCTTTGGGAGCACTAAGAGATCATTAAAGAGATCTGGGAAAATAGGTAAGCAAAAAACTGGAAGGGACTCATAGAATGAAACAAGGAATCACTAACAATATAAAACATGAGATCAAGGATAGCTTTCTAATTAATTAGAAGGTGGTATCATGTGATACATGCTTGGAATAGCTAGTACCTTTTTAATATTATTATTGTTTTACCCGAGATAGGGTTTTTCTCTGTGTAATAGTTCTGGCTGTCCTTGAACTCAGAGATCCACCTGCCTCTGCCGCCAAGTGCTGGGATTAAAAGTGTGTGCCACCACACCTGGCTTGCTGGCATCTTTTATCAGTTTGCGACCACATGAATGTTCAAAGTCAGATGTTATTAATACGTGCAGGCATTGAGCACTTTACCTAATGGTGAACCCAATGCTAGCACAGGCTAATGATAAAGGGGAAAATCTGGGCTTAAAAGGTAAATATTGGAAAGCTTTTCATTTTCAAGAAGTTCAAAGCTAGAAGCCTTCAGGAGAAGGGAAAAGGTGGCTACTGGACAATGAAGAATGCACTAACACGAATCATGTATAAGGGCATTTATGAGAGTAGGTTTTTGTTTTTGTTTTTTTGAGAGAAGGAACTGCTATATATATCTCAGGCTTACTCCCAATTCTCCATATTCCTGTTTTAGCCTCTTGAGTGCTGGGATTATTGGAATGTGCCACCACACTCAGCTGCAAAGTAGCTTATGTATCTCAGGAAACAAATCTGTGGACAGGATTTATAGGACCCAAATTAGGCAAATATGAATTGAAACAAAGATTACTAACAAGGTACCCTTATATATACATAAGCAGCAATAACAAAGAGGTCTAGCAGTGATGCCTAGCCTAATGTGTTTGCCATTTCTTTACATTCTCAGCATCCTGACTGAGAAAAAGGAGTAGGGCTAGCAGCGTGGTAAGAGCACCGAGGGCTTCTGTTAAAGAGCACAATGGACAGCGCAGAGACATGGGAAGGAACCAACATTCTCAGCATACATTTTTAACAAGTTTTAGTGTTTTCCCTAGACTGAGTCTTAAAAACAAACCAAACAACTAATGGTGTCGAAGAGATGGGCTCAGCTGTGAAGAACACTTTGTTCTTGCAGAAGACCCAAGGTTTAGTTCCCAGCACCCACATGGTGGCTCACAACCACCCATAACTCCAGTTCTAGATCTGATGCAGGCACCAGGCACACATGTACAAATACAGACATGCAGAGAAGACACTTGCCCTCATAAAATAAATCTTAAACACAACAATTTTCCTGTAGGGGTTTTCTTTATAGCATGTAAGTAAGAGTTTGCTAGGTTACAGGCCAAAGATCCTAATAAAATAGAAAACTACTCTGTGGTTAGTCATGCATTCACCAAATTATCCAAGAAAACTAATTGGCAAATTAAAAAAAAAAAAAAAAAGGCGGACTCTCACCCACTGAGATTCAGAGTAGGACCCAGAAACTTATGGCTTTAAACATTCTACAAAAACAAGTAAGTGAACAAAACACCTTGGGTGCCACTAGTGATTAGCAAGATGTCACTACTGCATAGCAAAGCGGCGGTGAAGAGGCAATGTGGCATTTCTTCAGGTACCTACACGGAGGGGTGGTGCAGAGCTCCAGCAGGGCCAGTTCTATCAACCCTAGTTCCCGGTGTTCACTGCTTCAGGGGTAGAGAATGTCATAACAACAGCAGCTTATTATTTAGGGTTTTTCGTTTTTCAGATTTTTCAGAGTCTTGATAGCCAGACCCTGCTGTCTTGCTATTTATCACATAGTGCAGGCTGGCCTAGAACTTGTGGCTATCCTCTGCCTAGCCTTCCTAGTCTGGGCTTACAGGCCTTCATCACCATGCTGGCTGCTTCCTCACTGTTTACAAGTATTTATTTGTGTAGGTGAGCATAATGTAGAGGACAGAGGACAGTTTGCAGGTTTCACCATCTGGGTTCTGGGCACTCAACTAAAGTTGTCAGGCTTGGCTACAAGTGTTCTTTCTCATTGAGCTCATCATGTCTTCCCCTTACTCCCACATCTTTTTCTTGAAGTGTCTGTGACTGAACCCAGAACTTCATGATACTAGGCAAGTGCTCTGCCACTGAGCTATATCCTTAACCCTGTACCATATCCTCATCTTTTTTTAATTGCTGAAAATTAAATTGTATTGGCCAGCCTGGTCTAGATAGCAAGTTCCAGGTCACCTATGAATTATGTTTTATTTATGTTTGTTTACATATGTGGACAAGCACATGCTATTACAGGTGTGGAGATCAGAGGATGACCTTTGGAAGCTCTTTCCTTTAAGTTTGGCAAAAACCATCTTTAGCCACTGAGCTTACTCACTCTCAACAATTCCACCCCATCACCACCATCATCCATACAGGGTCTGGATCTACTAGTCCTAGCTGTTCTAGAACTATGTTGTTCATGATGGCCTTGAACTCAAGAGACCATCTTCTCTGTCTCCCAAGTACTAGGATTAATGGTATGAGCCATCACAACCAGGACCTCACCTTTTTTTTTTTTTCCTGCTTTCGAGACAGGGTTTCTCTGTGTAGCCCTGACTGTCCTGAACTTGATTTATGGCCCAGGCTGGCCTCGAACTCACATCGACCCACCTGCCTCTGCCTCCCGGAGTGGTGGAATTTCAGGCGTAGCCCATTGCCTCCAGCCATACCCAGCCTTTCAATGTGGCCTTTTAACAGTTTGATAAATTGTCAAACTGTCCACAGCCCAGAATTCTGCCTCATTCCCCTGAGTAACTGGGATTGAACTAGTGCTACCATGACTGGCTATAACATCATTAGTGAGATGTACTTCCTAGCCAAGATAAGAAGTCTATGGTATAAAATACAGTGCGGAGCACTGAAGGCAATTGTTGGCTATACTCTACAACTTCACAAATTCCTGTTTTCTAATTTACTTTTCACTTCTCTCCTTCCCCATCCCCTACCCCCTGGGTATTTTTCCTTTATCAATTATAATCACAGCAAGGATCTACACCACTAAAGACTGGCTATCCTTTCAAAATCTTTGCTTTTGAAACCTATTCTATTTAAGGATACAATGCTCATTTTTATATAAAATTACATTTAGAATGACGGTGTGTGTGCGTGTGCGCCAGACCACAACTTGGGTGTTTGGGTGCCATCCACTTTGTCTTTCTTTTCATTTACTAATTTATTTATTTAATCACTTTACAGCCTGATCTTAGCCACCTTGTTTTTTAAGACAGGATCATTAGGACTGGAGAGATGGCTCAGCAGTTATGGGCACTGACTGCTCCTTGGTTCAAATGCCTGCACCCACACAAGCTCACAATCGTCTGTAGCTCCATAATCTGACACCCTCACATCAACTTACACTCAGGTGAAACACTAATACACATAAAATAAAGTAAATAAGTTAAAAAAAAAAAAAAAAGGAAGAATCATTAACTAGCCAGGAACTTGCTGAGCAGGCTAGTCTGGCTGGCTAGTGAGCCTCAGGGATTCTAGTCTCCGCCCTCTAGTGCTGGGATCACAAATATAGTACCATTATCTACCTTTTATTTTGGCATGAATTCTAGGGTCTTCACTAGGGTTTTCAAGCACTTTATTGACCTAACTGTTGCCTCCTAATTCCCAGCATATCTTCCTCAAAAACACAAGTCTTTACTCTGAGAAAACTTTCAAGAGTTCTCTACTTACCTAAAAAAAAAACTTTAAAGCTCATATTTACTGGCTTGGCACTTGAAGCCTTCTGTACTATTATTTCAATCTGTCCTTTAAATTTTTTCTAGCTATTCTTGAAAATTAGTAACTTTATTCCAGAGGTATTAGTCCAAGTCTACTATCCATCCTTTAAAAAATAATACAGGGGCTGGAGACAAGGATCAGCTGTTAAGAATACTTGTTACTCTTCCAGAGGACTTGAGATTGGTTCCCAGCATGCACCAATGGGAGGCTCAGAGGCCTTCAGTTCCGGAGTAACTCTCTCCTCTGCCTTCTTCAGAAACCCACACATGCCTGACATATACTCAAACACACACATATTAAAAAAAATTTACAGTATTCCTGTCTTTGTACTGTCCTAAAAATAATCCTCTTGTCTCTGTGCCAATTTAAACTCTATTGATTTCTAATGATCATCGCAAATCTAGATCCCTGCCATAAGGCATTCTCTAATTACTCTGGTTCTGAGATAGCTCACTTTTTAAAAAATTTAATATTAAGTATGTAAGTATTTTTGCCTGCATGTATGTATATGCACTATTTCTGTGCCTGATGCCTGTGGAGGCCTGAAGAGAGTATCAGATCCCCTGGAACTGGAGATACAAATGGTTGTTAAGTTTTCTTGTGGATGTTGGGAATCACACCCAGATTCTCTGGAAGATCAGCCCTAGATCTCTCACTCTTATGATGCAATGTAGTTGCATATACCTAAAATACTAGCACTTGGGAGGCAAGAAAGATAGATCTCCTGGGGCTACAGAGCAAAGTCCTGCCTTAAAAACAAAGCAGCCTGGAGTAGTGGTGCATATCTTTAATCCCAGCACTGAGGAGGCAGAGGCAGGTGGTTCTGTTTTTGAAGCCAGCAAGTTCCAGGGCTACAGAGAGACCCTGTCTCAGAAAAACAAAACAAAATAAAACAATGGACAGACAAGACGGATCAGTAGGTAAAGACACCAGCTTGTTAGGTTGAATTCAATCCCTGGGACTCATATGATAGAAGAGAGTAAACTTAAACTGTTCTCTGATTTCTACACGTGAGCCTTGGTATCGGTGCACGTAAACACACACTAAATAAACGAATGCATCTAAAAAAACAACAACGAAAAAACACAAAACGCAGACGGCCAAAGAGATGGCTCGGTAGTTAAGAGGACATATGACTCCTTCTGAGGAACCTAGTTTGGTTCCCAGCATCCATGTTAGGTGGCTCAAACACCTATAATTTCAGCTCCAGGGGATCCAATACACTCTTGTGAACAGACCTACACACAGATACACGTAATTAAAAAAATATTCTATGGTATATATGTATCATTTGTGTCATGTACTACCTTCCATTTTTAAAGTTTTATGTACAATTATTCTCTTCACCAACAGACAATAATACATGTACTAATGCCCTATCTACTTTAATAAGAGATATGTATATAGCAGTAATTCAATACGTATTCCCATGACTTTATTTGAGAATGATAATTCATTTATAATAGAGCTCTCGATCTATCCTGGCTTTATAATCTGGGTGAAAGAAGAGCAATAAGAGCAGAGTGGACCAACAGAAGGTCTACATCCCTATTTTGGGAAAAGAAGCCCCTGAAGAACTTTTTATTCATTCCAAAGTTGTATCAATTTATGAAAAAGTTTCTAGGGGGGAATGGCAATACACATACACACATGTAAGAAGTGTCTACGGCCAGCAAAATGGCCAAAGAAGGTAAAGGCATTAAGACTAAGGTTGACGACCTGAGTTCAATTTCCAGGATCCACATGGTAGGACAAAGCTACAAGTTGTCCTCTGACCTCCACACATGTGCTATTGCATGTGTGCATTGTTTGTCTGTCTCTTACACACTCACACACCCCCACTACAGTGAGGGGAGGCAGGCTGGAAAGACGGCTCTTAAGGGCACTGGCTGCTCGTCTAGAGGACCTGGGTTCCATTCTCAGCACCCATATTATGACTCACAACTTTAGTTCCAAGGGATTTGATGCTCTTCTGGACGCACTGACATCAAAAACATAGGTAGCGCACATACATATACAAAGGCAAAAAACCCATACAACATAAAATTCCAAAGGGACAGAGCATAAGCAAGGTTCTGGGTTTGATCCATACACACAGGGAAAAAAAAGAGAAGAAACCTATTATGAACAGAATTTTCTTTCTTTGGGAGACAGGGTTTCTCGGTGTAGCCTTGGCTGTCCTGGACTCGATTTTTAGACCAGGCCAGCCTTGAGCTCACAGAGATTTGCCTACCTCTGCCTCCCAGAGAGCTAGGATTACTGGCATGTGCCATCATACCCAACTAAAAATTCCTTTTAGATTTATTTACTTATTTTATATATATAAGTGTTTTGTTTTCATACACACCAGAAGAGGGAATCAGATCCCATTACAGGTGGTTGTGAGGCACATGTGGTTGCTGGAAATTGAACCCAGGACCTCTGGAAGAGCTGCAGTGCTCTTAACCTCTGAGCCATCTTTGCAGCCCCATAATTTATTTTTATTTCATGTGCATTCATGTTTTGCCTGCATATATGTCTGTGTGAAGGTCTTGGATATTCTGAAACTGGAGTTACAAGCAGTTATAAGCTGCCATGTGGGTCCTCTGGAAGAGCAGCCAGTGCTCTTAGCCTCTGAGCCATCTCTTCAGGCCCCAGAATTTTCAGCTTAGTTGATAGTGTGTATCCATCATTCACCAAGCCCCAGGTTGATCTCTAGCACTGAAGAAAGCAGGATGTAATAGACCATAGCATAATTTACAAATTGTGAAGCTGAGACAGGAAGATCAGCAGTTCAAAGTAACTCTTGGTTACTTAGTGAACACGAAAGCAAAATTTCCAAAAATAGGATAAAAAAAATATAGACATTAACTAATAATCTAAGACCTTATTATTAGTCTGAAAGTCCTTCATTTTCTTTTAGACTTACATAAAATTTTTCTTTGTCCAGTAACCATCTCCAAAAAAAAAAAATTAACCTTTCAAAGAATTTATGCTAATCAATCTAAAAACACATATATTCTAAAAGTGTTAAATATGGAAGGACTGTCATTCCTGATAACCACTAACAGAACAGTTGATATTTATCATCTACACATTGGCTTTCTACAGCTACCTAATGCCCACTATCATACATACACACTCCCTTGAAAAACTTAATTTTTGCTGAGCAAGTGGCACATGCTTATAACTGCAGCACTACAGAGACTGAGGCAGGAGATGGCTGAGTTTAAGGCAGCTTGGTAACATTAGTGCATTTCAAGATAGCCTGGGCTACACAGCGAGACCTGTCACAAACAAGCAAAACAAAATTAAAATCTTTCTGAAAGACAAAGGCTACATAATTATAGCCTTTACATGATACTAATGAAAATTAGGTTCCTAATAATTTTATAATAACATGAAAAAAGTAATCTTATCTGAATAAATTGTACATATTAGGTTAGAGCTCTTTATAGTATGTTCGCAAAACAAGTCTGTAGTGCCTTTAATATAGTATTTAATATAACTGTAACTACATAATGACTTTGTCACTGTTCATCGACTTTACCTAGCCTGTCAATTTCCTTGTGGCAGACACATTTTTTTCTCTAGTATATCCTGGGGTCTAACAGGCATGTAATAAAAATCTGTTGAGGGCTGGAGAGATGGCTCAGAGGTGAAGAGCACTGGCTGTTCTTCTAGAGGTCCTGAGTTCAATTCCCAGCAACCACATGGTGGCTCACAACCATCTGTACTGGGATCTGATGGCCTCTTCTGGCATCAGGCATACATGCAGATAGCGCACTCATCTACATAGATACATTAATAAAATGTGTTCAATAATAAAGAGCAGATGTCAAATATAGGGTGGGGACAAGATGTATACATACAACAAACATGAAAGTAAGTTGTAGCTTGCTAAATTCACAGAGCTATAAAAGGCTGAGAGGTACAGAGAAAACACACTGACTCATAAAACACTGAGTAATTAACATGAAAGTAAAACCACACTTCAAAAAGGACATAATTTCTCTCAAAACAGATGCCAAATATCAGTTTCACAGATTTCTCCTCAGACTTTCATGGAGGCTTAGCATGAAAGGAGGCATCACTACCTCCCCCACCAACTACGCAGGACTGGCACACAGCGCAGTGGGGAGGAGATACGTACTGGGCGAGTGTCTGCTGAGCTCCAGCTCTGGTCCCTCCAGGCTACTCTCAAAGTCAGGAGGCAGCAGGGAAGCCACTCCCTCAGGATGGATCATCTCGTCCTCCGACTCAGCTGAAGCTTCTGCAAAGCACACATTGGGTCGGGGCAGGGAGGGAGTGAAGGGCTCAGCATGTGGGAATTATGTAGAAGTGAAGGATGGCAGGTACAGTTTAGATACAGAAACATACCATAAAAGAAAAGGCCTCCCTGGCGCTAAGCTCTGCCTCATCTAAATGGTGGTACGACTTAATTTTACCTACTCTTCTCAAGAGACAAGCTGAGCATCTCTCTCCCTGACTAAGTTAAACTGAAACTCATCTGGCTTCACAAAATACTGAAAGCAAATGAGCAGCAGTCCCACCTGACCTAACTGGGAATTAGTTAGACTCATCTACTTGGTGACAGAGATCAAAGCAAAGACCTTGTTAGAAGTGACAAGCTGGGCTTACCTTCAAGTTCTGCAGCCTCTCGAGCTTCCCGTTCTAGACGCTGCCTAAGGAGCTCCTGCTGCTTTTCCAGGTATTGCTTTATGAAACTGTTCTGGCTCATTTCCTCCCCAATCTGTGTGGAGGAAATGGGATAACAGAGTCTAAGGAAGGGCAACTATTAGGTCATTAGGAAGGTCTGAATGCAATAATGGATACTTATGTCATAAACGAAGATGTAAAGCTGGTTCTCTAGACTTAACCCTGTCATAGATTTTTAGTTTTATATATTTTTTTGTCATAGATAAGTACACAAAAATATATTCACACAGTCCAAGTATAAAACCCATGAAGCCTCGTAACTTCAACTGTAGAGAAGCTCATGGTGATGTACATACTTTGGGTCTGGTTAACTTAACTACATAGTTTTATTTGCAAGTTCTTTATAATTGTTTGTTGTGGATAGAAACATGTTTTTAATACGAGGTGTGGGATGTGGGACTGATTCAGACTGTCCACAATGGCAAACTATTTGCCTCATGCGGGCTCTGAGAGGAGCTCTTTGCCAGCTGCAGACACTTTAAATCTTACAACTCTGGAGAGAGAATGCCAGAGCTCAGAGAGTGCGGCAAGCTCAGAGAAAGAACATGGCTGCTGCTGCTGCTTCCCCCACTGTGGCTCCTGTGGCTGTTGATGCAGTGAGACAAAAAGTTGGAGATCTCTTGAAAGGAATGGACTAGCTCCAAAGAACCCAACCATCCTACCCAGAAGGAAGCAGCTAAGAGAATTGTGTCCACTAACCCACTAACCCCTTCTCTCTCCTATCTGGTGTTGGAAGGGATTGGGGTAGAGTAGGGAGAAAGAGATATAAGAAATGTAAATAAGTTTAAAGGAAATACAGCAACAGTTTGTTTGATCAACGAAAGCTTTCTTTCACATTCATTTATGTAAACTGGCTGCGTGTCTATGTGCCACCTATGCAAGGCGCTGGGCGCTGAGAACCAAGCCTGGGTCTTCGGGAGCAGCCAGCATTCTCGATTACTGAGCCATTGCTGCAGCCCATCCCCCTTAAAAAAGTAGCTGCTTTAAAATTGCTTACCACAAATTTAAGTTTGATATATTAAAGTGTTTTAAAAATAATTATGAGGGCTGGAGAGATGGTCATTGGTTAAGAGCCCCAGCTACTCTTCCAGAGGACCTGGGTTCAAATGACAGCTCACAAAGGTCTATATTTCCTCCAGTCGTAGGTGATCCAATATCTTCACAAAGACATGCATGCAGGTAAAACATCAATGTATATAAAATAAAAATAAATCACTAAAAAATGTATTCCTTTAAAACAATTTTTAAAATTAAAAATAAAGCCAGGTGGTATTGTGGTGCACGTCTGTAATCCCAGCACTCGGGAGGCAGAGGCTGGTGGATCTCTATGAGTTTGAGAGGCCAGCCTGGTTTACACACCTTGTTCCAGAATATCCGAAAAATAAAGTAAATTAAAAATAATTATGACGGGGCTGGAGAAATGGCTCAGAGGTTAAGAGCACTGACTGCTCTTCCAGAGCTCCTGAGTTCGATTCCCAGCAACCACTTGGTGGCTCACAACCACCTATAATGAGATCTGGTGCAGTCTGCTAGTGTGCAGACAGAACAGTATATGTAATAAACAAATAAATCTTCAAAAACATTATGGAACATCTTAGTAAAAGCATCAAAGGCAAATTACCTTATAAAGAAACATGAATTTAGCTGGGCATGATAATGCATGCCTGTAACAGAAGCACTCGGGGAGGCAGAGGCAGGAGGATTGCTGTGAGTTCGAGGACAGACTGATTTACAAATCAAGTCCAGGACAGCCAAGGGTACACAGTGAAATCCTGTCCCAAAAATCCAAGAAAAAGAAAAGGAGAAAAAATGCCATAAATTTAAACAATTTCTATAAACAATAAAACCTAACAGTTTCTAAACATATAAGACTTTATGTTACAGATCACGAAAGGAAAACTGTCTAAGGAAGCCTACCAAGGAAATGGAGAAGAAGTCTATGGAGCAAATCTACTCCATGCATCTGGATCCAAGAAATGCTTTCTCTTTTCTTTCTTTTTTAGGTTTTTCAAGACAGGGTTTCTCTGTGTAGCTCTGGTTGTCCTGAACTCACTCTGTAGACCAGGATAGCCTAGAACTCAGAGATCCATCTGCCTCTGCACCCTGAGTGCTGGGAAGAAAGGCATGCACCACTACTGCCCAGCTGGAAGGCTTTTTCTAAACTGTTCCTTTATTAAAGATCAGAGTAAGCAGCACTATGGCAAAACAGAGGAACTACATTAATATTTTATTTAAAGTATTCAGTCCAAAGAGTGGTGTTAGTCACAATAACCTAAAAAGAAGAAAGAATTCCAGGATTATGCTGCCTTTGGAGACAAGGTCTCACTACCTAGTCCAGGCTGGCTTCAAGCTTGCAATCCTTTGGCATCAGCACCCTCAGTTTGAGGAGTGTATGTGTGGTACCATAATGTACCTTCCCCGATGTTATGTGCCCAACCCCCAGGCTCAATCATTCTTTTTCATTTAAATTTTTATATAAATTACAATTTATCTAAAAATAATGTACTATTTTTCTCAAAACTGAGAAGAGTAGACATGGTGCATATCTTTAATCCTAGCACCAAAGAGGAAGAGGCAGGTAGATTTCTTGTGAGTTCCAGGCCAGTCTGGTCTACAGAGTGAGCTCCTGTCTAGAAAGGATTAAGTGTCAGGGTGGAGAGATGGATCAGCTGTTAGAAGCAACTCCTGCCCTTGCAGAGGGCCCAGGCTAGTTTCCCAGCACCCACATGGCAGCTCACAACCACTTGAAACTCCAGTTCCAGGGGATCTGACCCTCTCTTCTGACCTCTACAGGAACCAAGCATGGACATAGTACACATGCATATGTGAAGGGAAAGCACTCATACAAACAAATTAAATCTCAAAACAAAATTTTAAAAATAAAGTAAGGGGGCTGGAGAGGTGGCTCAGCAATTAAGAGCACTGTCTGTTCTTCCAGAGATCCTGAGTTCAATTCCCAGCACCCACATGGTGGCTCACAACCATCTACAATGAGATCTGATGCCCTTTTCTGGTGTGAAGGTGTACATGCAGACAGAATAGGGTATACATAATAAATAACTTGGTCAGGTTTGGAGACCCACACCTGTAATCTCAGCACTCGGGGAGGCAGAGGCAGGTGGATCTCTTTGAGTTCGAGGACAGACTGGTTTACAGGTTCCAGGACAGCCAGAGAAACCCTGTCTTAAAAAACAAACAAACATATATAAATAAACAAAAATAAAATATGTAAATCTGAGAAAAAACAAGTACTAGTTTCTCTAAAAAATCAAACTCCACCAACCCAGGAGAATGTTTTGTCATGTATCTCAAAAGTCAAGTGCAGGTCTGGAGAGAGATGGCTCGGTGGTTAAGAGCACTGGCTGGTCTTATAGAGGACCTGGGTTCGAGTCCTAGGTACATGGTGGATCACAATCATCTGTTAACTGAAGTTCCAGGTATCCAATGCCTGCTGAGGGCAAAGGCATGAAGATGGTGCACAAACACAAATGCAGGTATTAATACTCACAGGCACAAAATAAACATAAATATAAAATATACAGTACTTTAACAGATGACATCAAGAGACCAAGGAAAAGAATATGCACTCAATACTTGAGAGATTTGTAACTCTACTTCCATTAAGAAATAAAATGGGGGGCTGGAGAGATGGCTCAGAGGTTAAGAACACTCGCAGTTCTTCTAAAGGTCCTGAGTTCAATTCCCGGCAACCACATGGTGGCTCATAACCATCTATATTAAGATCTGGTGTGCAGGCAGAATGTTATATAAATAATAAATAAATATTTAAAAAAAAAAAAAAAAGAAATAAAATGAAGCACAAAGGGGAGCGTATATGGCTTATGCCTGCAATCACAGCACCAGAGAAGCTGAGGCTAGAGAACTGCCTACGTTTGAGTCCAGCCTGGGCTACAGAGTAAGTCCCTGCCTCAAAAACTCCAAACCTACCAAGCAACCATCTACTTTGTTTTCTTTGAGTGAAAAAGAAACCTTTGGCATGCCAGGAGTTGTAGCCCATGCCTTTAATCCCAGCACTAGACTGGCAGAGGCAGGAATTCCAGAGCAGCCAGGGCTATGAAGAAATACCTGTTTTAGAAATAATTTTTTAAAAAAAATTTAAAAAGCAAGCCCAGGCTTAATCCTTTCTCCCATTCTGTAACATGCCCACATCACTCTGTCTTTTAGTTTTCTCATCAGAAGCCCTCCTTGAGTCGTTACATGTCTACAGACCCCCAAAACAGCAGGTCAATCCAGTATGTCCCATGTTTTCTGTCATTTCCTAATAGTAAATAATTTTCACTTATTATAAAGGGTCTCTCAGTACTCAATGGACACTGATGAAGTGTGCTTTCTAAGTATGAGAAAACAAGTACATTTGCTGCAAAACCCTTTTAATACAAGTAAGGCTTCAAAGTCTAAAATCCAATGATCCAAAACACAATTGTGAATTGACTATTTTAAGTAGTTTCTTGTTATAAATTTTCAAAAGATTTATTTACTTTTATTATTTTATATGCACGAGTGTTTTACTGCACAGTTGTATGTGCACCACATGTGTGCCTGGTGTCCAAAGCCAGAAGAGGACATGGGGTGCCCTAGAAATGGAGTTATGGATGTCTGCGAGCCACAATCTTAGTGCTGAGTATGGAACTTGGGTCCTCTATAAAGCAAAGCAAGTACTCCTAACTACTGAGCCACTCTTTCAGCTTCCTTTAGGGGGGGGTGTGTATACATGTATCTATGGGTGTATGCATGTGTTTGTGTGCTCAGTCACGTCCTGGAAAGTCAGAAGAGGGTGTTGGATCCCTTGGAACTGGAGTTATAGAAGTTTGTGATCCTCTAATGTAGGTGCTGGGGTCTGAGCTCCAGTTTGAAATACTAAGCAACTGGCACTCTTAACTATTGAGCCCCTTAGGAAAATGAATGTTAACTTCAGCTAGCTGACTAGATTATAGGACATACAGCTTAATGAGGTATTAACAAGAGAAGAGGAAAGCTCATTTTCTACAGTATTCTGGGACCTCATCTAGTCCTGGGCCCATACAACAATGCATTTTCCTTTAAGTGTGTGACACATTAAATAAAGGGCCATTTATCTATCTATCTATCTATCTATCTATCTATCTATCTATCTATCTATCTATCTATCTATTTGAGACAGGGTTTCTCTGTGTAGCCTTGGCTATCCTAGAACTCACTTTGTAGACCAGGCAGTCCTTGAAATCAGAGATTCAGCTTCTTCTGCTTCTCAAGTGCTGGGACAAAACAGGTGCACCACCACTGCCCAGCAAATGAAGGGATTTAAAAGCTGAAAAGCACCCTAAGAGATGATATAGTCTAGAAATTTATATACACAGGTATATTCTTTTATTTATTTGTTTGTTTGTTTGAGACAGGATGTCTCTGTGTAGTCTTTGGCTGTCCCAGACTCATTTGTAAACCAGGCTGGCCTCAAACTCAAAAAGACCCACCTGCCTGTGTCTCCCAGAGTGCTGGGATATAGGTATGGGCCACTGTAACAGGCTTATTTTTGTCTTAACTATAGAATAATGTCTTCAAAATAAAAACGTACGTAGAAATCTGGGGGTTTGGAACACAAGCCTGTTATACCAGCACTAGAAAAGATGGGAGGAAGGACTGCTCTGAGTCTGACTATAGCACAGCTTACAATGTAAGTCCTAAGCCATCATGGCTATATGTAGAGACCCTGTCTCAATCCTACCAAATTAAAAATGCAGACAGCCAGACTTAGTGATGCATGTCTCTAATGCCAGCACTCAGGGAGGCAGAGGCAGGTGGATCTCTGTGAGCTCAAAGCCAGCCTGGTCTAAAAAAATAAAATAAGCCTTATAATAAAAAAAAAGATAGCAACTGTTTGAGAACATATTGTTAAAAATAATTTAAGAAAATACTGTTTCTGATAAACACGGAAGACATGACCCTAAGTTTTTCCATTTGCCATTTTCTCTCAACAGCCCATTCTATCTACCAACCTTTTTTCTTACCTGTGAATTTGGCTGGAATGCAGCATGGGGTGTTGAGTGTTTCTGTAAATTTTCTAGCATTAGAGCCTGGTATAAGGAAGAGCAAAAATCAGAAGCCAGGCAGGGAAACAAACAAAAAAAAGCAAAGCAGATCTCTCAGATCTCTACCTCTCCACACAGCCCTTCCATTAAATGACTTAACTATACATTTATATTATATTCCTTTCACAGAGTCTAAAAGCTCTTGACTAATACTGTTCTCATTCATCTTCATAAGACCCTTAAAGGTAGCCATGGTTACTGCTCCCTAATATACAGATGTAAAGTACAGGCACACAAAGAATCAGTGACCTGGCTATGTCATAAAAATCAGCAAAAGTGACAGAATCAGAACTAGAATCTTTATATTGCCTGCAATTTTGACTAGGAGCCACTTCCAAATCTGGTAATACAAGCAAGAAACACTCCAAACACTTCAAGTTTTAAATGACACACACCAGCATGAGGCTGCTAATTTGGATTTGCCTATTACTTGGGTTAGTTTTTCAGAACTAAAACTACTTAAGTGAATTTGCACTATTTCCAGCAGAGTGACAGCCAGACAAATGTATTAAAATTTCAAAGAGAAACTGACCACAGACCTTGTAACCTGTGGTCTGACCTAATCCACACCCACCCACAAACTGTCAGCTTCGGGATAAGCAACGGTCTGTCAACTCAAACCCTCAACTAACCTACTCCCCTTCTGTATTGTCGGCCACGTAACCCTAATGAACTCTAACTACACTTGTTCATCTCACCTTCCCTCCATTTACAAGTCAATACACAATACGTACACCTCTCGGCAAGTTCATTTTCATCTACTCAAACCGATCCGAAATCCCCAGCCTAGAGGAATCTGTCTCACCTCTCGAACCAACAGTCACCAAATTCTCAATTCAGACCGCTTCTCGATTTCCCTGTAAGACACCCGTCTCTCACCAAGTCCTTCTATCAAGGCTTCCCTTCATCTAAGGTCTTAATCTAGTCAAGCGGACATTTTTTATCCTACCCCAAATGTATTTTTGCAGACAGAGACGCCAACCCCATCCGCCCAACTGTACCCCTAACTCGGACCAAGCCCTGCTCGCCCCCTTAAGGCCAGCCACACCGGTGGTTGTAGAGGGATTTAACTCCTTCTGCAGCGCATGCGCCGAAAACACAGACACAAACAAGGAGGGGGTGGGGGAAGAAGGAAGGAGCTTAAGACACTCCGGGAGAGTAGCGCGCACCCTCCCATTTTGGGCTCGCGCCGCTGCCGTTAAGGCGGGAACCGGCGTTATTTTTATTCCAGCGCAAGCCACACCAACCACCGTGCGCGTGGATCCGCAGGCTCGCGCTGGCGGCCTGAGAGAGCTCGCGCCGAACCCGGACACTGCGCCTGCGCCGCGGCGGAGACTCGTCTCTACCGGGTCCGCTCCCTTCCGACACCTCGGCAACACTGACTTCTCACCCCTTTGAGCCGCTTGACCAGGGCACTCTTCTGCCCGCTCTTGGCTAGGCCTCGCTGCTCGAGTGCGGCCTTCAGGTCGGTCACCCGCAGAGCCTGAAGAGGCTTCCCGTCCAGAGTCACCTCCTCCAGCTCCGCCATCTTGCGTGAGGTACTCGGGTCCGTCCCGACGGCTTCGGGCATCTTCGGTAATTTCCGCCAACGCCCTTCGAACGTACCGAATTGGCCCCGCCCACTGCCATAGTCTACCCCTCTATTACTGCTCAGAATTCCCCGGGTTCCTCCGGAACTGTTCGGTCGTTTCCGTCTTTACATCGGTACCAATCGGCTCTTTCCATTTGCCCAGCTGTCGACCCCTCCCATTTTGCTTTCGGGCTCGTTTGTTTTCGTCTTGCCGAGGCTTTGAATCGAGTTCATTCGGAAGCCCTCGAATCTGGCATACCCATAATCGGATATAGTCGGCTATCTCCGGACCTTGGGCTGAGGCGCCGGGGCACTTGGGTGTTTGGGGGGCTGGTTCCGGGCCGGAAGTGCGTGGGTTACTGGGTTGGCTCTGCTTAGGGTTTTCAGGAAATATGGAAGAGACTAGGGGAGTTGGAACTGAAGGACTCTTGTGATCAGTGGGCGCCCTCCGAGGAAAATAAAAAGGGAGGTAAGAGGAAAAGAAGTTTCTTCTAGGCCAGATAAGATTTGCCTGCAGGTTTCCTTTTGGGGAGCCGTCCTCTGCCCCCGTGGCGAAACCTCTGTGGTCCCCCATTCCCTACATCCCAGCAACTCGGTCTAAGGAGTACTTTGTTTTGTGGGGCTAAGAAACAAAAGAGACCTGCCGCTTCCAAACGTGGGAAAAAGTCGCTTCGTGCTTTTTATCCCAGACAGTGAACCTATTAATGAATTTAAGTTTACCGTGGAAGCAATGTGACAAGACCGTATGGGAAAAAAATTCCCTTTCCCTGAAAAAGAGAAGATTGAGGAGGAACTTCTCCCTCTGGGGCCACTTTGAGGATGGCAGTTGATGTTGAACTGATGTTTAGGCATTCCTGTCTTTGTCGATACAAATCTTCCAACTTAGAGCAGACGGAACAGAAAAAGTAATGTAAGTCATAGAGTGTTGAAGGTTTTCGTTGTTAGAGGTGCAAACTGTAGAACTAAAGCATTTTGGAACTAGTTGGCTGATACTTGCATCCATGACTTTGCGTCAGTGACACTTACAAACCATTAAGGAAAACCGTTTAGAGACATAGCCATCAGTATCACACTTCAGGCTACCTAAGTCAAGAAAGCAAAGGGGCCTTTTTCAGAACCTTGGTAGCGTGGCTTCTTTGAGGCAAGGCCTTTACTTAACCCACTCTACGCTGTACTGGTGTGGACACATCGCACAGAAGGCTCTTGTGTTGTGTACCTACACACACACTGTCAGTAACTATAGAATAGTTGTCCATAGCTTTTAGGTTGCAACCAGTTGCTTGTACCAAAGTTTAAAAGAACTGTACGCTTTTCGAGAGGATAAACACAAACCCAACCTGAAACAGAAGCAGGAGAGATGGAACAAGCAAGTAGCGTGTTTCTGTTTAGTTTTGTGATTAGTTCTTTACTGTGGTATTCAGGCTTGCTTGTTTTTATTATTTGCTTGGTTTGTTTTGATTTGGTTTGGTTTTTCAAGATAGGGTTTCTTTTTTTGTTTGGTTTGTTTTTGCTTGTTCTGTTTTGTTTTTGTTTTTCCGAGACAGGGTTTCTTGTGTAGCCTTGGCTGCCCTGGACTGGCTTTGTAAGACTGGCCTCGAACTCTCCTGCCTCTGCCTCCCAGGGTGCTGGGATTACAGTTGGGTGTTGCCGTGTCTAGCTAAGACAGGGTTTCTGTGTGTAGCCCTGGTTGTCCTAAAGCTCAGATCTGTAGAGCAGGCTGCTCTCGAACTTAGATATCTGCCTGTATGTGCCTACCGAGTGCTGAGATTAAGGGCATGCTCCACCACCATGGCCTTAATCAGGTTTTTATTATTGTTGATTGTATGTGTGTGTATGTATGTGTGTGTGTGTGTGCACGCCCAGGCGAGCATATTCATGTCCCACAGAGTCTGTAGGCAGTACTCTAGAGATGAAGCCACAGGTGGTTTCAAGTCACCTGATGTGCTCTGGGAGAGCAGGAAGTAAGTTTAAATTTGGAGGAGTCTTCTTTCTAGCCCCTCAACTGGTTGTTTTTAAGATACTTTATAAGGAGTGGCTCGGGATATAGTTCAGTTGGTAGAGTACTCATATTTCGAGTCAGAAGCCCTCGGTTCTATCAAAATCTTGAAGTAACCTGTGAAAACGATTACTGTCCTCTTGACCCAGAAGCCTTTGCCCCCAAATCATTCAAACCAAGAGGTTCCAGTGTCTGTGTTTACTTTAGAACACTTATGGAATTGCCCAGGCCATCAGGTCTATATGTACCTATAAGCCACCACATATTGGAGAGGTGTCCCTTTAAAGAAATTGTGAGTGATTTTTTTTTTTTTTGGCAGAGTTACAGAGTTGGTTGGTGCTGCCAACAACAAACAGTAGGTGTAGACGTATGATTGGTGGCCTCTGAAGAGTACTGGAGTTTTGCTGCACATGCTTGAGAGTGCTGAAGTTAGATGTTTCAATATCGATTCTGTGGCCACTGACAACATCCAGAGCAAAATAACTCAAAATGCAGTCAGATTAGCACATATGTGAGCTTGCCTGCCGTATTGAAATGATCCTCACAGCAAAAAAAACTGTTCCTAAGCCAGAAGAGGAGGCCACAAAGAAGACAAAACATCCCAGGAGAACTGATGCAGCAACAATTTCCAGTGTGTAAATACATTTATTATCAAATAAAATGCAAATAAAAGTTGGTGGGATAGAACAAAGACAGGAAGGGACAGTGATTGGGTAGGTTTTCTTGACCCAGAGTCTCATGTGGTTCAGACTTCCCTGGAACTCCCAGTGTAACTGAGCTGATTCTTTAACTCATGATCCTCCTGCCTCCACCATGTCTGTCATATCTGCAGGCATGTCTGGCATGGGGTGGTTTTTTTGTTGTTTGTTTTGAGGTGTGGCCTCTCTCGGTAGGTAGACTGACTTGGAACTTACTATGTTCAAGTTGCTAGTCCAAGCTGGCCTTTAATTCTCGGCAGGCTGCCATCCATCTCGCTTTCGAAATGGTGGGATTATGGGCGTGAGCTGCCACTCCTGGCCTAAGGCAGTGGCACTGGAAAGGAAACAAGGCTGGCAAATACCAAGTGAGGTTATTCTTGACTGACTTCCCAAGGTGATCTAGCGTCGTGTTAAGTGTTGTGTCTAAGTGCATGCGTAGCCCCAGTATTCAAGAAGCTGAGGCAAGGGGATCAAATCCCTGGCCAGTCTGGGGCTACACATGTAAAGCGAAGTCCAACCGTAAGAAAGGACCCAGTTGTTCTCCTGTGGATTGAATTGGTGGGTGCTGCTTGGTGCAGTGGGGTCTGTTGCTTAGGAGGTTGTGTTTTGGTTGCTCTCTGGCAAGAGTGTGTTAATAGAGCTTTGTCTATTTCAGGATGCCACTGGAATCGTCTTCCTCGTCAGCGCCGCCATCCTTCCCTTCTGTGTTACCTTCAGTGCCAGATGACATTGCCAGCGCGTCCCCTCCTCCAATGTCTTACATCACTTCCCAGGAGATGAAGTGTATTCTTCACTGGTTTGCCAGTTGGTCAGGTCCCCAGCGGGAACGTTTTCTACAAGACCTGGTGGCCAAGGCAGTGCCAGGAAAGCTACAGCCGCTGCTGGATAGTCTGGAGCAGCTCAGTGTGTCTGGGGCAAATCGACCCCCTTGTATCTTCGAGTGTCAGCTGCGTCTTTGGGATCAGTGGTTTCGAGGTTGGGCCGAGCAGGAGCGCAATGAATTTGTCAGGCAGCTGGAAGTCAGTGAGCCAGATTTCGTGGCAAAATTTTACCAAGCAGTGGCTGCTACTGCTGGTAAAGACTGACAGGCATATAGATCAAGAAGACAGTGTGATCAAGCCAAGGCTATAACTGCAGTGAAGACGAAGTGCAAGCGTGTCACTTAAAGATTTGCCTGGGCTGCCGGCCAGTGGGCAGTGCTGCATCTTTTTATTCCAGCACCCACAGGGCAGGGGCAGCCTGGTCTACATAGCATGTCCCAGCGCTACAAAGTGAGAACCCTGCCTTGAAAAGGAAAGAGCTCGTGCCTGACGTTTATGTTGAATGCCAGCACTGTTTCTAACTCAGCGTGTCACCTGGATTCCGTGGATGTGATTATGTCAGGCACCTGCTTTATTTACAGGGGATACCTAAATCTCAAGAACGGCTGCTTTTGTTACAATAACCAAAAAGAACCTATATCTTGTAACTCAAGCCTACTGCTGGCCCAGATGTGACTAGTTTACCACATTTACCTAACTCTAGCATAATTATGTGATTTCCAAACTGTTGGATGATTTGATAAAATTAAGTGGTGGTTTAATAAAATTAAGAAAAAATCAAGAGAAGGAAATAATTACTCGACTCTCAAGAGCAATGGAAATTAGTAAAAGTATCAAATAGGAGCCACCTTTTCTAAAGCATGTGTGATATCCTTGGGGCTGGTGGCAAATATTCCTGCTCTTCAGTTGGTCTACAACAGTCTGAAAATCAGTGGCACTTCACAAATTAAGCTGTTGGTCTTGTAGGGAGGGTATCAAAATAAAGACCACATTTTGTTCATGGCAAGGCTATTGTAAAGTTGTTTATTCTAGCAAAGAGGCCTTCTGAGGAAAGTACAGCTGGAGTTAAGTAGATTTTCCCATCTAGTAGTCTTTTTATTTATCCCTGTGTGTGTACCATGTGCATGCCAGTGCCCACAGAGCTCAGAAAAGGGTATTGCATCCCTTGGAACTAGATATTACAGAAGGTTGTAAGCCACACAATGTGGGTGCTTGGAATTTAGTGTTGGTCTTCCACAAGAACCACAAATTACTTTCCCACTGAGCCATCTTGCTGGCTGGTATCTAGTCACATCCGTAGGGCTGCCACACCTGCCTTACTTTGAAGTCTTGTGCTTGTAGCTCTCTCAGTGGTTATGTGGTAGATGGTCCCACTTGGAGTGCAGCTCGTTTCTGATGGGCCAAAGTTCCCAATGCACCCACCAGAATTAACAACAGTAGGCAGAATCCAATGGACAGAAGCAGCTCAGTCATGGAAGGCTTATGGTCCAAGGAAGGCAGCAGACTAGGAACATGAACGGTACTGTTGGGCCTGTAGTGGTGTGCAGGGTTATGGGATTGAGAACCGAATCAAGCACTAGGGCAAACAAGCCAGTAAAAGCAAATGTAGAATCCAAAATGTAGGGCTAAGACCAAGATCCAAGACTCCAGCAGCTTCAAGTACCAAAAGAAAACCTAGCACAGTGAGGACTAGCATATGCGAAGATTGCTTTGGTAGCTAGGTCCCTGAATACTGTTGAAGAGAGGTGTGACGGCACACTTAGATATGACTCCAGAACTCCTGAGGCAGGAGGATTAGAGGTTCAAGATCATCCTCAACTGTTCAGTAAATTTAAGGTCAGCCTGGTGCTAACTGAGACTGTGCCTCAAAAAATAACAAAAACAAAACCTGAGGAAGAGGCTAGCCTGGTCTACAGAGTAAGTGCTAGGCTAGCCAGGGCTACATAGTGAAACCCTGTCTCAGACCTCCCTTGCCCCCAAACAAAAAACCAAGACAACTAATATTCCTAAGTTTTAGGGGTGGGCCTCTATTTGATGGACCCAATGTGAGGTTGGACATCTGTTTACTGAGATGCATAATCGTGTGTACACACAGAATAATGTACACACAAATGCATGCTTGACAAACGTGATTTCAAAGGTCTGGATAGCAGGGATTCAAAGCTAACTGTTTGGGGCACAATCTTACTTGCTGTATTCGGCGGTAAAGATGGCTTCTCCGTAGTGCACTTGGAGGGTCTTTTCCTGAAGAGTCAGGGTCAGCGTCCTGTACAGCGTAGCGATAGAAGGCCCTTGGCAGCCAGGAGACTTCCACATAACGACAGTGAACACCAAGCCTGTGGTGATGGATGGGCTGTGGAAATAACACCTGAACAGACATTGAGATCCCTTAATTGAGGAGGAGGAGTGCTTGGGGGACAGCATCTAAAAAGTTAAGTGTAGGTTTCAGGAAGACAGTGACAGGAAAGACTTGCGCATTCTCAGTGGCCTGTTGTCTTAGTAGGTGGAACCATCCCTTTACCTGCTGGTGCCACATCTTGTCACCAGGGCCTGCAGGACTACCTCAGCCAGCTCTTCTCTCTGTTCTTTCCCCAGAGAGCGTCCTGGGGTCCCAGTGAATCTTAAAGACAGCTGGAACAGCAGGTCTCGGGTGTAAAGACTCCCGGGTGGGGAAGTGACGGCGCTGGTGCCCTCACGACGCAGACACAGCCGGCCTCGGGGACAGTGGAGAAGACCGTGGTATCCAGGTATCTGCCAGGGAGTAGCGGGGTGTAAGCTACCGCCTCAGTTACTGGCCGAGGGCTGCCTTCCAAGGAACATGGCATATTCTACCCCCGAGCCATGGGCTTAGAAGGTGAAAACGAAGGATAGGTTGGCTAGAGGCTGAGGTGCAGCTTAGTGAGTGCGGTGTCCAGGGTTGATTCCTAACACTACCAAGTAAATGCATAGATAAAATAAAAAAATTTAATTAAAAAAAAAAAAAAGACAGCCAGGCATGGTGCTGCACACCTGTCATCCCAGCACTCAGGAGGCAGAGGGAGGCAGAGCTCTGAGTTCAAAGCCAGCCTGGTGTACAAAGTGAGCTCGGGACAGCCAAGGCTGCACAGAGAAACCCTGTCTCGAAAAATCAAAAACATAAACAAACAAACAAAAAAGGTTTGTTTGTTTCTGTTTTTCCAAAAACCAAGCTGAACATGAGGTTTGGTGGTTCATATCTGTAATCCCAGTATATGAGAAGCTGAGGCAGGAGAATTGTCATAAGTTTGAGGTTAGCCTGGGCTATATGTTCAGTTCTGGGCCAGCCTTAACTATAGAGTAAGACTCTGGAGAAGCTCGACAGCAATACCAGTCAAGCATGTCTCAGCTCTTCTGTCTGTGTGCTCCGACTAAAATTCTCACCTGAACAGCCTTTCCCGGAAGGCAGGGGATCCACGGAGACCCCTCTGCGCGCACCTCGTAAGCTCCCTTGTGGGTGCATTGATGTAGATAGCAGCGGCCTACGGGATCCTTGAGATCCGGAGTTCTCGGGGGTTGGCTGCTCTTGTCTTCGGAGAGCGTTCGGGAGGTAAGGTTGGCAAGGAAGCAGCGGCTGCGCTTATGGTAGATCTCCCCGTGGGGGTTCTCTGCTGTGATGAGTCCATTTTCCTCCTTCCAGCATTCACTCTGAAGTGCAGGGGAAAGGGTGGATTAGTGTAATGCCCTAGAGCCTCCCAGGACCAACTCTTTCTTCGTTCTGTGATGTCCTCACCCCATTGGCTAAGGGTTTGTACATGCGGCAGCCTTCCAGCGTTGGGTCTGAGGAGCAGCTTCCCTTGTCCAGGTGCATGTAGTGACAGCCCAGCCCACTGTGTGGAAGGGACAATAGCTGGATGACACTGGATTCACTGACAGTTGTGTAGTTCCCTGCCCACTGAGCACACACCTGCCAGTGCAGAAGAAGTCTGAGGGTCCGTTCCTGCATGTGCTCACCAGGCCAAATTCTAGGCCAGCGCCTGCTTGTACAATAAGAAAAGAAAGCACTCTGGGCTCGGGAGATGGCTCGGTGGTTGCGTGGCAGCTCACAACTGTCTGTGACTCCAAGATCTGACACCCCCACACCGACATACATACAGGCAAAACACCAATACATACAAAAATAAAAAGATAAGTAAAAAAATTTTAAAGATCTAAATAAAAAAGAAAAGAAAAGAAGGGACTCAAAGATGAAAGCCCAGGCTGGGCATAGAGGCACATGCCTTTGATCTTAGCCTTTGGGGGTCAGAGCTAGGAGGAACTCTTGAATCTCAGGCCAGCCTGGTCTACACAGGCAGTTCTAGGAAGTTCTAGGACAGCAGAGCTGCATAGCCAGACCCTGTCTTGAAAACAAAGAGAGGAAACTCCAGACATCCCTCAGCACCAGCTCTACTCACAGTTTGAATTCTACCTTAGTAGCAAATAAACTGACTACCTTCCGGTCTGATTTGGGTTATGAGTGTTGTGCAAATGTTTCTGATTCCTTACCCCGGCCCCACAATAGCTCCTCTGCAGCACTGTAGTTGACCTGATACCAGCCTGAATCTTCAAAGGCAGCGAGAGTTACCCGGTCCAGTCGAGTTCGGTGGGCACCATCAAAGGTAGCAGTCATGATAGAGCCCCGAAGCAGTCTGGACTCCCAGTGTGACGACAGAGAACCCTGCTGGATGAGGCAGCAAATAGCTGGTTGCTACCGGACCACTCCCTCCTTCCCCCATCCTCCCAAGGTGCCCTTCTCACTTCTTCTTCCAAAGGAACTCCCAGCAAAGGCCCCGACACACCCAAGTGTTGGGCTAGGCTGTGTCTGACGGATGGAGTGGTGAGAAGCAGTTGTTCCCACTCATCTCGCCTTGTCACTTGTTTCCTTGTAGAACAATTCTCTCTAGCTGGCTTCAAAAAGGGGAGAAGGGGCAGCATGAGGAGAGGAAAACTTGGGAAGGGTGAAATAGACTTGGAAGTTCAAGGACTCCCTCTGGTTGACACTATAGGATGGGCCACTCCCTTATTCCTTACCACTGAGCCCTGAGGGGCAGTCCCGCCACATCTTGAAGAGGTGTCCAGAAAACCCCAGGGCATGTAGCAGTTCATGCAGTGTAGCCTAGGAACAGATGGCTGCAGAGTGAGGGGCCCGGTTCTGTAGCAGAACCTCAGAGACCCCCACACAACTAGCTCTTCATACAGATTAAGACCCCTCCTGTTCCATCCTCAGTAGGACATCCATTTCCTGAGAGAATACCACCCCCATCCCCAACTTATCATGCAGCAGTCACCATGACAATGTCACCATGGCTGAGGCTGGGAATGGTGAGATGTTGGGCACAGTAGACAATGGTACCAGCGAGGGGCCTGTCTTCTGAGTCCAGCTGGCAGCAGGCAGCGTAGGCTAGGACAGAGGGCTGCAACAGGCCAGGAGAAGGTAGAGAGGAGGAAAGTGAGCTAATACAGGTAGATGGAACCTTCCTGGAGAAAGAGGAAGCAGGGTCTGTGGAGTTCTGTTGGCGTGGCACCCATGGGCAGCATGGAAGGTGCTTAGCCCCTACACAATTCAAGTTTCATCAGAACACTCCAAACTGCCCCCCAAAGAAGCCCAACTTACTAAACCTCTTCTGTCTCCATATCCCTCCTTAACAAACTTTAAGAGCGAAAGCCTGGCATGGTGGTGCATGCCTGTAATCCCAGCCCTCCGGGGAGGTAGAGGTAGGCTGATCTCTGTGAGTTCAAGGCCAGCCTGGTCTACAAAGTGAGTCCAGGATAGCCAGGGCTACACAGAGAAACCCTGCCTCAAAAAACAAACAGGTTAAGCGTGACAGAGCAGACAAAAGGATTGGATTTGAACCTCACCTCTTTGTGACACTTGGAAGTGTGGGCAACCCGCACATACAGGAGAAAATCAGTGTTCTGGACTCCAGGGCCATCTGGTTGGATTAGTTGGGGCACACCGTGCTCTGGCCACAAGGAATAACCACGCAGGTGGGCATCAGGCATCTGTCAGGGATAAGCTTAGCATGGATGGAAGCTGGAAGGAGAGGTCTTTACACTGTCTCAGTACCATCCGGGCAGCCAGTTAGCATTAGTTTTCTAGCTGGGTATGTGTAACTCAGAGCACCTCACAGCATGTGCAAGGCCTGGGTCCAAACCCAAGTTTAAAAACAAAACAAACAAGCAGAGTTATGCCTCTAGCTACCTAGGTCCCCGCTCCCATGCATTCTGGGGAGCATGGGTAGAAAGGGTATATAGACTGTACGTCATTATGAAGAACAAGACAGGACAGTTCCACACGTGTGATACCAGTTCCTTCTATGTGCTGAGGGATAAGGGAAGCCCGAGCAGGTTAGAACCCTTCAGATCCATCCCTGTGGCCGCTAAGGTGCTCTCACCTTTGCCCCAAGGCAACTCTCTCCTTTGTACCCTGGGTTCAAGAGGCTGCACCTGTCAAAAAACGTGTAGAAGTGAGCCGGAGACACTTCTAGATGTCTTTGAAGAAGACATTAACAGTGACAGACTCACCTGTGGTAGTTTGGGGTGTCTGGGTCTCCCCAGACAGCACGGCAGTATTGTGTAGGGTCCCGACTCAGAAGCAGAGGTCCGTGGACTGGGAGGACTGAAGAGGACAATTCATCTCCAAGTTCAGTTCCTTCTCTGTGGTGGACACTTCCTCTTACACCTCTGCCCCTCAGCCCGACAGTTCCTGTCTCCTCACTTACCTGCGAGGATACCTTGAATTCTTCGAGCGGCCTCTCTCACTGCAGCCAGGGCTCGGAGTGCCCCTCTCACTTCATCGCCCTCAGGGTCGCAGGTTTTACTGGACACAGGATCTCTTATGTAGTAGGTTTGGATCCTGAGGGGCTGAGGCTGGCGGGAGCCAGGGAGAGGAAGGACTGAGGCTCGGAAGTGTGTGGGCATTTGGGAGAAAGAAGGCCTGAGAAGGCGCACAGACTTCTGGGTCTCCTCATGCAGACATCTGCTCGCGGCCACCCCAAGGAGAAGTAGAAGGCGCATCTTCACTCGGCCTCCAAAGCTTTCCCTGGGTCCCGTCCACTGCGGCCAGCTCAGATACTTCTGCCCTTTCCCTCTGTAGTCTCTCTCCACAGCCCCCAGCACCGCTCTTGCTTGTTCTTAGAAGATTTGAAAGTTGTTGACTAAATCTGCAGTTTCCTACTAGGAGGTCGGATGTGAACCACAAGGGCTGAAGCCACCTCCTCTAGGGTGCCTGCCAAGGAGTGAGGAGCGTGATTCTGAGTCTCCAGTTTATTTTTTTTCCAGAGAGGGGCTACCCCCCCCCATTCCTGGCCCCCTGTATGTCTCAGTAGGAAGCCTTAGAAACTCCCCCAGAACAACAACTAACACTAACAACTAACAGGGTGGCAGGTGAGGAATGTGAGGGGGCGGTGGGTTTTGGTTTTGTTTGGTTTTCCTGTTGTTGTCCGGGGATGCCCGCCTGCCTCCCTGGAGGTGGGCCAACAGGGCCTGACCCTCACTGGGCCAGCCTCTGACTAAGCGGTGAGACTTTTGGGAACACTCTGCCCACTGTGCAGCACTGTCAGCAGGTGCACAGCGAATAAGGGGCCTGACTGACACCGCTTTTGGGAGGCGGTGGGATAGGACTGTGAGGCTTTTCAGGATCTGCTGGCTGGCTCACAGGAGAGGGAAGATAGTCTGAAGATAGTCTTTGCGAAGCACTGGAAAGCCTTTGTTTTCTCCACTCCTACTGTGCATTTCTGAGCTGTTTCCCCTGTTTGGCCAACCTTCCTCCCCTGCCTGGCTAACTCCCGCCTTTCCTGTATTTTCTCTGGGAACCCCTTCTTAACATCTCCAGCCCAAATTCCACACCCCTCAGAGGTGGAAGGGGACACTCACAGGAGGCCTCCCCCGCCTCCTAGCTTCTGACAAGACTTGCTTTTCTTTGAGTACTTACTGGCTCAGGCTCTGCCTGCTCTCCCAAACTCCTAGAAGAAGCCCACTTCCTGTCAGGTCTTCAGTGTGGGGATGAATACCTAGCTAGATTATTTTCAGGTCTTTTCTCTCATTCTGTAGCTCAGGCCTCGAACTTGTGACCCTCTTGCCTTTGATTTCCCAAGTGCTGAGACTACAGCCACGCACCATGATGTTGGTTGTGCTCATCACATACGTTAACACAGTATATCTAATTAATGGCAGGGAAGGACTACTGTTTATTTTTGTTCATTTTTCAAGACAGGATTTCTCTGTGCAGCTCTGGCTGTCCTGGCACTTGCTTTGTAGACCAGGCTGGTCTCGAACTCACAGAGCTCCGCCTGCCTCTCCCTCCTGAGCAGAGGAGCACTGGAATCAAAGGTGTGCACCAGCACAGTCAGGACTAGAGGTTAAAGGGAACCACCGGCTTCTCTGGAAGGCAGACTTATTTTTACATGTGACAATGGGGGCAAAGGAGAACACTCCACTCTGGAGCCAAAGACACCCTGTCCGTTTTTATTTTTTGACCAAGCGCCATAGCCTTCCCATTTTAAGGAAGATTATACTTGAAGGATTGCAGCAGCGAGGAGCAAGTGATTATCTGTAAAGCAGGAACAGTGCCCAGGACACAGGGAGAGAGAGAGCTCAGTAGTTAGGAGCCCTTGCTGGTCTTCCAGAGGACTCAGTTCGGTTCCCAACACCCATGTCAGGTGGCTCACAACTATCTGTAACTCCAGCTCCAGGGGGTTCCAAAGTCTTGGGCCTCCTCTGGCATTCTTGTGTGCATGCCCTTCCTCCCCAACATACACATCAATAAACATAATGAAAAGCAAATTTTTAGAAAGGAAAAAGAGCAGTGCCCAGCTCATGATAACTACCAAGTCAAGAAAAGAATATATATTATACAAATATGTTATACAAATTGGGGCTAGATTCTGCTTTCACGTTCACCAGGAGGAAAAAAAAATTACACACACATACACTGAAGCTAGAGAATTTAAAATTTTTAAATTTATTACTAACAGGTAGACAAGTTTGAAGGGGACTCTTGTTCTTTCTCTAAGACAAATACAGCTTTCTCCAGGTGCCTGAAGATCATTTTCCCTGAAAAAGAAAAGAAAAGCAGAACCAAGGGTCCTCCTAATAAGAACTTTCCTTGTGATGAATTCAGTTGACCTAGCTCTCCAGGTTCCAAGCCCTTCTCTGCGCCTACGCTTGTTCTTTGCTGCCCCCTAGTGGCCATGCTGAGGGAGCCGTGACCCTGCTTGAGAAGGGGGTGTCCTTAACCTTCACATAGGGAGTTGGGATAGGGGGTGAATGGTGGAACTTGGCCCATACCAGCAGAAGAAGCTCAGGGACACTTTATTTCTTCTCCACTGCATGTTTATAAGCAGATTACATGACATCTTCCAGGTCTGACATGGGCTACCATAGGAAGTGACATTACTAAAACGTATTTCTTTAAGACCTGCTGTCAGCCCTGAACAGATGCAGGAAATGCCTGGAAGAAACACTTTGCCCCCACTCTGCACTAGATCCAACTTATCTGTCCGTTATTAACTATACAGAAGAGAACATTCATTTGTGTATCCTGCTTCCCAACAGCAATTCTTTCGCATCTTTAAAAACAGCTTTTGGAAAAATGTGTTTTATATGTACATATGTGCTCCACATGCATGCCCAGTGCCTATGGAGGTCAGAAGAGGGGGTCAGATCCTCTGGGCTTGGAGTTGTTGATGGTTGTTAGTCATCATGTGGGGGCTGGGAACTGAACACAGGTCCTCTGCAAGAACTACAAGTGCTCTTAACCGCTGAGCCATCTCTTCATCTCCCTTTGACATCTTTTTAGTAGAACTTATTATATTACCCTGACTTTTTTTTTTTTTTGAGATAAGGTTTCACTTGAACTCTGGATCCTCCTTTCTACTGAAATCCACCAAAATGTATTACTATGCTCAATTCTATATTATTTGTTTGTTTGTTTATTTATTTATTTATTTATTTTTTTAAGATTTATTTATTATGTATACAATGTTGTGTTTGCATATACATCGGCATGTCAGAAGAGGGCACCAGATTGCAGTATAGATGGTTGTGAGCCACCATGTGGTTGCTGGGAATTGAACTCATGACCTCTGGAAGAGCAGCCAGTGCTCTTAACCTCTGAGCCATCTCTCCAGCCCCTATTTATTTATTTTTAAGGCAGGGTTTCTCTGGTATCCTTGGCTGTTCTGGAACTCACTATGTAGACCAAGCTGGCCTTGAACTCAGAAAGCCACCTGCCTCTGCATCCTAAGTGCTGGGATTAAAGGTGTGCACCATTACCACCAGGCTATAAAAATAAAAATTAGGAATAAATAGGTAGCCTATTGGTGGTGGTGGACACCTTTGATCTCAGCACTTAGGAGGCAGGTGGATCTCTGAATTCAAGGCCAGCCTGATCTAATGAGTGAGTTCCAGGACAGCCAAGGATACCAGAGAAACCCTGTCTTGAATCCACCCCCATATATCACCTTTAAAGCAGGTATATATATATATAGGTATATATATATATATATACCTATATATATACCTATATATATATATACCTATATATATACCTATATATATAGGTATATAGGCATATACAGGTATATATGTGTATATATATATATATAGTCATTATATCTTATAGATCTATATTCATTTTACATGCAACAGTGTTTTGCCTGCATGTGTCTGCCACATGTATATATGTGTACCACCTGCATGTTTGCAGGTGTGAGCCTAGCATCAGATCCCCTGGAACTGGAGTTACAGGTGGTTGCCAGCCATCATGTGAGTGCTGAGAACTGAGCCCAGAGCCTCTGAAAGAGGGGTGTGTGTTCTTGACCGCTGAGCCTCTCTCCATCACCCCCAGCTCCTCCATCTTGACTCTCATGTGACTCTTTTTCTACCAGGCTTCCGACAGGACTAAGTCGTGTTCATCTCTTGGAAGATGCATGAAGTAACTATGGAGGGATGGTTGGGGTGAGGAAGTGAAAGGCAAGAAAAGGAGGTGAGGGGCTCCACTAAGAAGAGCCACTTTCTTATCAAGAGTGTTCTGTGTCCTGACATTGTCCCAAGCGTTTGATGCTCCTCTGATTCTTCCAGAAACCTTAGGAGGCTTAGGTGTTATTGATCGTATCCCAGTTTTACAATTGAGGCAGAGCAAAATTAGGCAATAAAATAGTTGTGTGGGTTTCAACCCTCCTGGTCACACCAACCATCCAGCGTGGCTTCCCGGGTTTACCCAGAGAGGCAGAAGTTACCTTAGGATCAAAAGAGAAACTGGAGCGATGGGGGGAGGAAAAAAGGGGGGGCCAGGAAGGAACTGGATAAAGACGAGTGAGATATTGGAAAAGAGGAGGGTTCCTCTCCTCGGGCGAGACAAGAAGTTGGAGGATAATGAGAGAAACTGTGATGGCCTGAGGAACTCAGTCACCACAGAGGGTGACACTGTGGCTGTGATGACACCGCGTACCGCTCTGTCCAGCACGCTCCTCTTTCAGAGCCTTCACCCTCCACCTCTAACACTCACTCTTCCTCCATTCCACTCAAATGAGATGGTCCCAGGGCCGTGCCCAGAGCCTTATCATCACCAGAAACTGAAGCATCTATGAAATAACGGAATCAAACACCCTTCTCTGATATGATCTCTTTTCCTTATGGTTCGTTGCTAGGTTGGCTCACTGCAGCTGTTGGACAAGCTGGTGGGGAACTGTGACCCTTCTCTTTAGTCTCCCCTTCTCTGTCTTAGGGTGTAGACTCTCCACTGAAATTCTTTCCTGAATCTCTTCATCTCCACCCCCTCTCCCCATCCAGCCTTTCCATCTCCCTAGTTAATAGTTAGATGAATCCAGCATTTGTGTTTGAGCAGCTAAGGGCATCATTCCAGAAGACAGGCTATTGCCACTCAAAAACAACAACAACAAAAAACACTTGTCATCAACTTTGATTGTATGCTCCCACTTCAGAAATCTCGACAGCCAGCTCTCTTTCGCACCCTTAGCAACGGGATTTTATACAGTCTGCGGCCTCTCCTGCAACTCTGCCACATTAGGAGCCTCTTCTTTCACAACTGGGAGGAAAAACTGCAAGACAGGAACACCCTCAGTCTGCTACAAGCTTTTTATTTTTATTATTTTTAGATGGGCTCTTGCTACGTAGCCAGTGCTGACAGACTGGCCTCAAACTTGCTGCTGTTATTTCTTAGCTTACTGAGTGCTAGGACTTTAAGTCCGCTTCACCATGCCCAATCAAACCTTCTTTTAAAAAAAAAAAAAAAAAGCTTTAAAAATTATCACCATTTTTGGTGTTTTGCGACAGGGTCTCACTATGCATCATCCTTGGCCTTGAACTTGCTATGTAGATCAGGCTGGCCTCAAACTCATAGAGATCCTCCTGCTTCTGCCTCCTCCTTAAAGGCATATACCATCACGCCCAGCTCAAACCTGTGTGTTTTAAATTCTTTGCTATGTGTTTTAAAAGATACTTACCTGGGGGCTGGAGAGATGGCTCAGTGGTTAAGAGCACTTGCGGCTCTTGCAGAGGACCTAGGTTGGGTTTCCAGCTCCCACACGGTGGCTCACAACCATCCAGAACTTCAGTCTCAGGGAAACGGATTCTTCTTGGGCACCAGCAATGCATGAGGTGCACACATATGCACGCAAGCAAACACTCAGACCTGGAAAATACAATAAATTAAATATATCTAAAAATAATTTCTAAAAAAATATTGTGTGTATGTGTGTGTGCATTCACAGCATGGTGCACACAGGAGTTGATTCTCTCCCTTTACCGCTGGGTTCTGGGGATTAAATTAGTGCCAGGCTTGACAGTAAGCGCCTCTACCTACTGAGCTATCTTGTTAGCTCCCTATTTTTATTTCTGCTTCAAACTTTTTCCTTTCTAAAAGAGAGAGGGAAGGGGCTCCCCTTCTTTTGGAAGGGTAGCTCCGCTGTGCTCTGGATTCCGCCTGAGGGCGCTTGGGAACGCCAGCCTCATCTCTGCTGGGCCTCTTCCAGGCACACCCCCCACCCCCAGTCCAGTGAATCGTAAACACTTATGTGGGAAAGTCTGCTTTCTGCTAGGCTTCCCTCCTGAATTCTTCCTCCGTGTCGCTCTCCAGCGAGCCTTTCCTGACCCTCACCTTTAAAGCAGATGCCTGGACTGAAACCGCCGGTGAAACCGCTGGTACCAGGTGTGGTGGTACACCTGTCATCCCAGCACTCCGGAGGCTGAGGCAGGCAGATCTCTGTGAGTTCAAGCCCAGCCTGCTCTACAAAGCGAGTCCAGGACAGCCAGGACTACACAGAGAAACCCTGTCTCAAAAACAAAACAAAAAGAGTTCAAGTCACTACCATAGTGAGATCCTGACCCACACAAACAAAAGTTATCACAAATCCCTTCTGCTTCAGCTGCACAGCAGTGCCCGGAATCTAGAATTTTGTATTTGTGGCAGCATGCTCATCTTCCGCCCTTATTAATGGTAAATTCTGTGAGAGCAAAGACTACCCTCCTTAAGCCTTAAGTTCTTACAGTAAGTAAAGTGCCTGGCCAACAGTAAGGGTTTGAAAGCCTTTCTAAAGAAAACAGTGAGTACAGGGAGAAGGGAGGTGAGGGCAAAAGATAGAAAAGGAAGTTGAATGTGATGGATTATGCCTGAAATCTCAGCACTCCGGGAGGCTGAGGCAGGAGAATTGCTCTGCATTCTAGGCTAGCCTGGGCTTCAGGATAAGGCCTCATCTCAACAAACAAAAGTGGAAAGTGAGGCTGTGGACGGGACCCCAAGGTACAGCTAGGAGGCTCTCTGTGCTAGCCTGAAAAGGGCTTCTAGGAGCATTCTCTGTTGGGGCCATGATACTCTGGAGGTTTGAGGACGGGGTAGGTGGGCGGGGCTAGCCTTTATCTCCCCAGCCAGCCTCTGATGTTGACAGCTGGAGTACGCAGGGGTTTTGCAAACCTTCTCAGTTGCAGAAGGCCAGCAGTCTGTGGGACAGGTGGGTGGGGCCCGGGCTTATCTCCCAAGTACAGTCCTAACCTCAGATGGTAACAAAGGGGGAGCTAGTGGGAGTTTTGCAAACCGTCCCGATTGCAGCAGCAGGGCTGGATGGCCCGGCCAGGGTGACCATGCCACTAGGTGTTGTGTGTGTGTGTGGGGGGGGGGGGGGAGCAGGGGATGACAGGGTATTGAGTTTGAGCCTTTTGGATGAAGCTTAGCTTTCAGGGCTCTGGGGTGGAGCGTGCTCTGTTTGGCCTGCCTCTACCTACATCATACTTTCCTTCTCTTTAAGACTTGCGGGAGGCCACAGCTCTGCAGGCTTGGAGGGGGAAGTTCTTTTCCTGTAAGCAAGGACACAGGAGCTTTCCTTGCTCCCTCAAGTCACAGCTGAAGCCATTTTGATGAAGTCAAGTTGGCCATTTTCCTTTGAAGACACCCACCTTCTCTCCCCATGGAGAGAATCTCTCACCTGCCATTGGTTTTCTGAGGTCAGCCTAGGCTGTACTGCCCACGTCAGGCCACTTTCACTAGGGAGGAGGAGTTGTCCTTCTTGAGGACTGGAGAAGGCCCAAGGGTAGCATGCAGGTCCTCTGCCCTGCTGTCTCATCCCTCTATTCTAGAGTCTTCTCACAGGCTTGGAGTAGGGCAAGGGGTAGAGGGAGGCGAAGAGGCCTCTTTCCACCACAACCCCAACCGGGATCTTGCAACACTGGGGTGAGGGCCTTGGGGGCCCTGGGGGTGAGGCAATCCTGAGGGTTGGGAGGTGTGAACCGAGGGGGGCAGCTTTCACAAGCACCGGCTGGCTGACCTTGGCAGACTCACCTTGTGCAGCTTCCTCTGTCCTGGTATCTCAGTATCTCTCCACAACCTTCCTCCCCACAGGCCTCCCTGTAGCCCGAGAGCAATTCTCAGTTCAGGGCGCTTGTCCTTTACCTCAGTTCTGCTCCAGAAGGAAAAGGGACTTCTGAACAAGAGGAGTGGATGCGGCTGCCGGTGGGGAAGGCTCTATTTGCTGGTTTCCACAGGTTCTCAACCCCTGGTCTTGGAGCCTTTCCAAACCCTGGCAGGGCTTGGCCAACTTCCCCTCCGTCCTCTCCTGCTGCGCCCTTTCCCTGTGGACAGCCCTGAGAAGTCATGGGATCAGCACCGGAGCTGTTTGCCAGCTCCTTTCTGAAGAGGATGTATTTCGTGGACTACCCAAGTTTGTCCTTTCGGGTCGTCCAGCTGTGCTTGGCACCTGCCATTTGCATGGCTCTTCCCTGTGCCCACACTGGACTCCAAGGCATGCTAACCTCCTCAAAGGTTTTTTTAGGTTTCAACTTAAACTTAAATGTCGCTTCCTCCAGGAGGCCTTTAATTCTCCTAGCTGAAACGGTATCTGGTTGTTAATTGATTTCCCCACAGGCACATTCAAGTGGGAGAATGAGACTGAAAAGTACTTCACAGAGGTGTACAAGGAGAATCTTAGAAAGCCACAGGGATGGCAGGTCCTGGGGCTCCGACAGCAGGGGCGTCAATGTCACCCAAGGGTCTTAAGGAATGCTAAGAGAGGGACCAGCAGGGAGGTTCTCCCTCCCCCTCCTCTAGCTCCCCCTCTCACACCAGTCCCCTCACCTCTCAGGAAAACCCACTGATGAAGGAAGGCAGCCTCCAGAGAACAGAGCAGCCTAAAGGGGGCAGGGAATGGTGGGTGGAAGGGCCACAGGGAGACAGAGGCATGCTCGCTTATTACCTTTTCCCTCCTATTCCTGTGGCTGAGAAATGGTCTCCTTCTCGGGAAGGATGCTTGACAGTGCTTGTTGAGTAAAATGCTTTGGCTAAAGCCAGCTGCCATGGGACTGAGAGCCTCCTGCAGGTGACAGGATGTCCCAGGATAGAATGGGACAGTACAGAGTGGGGTGCATTTTGCCTGTTCCTTGTCAGTCATGTCTCATTGGGGTCTCACTGGGGCGGCGGCTCTTCTTCAGCTTCAGCGCCAATTAGAAAGACTCCTATCAGTCACTCTGAGGAGTGACAGGTCCTGGGGGTGGGGTGGGGAGCGCTGGAAGGAGACTCAGCTCAGAGCCCTGGGAAAGAAGCCCGGGCAAAGCAGACCCCAGCATCTGATGTCTTCAAAAGGAGTCCAGGGTGGGTGGGGAGACCGTAAGCTCGAGCCACCAGCTGCGTTCTGTGCCAACCCCGCTTCTGCACCTCCCAGCCCCCAGGTTGAAGGTGAGAGGCTTTTCCCAGGTGCCGTAGAGACGGACGCCTTCACCTCCTCCTCAAGCAGTGTCGGCCAGTCCCTCCACCCAAAGGTTCAAGTCTGCCCTGATCGGAGCTGGGCTGAGGACCTGAGGACCTGGGGGGAAGGAGAGGGTGCTGAGACACAGAGGTGAAAGTGGAGAGAGTTCTGGCTGAGGTTAGCCTGGTGCACACAAGATGCCTGGGCCATGTGAGAGCTTCTACCACTGAGGTCTGAGGTGGCAGGAGAAACAGACCTGTGATGATCCATAGACCACACACACACACACACACACACACACACACTGTGCAGTCTCTAACATCGTGGGCAATGCACTGTAACTTTTGTTTTGTGGTGCCAGCGACGGGACCTGGGGTCTTGGGAATACTGGGCAAGCACTCATGTCCTCCATGATTATCCCTTGATGGTGGCTCGTGTGCTTCATCACTGCTGTTCTTCCCTGGGGGGAGGATGTGAGAATAGAGACCTACGCAGCGCCGAGGCAGAGGACGGGCTGGGCTCTTATCCTCTCTGGCCCTGCCTGCTTTATCTACAAGATGTGGCTCACACTATCTTGCTTTTCTGAGGGCAAAGCTCACCCAGATGAGCTCTTGAGGTCTCTCCCAGAACCTCTGGAGATCTGTGATTTCAAGGAGCTAATTTTGATTCTGCCCCTAAATAGCTGTGTGGTTCTGGATGGTCTCTTCCTCTCTCTTTCTCTGAGGCCCCTCTCTCCTCACCTGCAAAATGAAGATTTTTTTTTTCCAAAATGGATCCAGAACAAAAATCCATGCTCATACTACCTGTCAAACTCTATTTCTCTATGAAAATAACACCATGGGACAGGTACTCAGATTCCTTCTGTGAAGATGGGGAGACAGTAAGTGGCAGAAGTGCAAACAGACGCTCTCTGTTACTGTGCACTGTTTCGTTTCCTGGGCTGCAGTTCTAACGGACAGAAAATGCCTGGAATGTGGGGTTTCACAGGCACAGACTGAGCTGTCGCCCTCACATAGGCATACACATTGGGTCCTGATTCCTCCCCAGGGGGTCACCTTCTCCAGTCTTAGGGAGCCAGTGCCCTCGGGATGAAGGATGAAGATAGGAGTGGGGCGGTGGAAGAAGAGAGAGAAGGCCGGGGTGCTGGATCAAGAGCTGAGGGACCACAGATCCGGCAGAGCCATCAGAATCTTTCCCTTGGTCACCTGGGAAAGAGTTCCCAGGCCTCAGTCAGAGAGTACGCCAAGGGTCATCGGGCCTGGCCCTGGAGCTGAGTCGCACTAGGATCACCCTGAACCCCAGAATTCTCTCAGGTCAGCATTGCAGAGGCTGCTCCGGGCCCTGGCATGCATAGTGGTTGGTACCAAGCATTCGTTCAATTTACAAAGGACCAACTGCGTGGGTGGAAGGATCGGGAGGTGAAGTGGCAGAAAACCTGAGCTGTGGGCGGCATGTCGCTACTTCTCCGTGTCATTTAGAGACTATGTGGACCTAGCCACATGTATTCCCTGCCATCGAGGTCTTCCATGAGTATACACAGAACTCCCACCAGGCCCAGGCCCCAAAGACCCAGTGAACAGCTCCCACATCAAGTCACAGTGCAGTTTATTCAGCCACAGAATCATTCTGATCCCCGACTGTCCCAGGCACTGGCTGCCATTGTCTTATGCTTTCGGTTTCAGGCTTGGCAGGTTCGGGACTTTGGGGACCTAGGAGGGTGGGTGGGGTCCTCAGGGTCTGGTGCCCACAGTCTACCAGGCCGGCTCAGCTGCAGCCGCCCACACCCTTGATGAGGCTAGCGGCCTCAGGGATCTGTCGGAAGAGGTTGCGCAGAGTGTCCAGCTCCTGGGTGAGCTGCTCCACGCGGCTGCGCAGGCGCTCGTTTTCAGCCATGTACTCCAGCACCTTCTGCTGGGTCTCCATGATGCGCCGCTTGGCCTTGTCCCGGCTCTTGCGCACCGCGATGTTGTTGCGCTCGCGCCGCAGCCTGTACTCCAGGCTGTCTTTGTTCACGGCCTTCTTGCCCTTGTGAGAGGGGCCCGCTGGCGAGGGTGCCTTGAGAAGGGGGCTGCAGGGAGGGGCAGCAGCCGCCACCGGGGCCTGCAGGGTAAGCCAGAGAGAGGGACGGAGAGGTGAGGCTCTACCCGGAGGCGGAGAAGAGCCTAAGTAGGAATCCTGGCAGCAAGGCCGTACCGAGGCGGCGGGG
>CM053745.1:8633390-8677044 GCA_028658305.1 Pachyuromys duprasi | reverse complement strand
AGAAGCAAGAGAAGGGGGACAAGCAGGGAAGCTGGTCCAGGAGAGATGAGGACAGAGAAGCCACTCCAAGCGCCTTCAGGACACGGTGGAGTTCAGAGAAGCGAATTCACAGAGTGAGGGAAGAAGGCCTTGGGGTGGGCCGTGCTCGCAGAGGAGCACCGAACCCAGACTTGTTGGGGAAGCTCAGTGGTCCAGAGTTCCCTCATCCAACTGCCTTGCTCCAACCCGGGGGGGGGGGGGGAACAGGGAGAGCCGCCTTGGCCTTACCTTGAGGACCCGCAGGGGCTGGCCAGGCGCCGCCAGGGTCGGCGGGAGGTGTACGGCTGTCTGTCCACAGTGTGCCACTTGGTACTGCAGCGGGTTGTAGCTGCCGCGGCCGGGGCCTCGGTTGCCCTCTGGCCCACGAGGCTCCTCCTTCACTGTCACAGCCCTGGGGTCGTAGCTTCCTGGGTTGCTGTAGATGCCAGGCCCCAAAGCCTTCCTATCCGGGCCAAACGTGTGTGAAGGGTAGGCAAAAGGCCGAGGGTCAGCCGGCAGGTAGTGGGGGAACGAAGGGTTTCCTGGGCCCTTGAGGCTTCGGGCGTCGGGCGCTGGCTTCATGGCAAAGAGGTCAGAAAGGAGCTGTTCTTCTCCAGACTCGATGTAGGCGGAGAGGTCGATGGAAGCCTCATGCTCGCACATGTCCCCCAGCTCGCCGGGCCCAGAGCGACCCCCCGAGAACTCAAGTGGCTGCTGGCCAGCCCGAGGCTCACACTCATAGTAGGTCCCGTGGGACATGGCCGGCCCGCCCCCTTGGCTCCCCGCCCCTGGGTCCTGTGCTGGGGCGCTCCTTAGGATGCTGAGCCTGCCCTCCCTTGATCTCCCCCTGTCCTAGATATGTCCTAAGTCAGCCCTCTCTGGTCTTCTCTGTCACCCGCTCTCTCCTACGTGGCTTCTCTCCTCCTCCTCTGCTTCCTTTTCCTTCTGTAGTCAGTGCCTCTCCTTTCTTCCCTTTTCCCCTCTCTCCTTGGGGTGACTCAGGGAGGGGCAGGGCACACCCCAGAGGGAGGAGTGCGTAGCAGTTAGGGCGCTCTTTGGTGAGGCCCCAGCCACAGTCCCGAAACTGCTGTTTGGGAAAAATGGTCCCTCTTGTCTTGTGAGCTCAAGGGATTCTAACCCCTTGCCCGGAGTAGTTTCTCTGAATGTCTGTCTTCCTCCAACTTCAAAAGAGATCTCTGCAGAGTGAGGTGCCAAGCCAGTGCCAATAGAGAAAGCATGTCTCCAGTGACAACCTGGTCTAAACTCCTCTCTTGACAAATCTTCCTCTCTGTTACCCCCCAAGTTCTGAACTCCACCTACCCTGGGGTAAGTCAGTTCCTTCTGTAGCCCCACCTTCCACGACTTTCTCCTGGGTGTAGGCCATCATTTTTTGAAGGGCTTGGGAAGTTCTAGGACCAAGTCACCCCTGGTCTTAGCACAGGGTATGCTCATTTGGTAGTTTTGAGACAGGATCCTAGGATCTTACTATGTAGATCAGGCTAGACTTGAACTCACAGAGTTCTGCCTGCCTTTGCCTCCAGAGTGCTGCTAATAAGGTTCTTTGGCTAGGTCTTTGCACAGGGCTTGCGTCCATGTTTCCAGTCCTGGCCACCTCTGGCAGCCTGGCACAGTCCTGGGCTGCCTGGACATAGCTGAGGTTTCCGGTCAAGACATAGGCTGTGGTCCTCAGGCCCAGGCAGGCTGCTGCCCCAGAACCAACAGACAGGATCCGCTTGGAGGCCCCAGTTGCTCCACCCTGAAAGAGGTTCAGGCTGACCCCACCCCACGCTGGCTGGAGGCTCCGCCCCCTACTTCCTGTGCCCTGAGCTGCAAACAGGCCCCTGAGCTCACTGCAGCTTAGTGCTATCCTCCCTCCTGAATGACTGTTTTCTGACCTCTAGTGTGCATCTCTGTCCACTTCCTCTTGGAGGCTTGAGAAGTCTCCTCTCTTGTCCTGACCTCTTCCTGGGGCTGTGTCAGGGTCCACAGGAGAAGCCCGCAGCTGCCTGACTGCACTTCTCCATCTTCTGCTAACCCCCAAACTTCACTTTTCTTTCTCCTTTGGGGACTCCCGACTCCCTCCAGTCTGCTGTGCCCCTGCCTTTACTTGTCAAGCTTCAGACAGGGATCCTAGTTTAGTGAAAAGAAAAGAACACAGAGAAATGTAATATATTACATTTCTCTGTGTTCTCTTCTTCTTCTTCTTCTTCTTCTTCTTCTTCTTCTTCTTCTTCTTCTTCTTCTTCTTCTTCTTCTTCTTTCTCTTCTGTTTTTTAAGGTTTAGTCTGTCTGTTATCCTAGGCTGGCCTTGAACTTGCTTCAGCCTCCCTAGAGCTGAGTTGATAGGTATGATGATACCCTCCTGGCTCTTTTATTACTAACAGATGTTCTGGGGAGTGGAACAGAAATTTTAAAAATGAACTTATTTTTATTATTCTAATGTGTGTGTGTGCCCACGCGAGCCAGAGATATCAGATCTCCTGGAGCTGGCAGTCGTGAAGCACCCACTAAGGGTGCTTGGAGCCAAACTCCGGTCTTCTGGAAGAGCAGTAAGGGCTCTTAACTACTGAGCCATCTCTCCAGCCCTAAGGACCAGAACATTTTCTAAGTTGGGTATTCCAAGGACCAGATAACTGTGAGAGGCCACAGTAGGGGTAAGCTTGGATAGGATGTGTAAGTCATTGAACACTAAAATAAAACCGCGAATGTGACTTCCCCACAAGTCAGACAAGGTATCTTTATAGAATCCTCCATCCCATCCCCTCTAACGCCTCGACCTGCCCCACGGGGGGGGCGGGGGGGAGAGCCGCCCGCGTCTTAAACACAGAGCACCGGAAGTAGCGGGGCCATTTCTGCTCTTCGGTCCACGGACCCCCGCCAAATTGGTACCAAAGCGAAGAGACTTCAGTTTGGCGACCTGCCCTTATTGGCCACTAGGTGACGACATTGGCTCCCAAATCCTGTACTTTGAGGCCCACGAGGGTTTGGGATCAGGTGGACAGCAGGGGGCAGCCTTTCTTAACTCTGCACCGGCCCTGAGAGCTCTGCTCTGGGAAGCAGGAAAAGGAAGCGCAGTCAGGATGGAGATTCTCAGGTCGATGGGGTGGGAAGGCTAGGGGGGCTGGTGCCAGGACCCGTCTCAAAGAGAAATTCTGTCCCCACCTTGACTGTGGAATAGCAATAATGAGTGGGCCCTATGTCATCTGAGAAAGTAATGCTTTTTTTTTTTTTCAATCGATGAAACCATGTAGCTTTTCATGCTGACCATTTTGCTGTGAGCTAAGGGGGTGGGGACAGGCAAAGCAGTATTGTTAATCCTAATTTTATCGGCATGGAAAATGAGGAGAGGATGAGCTGTGGAAGAGCACCGGAGGATGTCTTGTTGGTCCCTGAAAGGGCTGCAGGCTTGCTCTTGAAATGGCCCTGAGGATGGAGGGATGGAATAGTTGTATGACTCAGGGACTCTCCTTCCACCTAGCTGGCTGCCGTGGGTAGGAGTGAGAGCCGCAGGGCAGCGCTGAGTTCCCTGACGAAGGTGCACAGATAAAGCCAGCAGGAAATGAGAAGGTCTGCAGGCTAACAGCGTTTCCTAGTAACCGAGACGTTAAGTGTTAGGGGGGTCTAGATCGGGGAAGCAAGAGAAGGGGTTCAGAAAGGAGGGAGCGAGATGGGAAGGCAGTGCCACCTAAAGACGGGGAGGTTCTCACTCAGGGGGGAAAGAAGCCTTCCCTCGCTCAGCAGGATCCTCTTGCTGTTGCTACTGCAGTTGCTACCTGTTTGCGTTAACTAAAACAATGGGTGTATATTATCTCAGTGACTTGTGACAGCTGTCTCTCCAGGGCTGCCTCCGAGGCTTCCCCTAGGGCAGAGCCTACGCATGGCTGTGAAGTCTAAGAGGGAACTGGACTCAAATCTGGTCCCCGTCACTCTCCAGTTCTCTGGGCCTGGTCAAGCTATGTAATCATAGTGTAAAATGGCAGTAGCGCTGGCTGCTTCCGGAGGTTGTTGAAACTCTGAAAATGATAGTGTGTGTAGCACCTGACTTAGTGAAGGCTAAGCCTCCTTCCCTTCCCTGAGCTCATCTCCACTTCTTTTTCTCCTATCCTTAGAGCGCACAGTCCTGCTGCCTCGGAGGGTGGGTTGACAAGCATTTTAAAAATCTGAGTTTTAAATAACAGAAAACCTATGCGGGTGTGGTGGCGCATGCTTCTAATTCTAGTGCTGGAGAGGCAGAAGCAGGTGGGCCTCCATGGATTGGAGGCCAGCTTGGTTTACATAGCAAGTTTCAGGCTAGTCTGGGCTACCTAGGCAGAAAACCTCCCCGGCTTTCTAAACAAACAAGTTACTGTAACTGGATTTGTCAGGTTACAATCAGAGTTAGACAACATGGCTGTACTCACTCAGATGGACAACACTTCCTTGTGAAACGTGTATGCACTCGATATTTGTCTACCTATGCATCGGCTGTCTAGAGGTGGGTGGAGGAATGTTGGTGTAGGAGGTACCTCTTGTAAAACTATGTGAGGCTAATGAGCCAAGATGGTACTAACACTGGTGGATAATGAGACCTCTCTCGCAGTCTCTCTGTTGTTGTTGTTGGTTTTTTTTTTTTTGAGATTTTAATGACATCATTTCTCCCCTACCCCTTCCTCTCTCTAACCCCTTCCATAACCCCCTCCCCTTGCTCTCATTCAAGTTCACAGCCTCTTTTCCCCTTAATTATTAATCGACATAGTCCTAAATGCGTGGCTGCGCGGTCTGTATAGTGTTACCTGTGTGTGTTTTCAGGGCAATCCCTTTGACATTGGATAACCATTCGGTGTGCTCTTCCCCGGGGGAAGACTGTGGCCCCAGCTCCCAGAATTCCTTAGTTGCCTGTAGTTCTTTGTCCAGGGTTGAGGCTTCGTGTGCTCCCCCTCCCTCCTGCCCCTCATGTCAGCACGTCTGTTGGTATCATCCTGGTTCAGGTCATGTTTAGAGAACCATGTTGGTGAGACTTCACGGGTGCAGCCTCCCTGACATTTCTAGGAGACACAGTCTCACAGCAAATCCTGCTTCTTGGACTCTTAGAGTCTTTTCTACCCCACTCTTCCACAGTGATCCCTGAACCTTAGGCGCAGGAGTGATGTGGTAGTTGGGTCAGCTGGGACCTAGCTTCACAACTCCTCATTTTGATTGGTTGTGTTGTTTGGTAATGGACTCTGTCTGGTACAGAGAAGTTTCCTTGGTGAGGGGTGAGGTATAGGAAGAGCCATATTTGGAATGTAGTCAGGGGTTATGCTGATTATGGTAGTGATAATCATGGAGCTTCTCCAAGATCCATGACCCCACTAGTCCCGTGTAATGGGTTAGGTTTCCGATAGCAGGCACGATTTCTCTCTTGGTGAGTGGGGCTTTTTTTCCTTTCATGTTTTTAAACTTGATCTTATGTGTATTGGTGTTTTGGCTGTATGTATGTATGTGTACCATGTGTGTGCCTGGCACCTGTGCCAGTCACAGGAGGAGATCTGATCCCTGGAACTGGAGTTAGGGTTGGGTGAGCCACCATGCAGGTGTTGGGAACTGAACTTGGGTCCTTGGCAAGAGCACGTGCTCATAGCCACGGAGGCATCTCCCCTGTCCCACAGTTATTTATTCCAGAGGACAACTTGCAGGAGTCAGTTCTCTCCTTTTGCTGTGTGAGAGTCTCAGGGAGGGCTCTCCAACTGTGAGGCTTGGTGGGAAGCACCTCATCAGCTCAGTCACCCCCTCACTGACCCTCCTGCCTCTCTTCCAAGTAGGATTATAAGAACGTGTCATCACTCTCGACTTGACAACCTTCTCTTTTTTTTCTTTTTCTTTTTTTTTTTCCAAACAGGCATTTTGAGGACAAAAGTATCAGGTCAATCATAGGACATGGAAATACTTTCTTCGGACCCTCCCAGTGGGAGGCCATTGTCCATCCCGGGAGCCCCACCCAGAGGTGGATAGATAGATGGTCCCTAAAGTACGTCCTTGGCTTCTTTTCCTTAGGATGCAGATTTGTTTCTGTTTTGTATATGGGTGATCTCTCTGAACCAGAAGAGGGCATTGGATCCTGTTGGACCAATAGATGGTTGTGAACCACCATGTGGGTGCTGGGATTTGAACTCAGGGCCTATGTAGAGCAACAGCTAGTGCTTTTAACCACTACCAAGCCCTCAGGGGTGCAACTTTCTAAAAGCTTTGTTTATTTCGTGTGCGGCTGCGTGTGGAGTGTGCACATGAGCACAAGTATTCTCCTTGGTCCCCAGGAGCTGGAATTGTAGACAGCGTTGAGCCAGAGGATGTAGGCCATGGGAACCGAACCCCAGTTCTCTGCAGGAGCACCATGAGCTCAAAATTGCCAAGCCACCATTCCAGCTCCTGTCTAGCGTTCTTTAATTTTCAAAAGTCACCTTTTACTTGTTATGTGTGTGCCACAGAGGGTTGTGGAGGTCAGAGAAAACATTTAGGAGTTGCTTCTCTCCTAACATTTGGGTCCCAGGCTGTCAGGCTCAGTGGCAAGCCCCCCTGTTGCTGCAACAGCTTCCCACTTTTTTTTTGAGACAGAGCCTTATGAATTCCATGCTGGCGTCCAATTCATTAGGAACCCAGAATGACCTTGAACTTTTTTGTGTGTGTGTGGTTTAAGATTTATTTTTGTTTGTTCATTTTCAAGATAGGGCTTCTCTGTGTAGCCTTGGCTATCTTGGAACTCATTGTGTAGGCCAGGCTGGGTTTGAACTCAGAGATCTACCTGCCTCTGCCTCCTGAATTTTGGGATTAAAGGCGTGCACCTCCCCTCCCCTCTTAAGATTGATTTTTATTTTATGTGTGTGGTGTGTTGTTTACATTTATGTTTATGCACACTCCTCTCAGAGGCCAGAAGAAGGTACCAGATATTCTAGAACTGAAGTTATAGATGGTTGTAAGTAACCATACATGAGCTGGGAACTGAACTTTTGTCTTCTGGAAGAGCAACTGGTATTCTTAACTGCTGAGCCATCTGTCCAGCCTGGACGTTAAACTTTTGATCACCTTCCAAAATGCTGGCATTCTCTCTCTCTCTCTCTCTCTCTCTCTCTCTCTCTCTCTCTCTCTCTCTCTCTCTCTCTCTCTCTCTCTCTCTCTCTCTCTCTCTCTCTCTCGGTGCTGGGGATTGAGCCCAAGGCATCACACATGCTTGGCAAGCATTACCAACTGGGCTACATCCCTAGCCCCAATTTGCACTTTGGAAATAGGCTGTGGTATTTCTCTTTAATCTGTTCAACAATGGAGACTGTCCTAGTCAGGGTTTCTACTGCTGTGATGAAACTCCATGACCAAAAGCAAGTTGGGAAGGGAAGGGTTTACTTGGCTTACACTTCCATATCACTGTTCATCACTGAAGAAAGTCATGACAGGAACTTAAGCAGGGCTTGAGACAAAGGCAGCTGATACAGAGGCCATGGAGGAGTGCTGCTTACTGGCTTGCTCTCCATGGCTTGCTCAGCCTGCTTTCTTACAGAACCTAGGGCCATCAGCCCAGGGATGACCCTACTCCCAATGTTCTAGGCCCCCATCAACCACTAATTAAGAAAATGCCCTATAGGCTTGCCTACACCCCACCCCCACCTTATGAAAGCGTTCTTTTAAAGATTAATTACATATACAGTGTTCCACCTGCATATATGCCTACACGCCAAAAGAGGGCACCAGATCTCATTATAGATGGTAGTGACCGCCATGTGGTGGCTGGGAATTGAACTCAGGACCTCTGGAAGAGCAACTTGTTGTCTTAATCTCTGAGCCATCTCCCTAGCCCCAGGAGCATTTTCTTAATTGAGGATCGCTTTTCTCAGGTAACTTTAGCTTGTGTCAAGTTGGCATAAAACTCCTAAACACAGTGACCACATTTCCTGAATTAGAATTAAGGATGAGCACGTTGTCTCACACCGGTAATCCCAGTATATGAAAGGTTGAGGCTGGGGGATTGCTATGAGTTTGAGGTCAGCCTAAGTTACAAAGTAGAATCCTTTCTCAAAGAAAAAAGAAAGAAAGAAAGAAAGAAAGAAAGAAAGAAAGAAAGAAAGAAAGAAAGAAAGAGAAAGAAAGAAAGAAATGCTGTATGTGGGGCACACCTTTATTCCCAGAAATGTGGGAGGCAGAGGCAGGCTGATCCCTGTGTATTGAGGCCAGTCTGGTCTATAGAGAGAGTTATAGGTTGGTTTTGGCTACACAGTGAGACCCCGTCTCAAAAACTAAAAGGGGCTGGAGAGATGGTTAAGAGTTTCTGCTGCTTTTGTAGAGGACCTGGGTTTGATTCCTGGCCCAACCGTGGTGACTTACAACCATCTGCAATCCCAGTTCCAGGCCCAATGCTCCCTTCTGAATTCTGAGGCCACCAGCAATGTTCATGGCATGCAGACATACATGCAGACAAAACACACACACATAAAATAAATACATCTAAAAACCTCAAACAACAACAAACTATGAAGAACCCAAACAGAACAAAACAATAAAAATATGGGTAGATTGACCTATCTGAATACCACTTAGTTTAATTAATTAATTTATTTTTGAGACAGTTTCACTATGTAGCACCTGGCTGGCCTGGAACTCACTATGTAGACCAGGCTGGCCTTGAATTCAGAGATTTGCCTTCCTCTGCCTCTTGAATGCTGGGACTAATGGCATGCTAAAGGCATGTGACACTGTGTATCTGAATAGTCTTCAGTAGACAAAGATAATTTGGAATTTGTGATGAGCTGCAAAATTCAGTAATAAGTGTGTTATTTCTGCAAAATATGGTGAAGTTCTTTCTTGGACACAATAATCACAAAGACCTGTTTTAAGTGTATTATTAAGTAAATGTGGGCTGGTGAGCTGGCCTAAAAGGGTAAAAGCACTTGCCCCCAAGACTGTTCGAGCCACTGGAGTTTGAGCCCCAGGAACAATGTGGTGAAATGTGAGAGAAGACATCTGACCTCCATACATGTATGCACATACACATGCACAAACTAAATGCATAAGCAAAAAATAAACACACAAGCAGCCATGACTGAATGACTTCTAAAAGGTTCTCAGAGTGTCTAAAGAAGAGATACTGCCTAAACTCAAGACATCTGAAATTCCTAGCATTAAAGTCACCGCCAGGACCAAGACAGGAAAAAGGCTCAGGCTAGAAAGCCACGTGTGCAGCTCAGGAGCCCACACCTGCTGTTCTGATCAGGCTGAATGATCATCAGACGCCACTTTATATGGGGAGAGGGAGTCCCAGGGACAAGTGTCTCCATCATGTAAGAGGGTTTCGGGGAAGCCTGGCCACACCAGAATGGGGCCAACACAGAGGAGACTTGCTGGGGTCAGAGAGAGGAAATGGGGTTGCAAAAAGGTGATGTGAGGTTCACAGGACTGTCCTCCTATGCTTTTGGGATAACTAAGGATGGCAAGAGGAAGAAATGGAGATAAGGTTCAGTCCCACGCAAATGTTAATCCAAAAATGTTGAACAGGTGAAGTGACTTGTCAGGGGGTACACAGCTGCTCTGCGGCTGCCTGCCCTCAGCCCAGTGTCTGCCATCCTGGCATAGAGCCTCTGAGGAGGGCAAGCTTGCAGTCTGTCGGGAGCAAGGACAGCCACAGGCGGGAGTGTTGATGCCAGCCCAGGACTTGGGGTGGAGAGGCCTGGGCCTCAGTGTCCCAGGTGAAGGGTAGTGTGTTGCTGCCCACCCACCTCCTTCCCACAGGTCCCAGCGTTGTCAGCAGAGTTGGCTCTGGAATGATGGTGTCCCTAGAGAGACCACTGGAGGGCTGCCCAGAAAGGAGGAGCAGAAGCAAGGTCTAGGTCCAGTCCCATCAACTTTCCAAAATACCATGAGGTCCCTGGCTATCCTGGAACTTGCTATGTAGACCAGGCTGGCCTAGAGATCTGCCACCCTTTGCCCCCTGACTGCTGTGACTATAAACACATGCACCACCATGACCAGCCAATGTGTGTGTGTGCGCATGTGTTTAAAACTAATTCTAAAAACAAAAAACACAACAAAAACATCTAGGTGCCAGCAAAATGGCACTTGCTGCCAACCTTAATCCAAGTTAGATCCCTGAGACCCACATGGTGGAAAAAGAGAATCAACTCTTGAAAGTTGTTTTCTGACTTCCACACATGTACCGTGGTATGCACGCACACACACACACAGAGTGACTTGAACTCCATCTTTTTTCTAGTCCTGGCCCAATATTCGTCTTTATGTTCCTCCCAGCAATTACCCTCTCAGGTGCTTCTGCCAGGCTCCTTGGACCCTCTGGGGCTCTCACCCCTGTGCACAAAGCCTTTCTTGCTGGTCTTCGGGGTAGCACCCTCATCTTTGCCTTCCTGGACTCAGCGTGCTGCTGTTCCCTGGCCTGCGTCTCGATGTTTGCAGAATCTCAGGCCGGCACACAGAGTGGGAGCTCAGCAACCTCTCAGAACTCCACAGAAGGGACAAGGGTTAGTTGTTGGAAGGTACAGGCTCTGTATCTTATATCCATATCCTGGGCCTGCTGGAGGGTGGCAGTCAAGGCTCTCAGGAATGCAGTCCAGGAAGGAACCTGGACTAAACAAAAATGCCCACTGGCTGATTCACAAGTCATTTGATTCAGTGAAGTTTAAATTCATTTCAATGGAAATCCTTCATTTCCATTTAAAAATTTATTACATGAAAAGAAACACTCCACAAAACAAACCAATAAAATTTAAAACCTAAATGAACTCAGTGACAGACTAAGGTTCTAGCGCAGCCCCCAAACCACCGTACATTAAAAAAAAATCCAAAAGAAATAGAAATACCAGCTTCAAAAATAGTTATCCAAAAAGTAAGGCATCCACTTAAAAAAAAAAAAAGATACTAATTCAAGGAAGGGGTGGGTAGAGGCTGGAGGAATGAGGAAAGGGATGGAGGGATGGTCCCTGGCACCCCAGAGGCCCACAGCCTGCCTGGACTGTATTCTGAAGGGCCAAACCCAGCCTCTCACCTGTTAGGGGTTCGGTGGGAAGCTGGGAGACCTGATTCGGCCAGGAAAAGGCCCCTGGTTATTCCAGCTTGAGTAGGTGGAACGGGGACTTGCCGTCTTGCTTTGTGATCAGAGGATCCTGGGCCTAGCACAGCAGGTGTGGGAGGCTGCCAGGACACTGTCACCTTCCCAGAGAGCACAGGCCAGCAGCTCTCCTGGAAGTGGCTTTCTGAGGTCTCCAAAAGGAGCATCATTCTGTCACTGCCCTTCCATCTTGTCCCAAATGGGAAGGCAAGATGGTAGTGGGGTCATTTGAGCTGGGGGAGGGGAGGGGAACTGGTCTTCAGAGAACATTCTCCATCCCCACAGCATGGCCTCCCAACAGTGAGGGAGGAGCACCTCTGGGAAGGGGGAGCACCCTTCCTTCCAGGGAAGGCATTTAACGCCAGGTCTGTCCTGAAGGTTAGAAAGGGAGCAATTTTAGCAATTCTTGGATGGGAGATGATTTAAGGCTCGTTTGACTCTAATTTCAGGCCAGAAGGACTTGGGGATCCTTCATACCTGGTCCTTGAGCCAAGGTCCAGGGGAGAAAAAGGATTAGGGTGGCCGGCAGTGCTGTGGATGGGAAGAGCTGCTGAGGACCACTGCTCTTTCACACGGGGTCGCGGGGGGGGGGGGGGTAGCTGCGTCTCTTTGCCCTTAAGAGAGAGATGTCTATTAGACTGAACATTAAGTCTTTCTGGCTTCAAGAAGCTTTGGCACCACAAGGGGAAAGGGGCAGGGCAGGGCTTGGCTTCTGTAGTCTGAGCCTTCCCCTATATATTCCACAAGCCTGGCTTAGAGCTGGGGGTGGGGGTGGGGGAAGTGGGGAAATGGAGGGTTTTGGAAGATGGACAGTCCTCCTTCTTGGTCCTTAGCTCAGTGGGGAGGAGGCATGGACTTCCTGGGTGGGGGTGACAGGGTTTGGGGGGGGTGGGAGATGGGGTAGAGGCTGGGCAGTGGAGTGGAGGTGGGAAAGGGTAGAGAAGAAGGGAGAGGGAAGAGAACCCTCTGCCTTTGGGTCCCTGGTGAAGGAAGAGGCATTTGAGTTCTTCCAGCTGACTGTTAGTGGTGACACATTTGTCTGATCTGTCTTTCCCAACTCACTCACTGTGGCGGCTACCTCTTTCCCAACTGAAGCTTCACCTGGGCTCGGGAATAGGGAGAAAAAAACAGCAGTGAACCCAGGTTTCTTAGAGGCACCTAAAGGGTCTGAGCCCAGGAGGAAGGGCCCTGTAGGGTACCCATGGCACCTCCACTCTCCTCTAACCCTTAGGGTGTATGTAGGTCCTGGTGCACTGACCTTGACCTTGGGCCTTGGTGTTGGAAGCAGGTTCTTTGGGTACAAAGGTCAGCGTCTTTGTTTAGAACTTTTCACTGTGGACACCCAGGTCTTGTCCCTGCCTGACAGAAGTATAGGCATGTATGTGTGTGTGTGTGTGTGTGTGTGTTGGGGGGTCCTTGGCAGGGAAGCAGGGCAGAAAGGATGAAGGAGGGTGTGGTCAGTTAAAGGGATGGCAGTCTTTAGGGCTGGGGCTGCTCCTCTGAGTCCTGGGACTCAACAGGAGTCGGCCGGAAGATGGGCTTCTGTTGTTCCTCCATTTCATTCATTGTTTCGTCTGTCCCTGAGTCCCTTTCCTGGGGATACACGACTACACACATCTTCTGACTCCCCAGGGTTAGCAGCTCTGTGGAGGGAATAACACAGAAGCGGGTCAGTGTTTAGTATGCTGCTGGCCCTACCAGTCAGGCCCTGCTCTGGCCAACTCTTCCATCCCAGCTTTAACCTGCCAATAGCTTTTGGAGCATGGCTTGTCCTCGTCCTGCCTTACCTGATGGCTGCCTCTTGTTCACTTTCTCCGTGCCCACTGCCTGCCTGCCCCCATCTCCAGCTTCTATACTGGGTCTCAAGATAACCTGGAATGGCTCCTGATAGCTGGCCGGTAGGTTGCCTAAGGTCTGTGTGGGGATGCCAGCTGGTCTTCTCTCCCCGGAGCCCCGTGGACTCAGGTAAAGGAGAACCCTGGCTTCCTGATTTTGGTAAAGCTCCCCAGTCAAACTGCTCTGTGCCTTCCCAAGAGGTCCTCTCTCTAGCCAGCACTTACCAATGAAGTAATTAAAACACCTGGGCTTGTGTTGCCAGTAGACACCCAGGAAGTAGACTGGTACTCCCGTCAGCATGATGGCCAGGCCAATGCCGCACACTACTGGCTCTGACCACAGGCTGAAGATCAGCAGGAAGGCCCAGAACAGCAAGTAGATGATGGGGAACATGAGGCTGACCTGTGGAGCGTAAGTACTGAGTTAGGTGGCCCTTGGTGTCCATGGAGATGAGGGCACCCTCTGTCCTCTTTACCTCATCCCCGAGGGCAATGGCTGAGCTGCATTCAGCTCTGTGCCCCAGGCCCTTAGAGGTGCTACATCAACAGATGTCGGTGAAACTGGGCAGTGGGACACGGAAGCAAAGATCTTTATTGTTCATGTCCCTCCCAGGTAGGGTCAGATAAGACCTCATGACTCATGTAAGTGCCTGTGGCAGCAGAGAAGACAGGGGGATTGAGAATGTGGTTAGGATGTTAATGTATACTTGCAGAGGTCCTTGGGAGGAGAGGCAGGAAGGAAAATGACCTGGAGCTGTTCTCACTCCTGTCTTCACACCCACTTCCAGGCCAGGCCTCATCTGGATGCACCATGACACTGCTCAGCACTCACTTTATTTACCCTTAGATAGCATCAGACTCAATTTATTTCTCCCAAGCAGTTGGAGAAGAAAAAACTGCTTAGTCTCAGGAGACCAGGAAAGCCAACAGGACCCAAGGCAGGCTGGGGCCTGGGCTGTATTTTGTTTCAGAAGGAAACACCAGCTCCACAGGCTTGGCCTCCTGCTGGTCATGTGTGCCTGGGTACCTTAGATGGGCTTCCTGATCCGGGGCAGCTGTTTCGCTGCCTGCTTCCCTGTGTGTTCCATCTCTCTTTCCTCCCTCTCGGAGGTCTTTGAGGACTGGGAGAAAAGTGGCCGTGAAAACGCCCAGTGGGGAACTAACAGATCTTGGAGAGTCTTTCTTTCTCAGTGGGAACAATCGAAGTGTCTTGTCTGTGTTTCTAGATCAGGATTCTCAAGTAGCTTTAGGCTCTATTCAGCTGTAAGAGAACTCAGCACTCCAGTATAACTTGTTCTGAGAAATCTAAGAACAGACAATGCCAGGCTTTTTTGTTTGTTTGTTGAGTTCGCTGAGGCTCTTACTGTGTTAGCAGGAGAAAGGAAAGGACTGCAGACACAGAAAGTTTCATGAAAGAGGAAATACTCTGAGACCCTTTTGGCCAGTAGTTAGAATTTCTATAAGCAGATGGAAAGAGACTCAGTTTGGGATAGAGGCATAGTATAGTGAACCCAGATGTTAGAGGAACAGAGCAGATAAGAGAACCCTGAAAACTACCTAGAGTGTAAGATTTAAGAGTGAAGAAAGGGGTCGGATGAGGTGGCACGCTGTATCCCAGCGCTCAGGGAGGCAGAGGCGGGTGGATCTCTGTGAGGCCAGCCTGGTCTACAGAGTGAGTCCAGGACAGCCAAGGCTACACAGGGAAACCATGTCTCAAAAAATAAAAAATAAAAATAAATAAAAAGAAAAAAGAAAGAAAGAATGAAAATAAATAAATAAATAAATAATAAACAAAGAAAAGATTTAAAGAGTAAAGAAAGGAAATGTCCACCCTACCCACCCACAGCCAAGAGCCATGTGAGTCAATCTGCACTGCAGCTGCATGCGGTGGTGCAAGGGAAGGGACTCCAGGGTGGATGCTCTCACCTTGATAGGGCGGGGGATGTCAGGCTTCTTCCAGCGGAGGACTATCTGCCCGGCGACTGTGACCCCATAGAAGAGGTAGTTGATGAAGCCCACGTAGTTGATGAGGGTGTACATGTCACTGGTGACCAGCATCAGGAGGGTGGAGAGGCACTGGAGATGGGGAGGTACAGAAGGCACTGGAGGGGACCGGCCCGGGCCGGGGGCTGCTCTCCCCCACCGGGCCAGCTGGGCGTGCTATTTTCTAGTGGACATCTCAAGAGGGGCACCCACAGCCACCTTCTGTAGCCTAGGATGGCCTATACCTTTATTGCAGGAACTTCCTTCTGGCTTTTTGAGACAAGGTCTCTCTATGTAGCTCCGGCTGTCCTGGAACTTGCCATGTAAACCAGGCTAACTGGAGATTCACCGGCCTCTACTGCTGGGGTGCTGGGGTTAAAGGCGTGCACCATAGTGTCCAGCTAAGAAGTGCTTTCTTAGTATAGGGGTAAAATCAGGGTATGTAGGCACTGCTGTGGTGTGCGGAGTGGATCCCTGGCCAGCCATGCTGGCATTAGCTGGCTTTGGGAAGCTCTCATGGCGCAAGCTAATTTACTTCTTTTGGTTCTTTTGACCTCTTAGGGAGATTGTGAACTGATAAGTAAAGCTTTGGTCGTCTTATCGTCATTTTCTCATGGATGTGATATCTAATTTTTTTTCCATTGAAAAAATGATTTAAACAAGTCTGGCCCAGTGACACACACCTGCAATCCCAGCACTCGGGGAGGCAGAGACAGGCAGATCTCTGTGAGTCTGAGGCCAGCCTGGTCTACAAAGCAAGTCCAGGACAGCCAGGGATACACAGAGAATCCTTGTCTTGGAAAAAAAAAAAAACCCAAAAACCAACAAAATCACCAACAAAATATAGTTAAATAAAAACACAATCATGTTTTCTTAGCTTTCTACAAACACAAACTCATTTAAGCCTATAACATCTCTGTGAGGTTTTCTTGATGGAAGTCACTTTTCAGCCTCAAAGTTATCTCTGTGACTCTTTCAGAATGAACTGTGCCCTTCCACGCTGATAATCTGCAGAGGCCATTGAAATGCTTACTTCTCCCATGAGATGTGATGGTGAGCAGATTTTGTGGGCAGACAGGTGAGATTCTCACTGTTATTTGCCTGCAGTCACAGCTGAGGAAAAGCTGTGTGGCTCATGAGAAATACTGTCTGTCCTCCTCCATTGCTTTCTGCAATTACCCAATCACGATGACCTTCACGCTGTGTTTGAGCACTCACAAATTCTCCCAGGGAGCTCCATTACCTTGACTTCTTCTGACCGCCTCTCTTGAGAATCAAAGTAATTTTTGTTGCTGTTGTTTTGAGACAGGGTCTTGCTACTTAGTTCTGGCTGGCCTGGGACTTGCTACGTAACTGGCTTTAAACTCAGAAATCTGCCTGCCTCTGCCTCCTGAGCATTAGGATCAAAGGTGTGCGCCACCATGTCTGGCTCAATGTAGTTTGTAATGTCTTATTCACGATTCAGAAGGCAAATAAAGTTAATTCAAAAAAATTTAACGAGGGCAAGTCTTTGCTCCTTCTTTTAACTCTTTATATTTATCGTTGTGAGCCTTTAACAGCTGAGACATCTCTCTAGCCCTCTTTTAACTCTTTAAATCAGCGGTTCTCAACCTTCCCAAAGCTGTGACCCTTTAATACAAATTCTTCATGCTGCAGTGACCCCCAACCATAAAATTATTTTACTGTTTCCTTATAACTGTGATTTTGCTACTGTTATGAACTGGAATGTAAATATGATATTCAGAATATCTAATATGAGACCTCTGTGGGGGTCATAGCCCACAGGTTGAGAACCGCTGATCCAAAGGTTTCTGCTTTGTTTTTCTATTTTTTTTTCCCCATTCTTCCTTATTCAAAGTTGCCTTTTCCCCACCTTCAATTTATGAGTTTTCCTCTGCGTTTCTTATCAGGAGTACCCTGAACTAGATTTACTCTGATGGTTTTGTTCAAGAGGCTGACAGGGTACCCTAGGGCAGGAAGTGGAGAGAGGGTGAGCATGTGCAGTGACTGGCTACAGCAGAGGTTCAGAGCTGTACCCTGGCGGCAGGTACCCGTAAGTCCAGGGATAGAGGCACATTTTTGTGAGGCTTAGGCATCCCATCAGTCTGACCCAATAGGACGGGAGGATAAACATGAGCCAGCCTGAGAGTTGTGGGCATTTTAGACTCAGGATCTTTCCTAATTACATCCCTCAACATTCACAAAGCCAACGGCAACATGTGCTAGCTTAGTTAGGGCCTGCTGAAATGCAGAACTAGACCAGAAAGGTGATGGGTATCTATGCAGAGATAGTCTGACTCTCAACCAAGACTAGACACAAAGCAAGGGAAGGATCCATGCAAGGCCAGCAGCAGCGGCAGCAGGGGCCCTTACCGTGAAGAGCAGGGCCGGGATCGGGGTACAGCGCTTCACGTGGATCATAGCCAACACACTGGGAAGGTGGCCTTCTCTGGCTCCAGCAAAGAACAGCCTGGCAGGGAGAAAAGGTGGTCAGCCTGGGATAGCCTGTGGCCTACCAAGCTGAGGCTCTCTCATCCATGCCCAGCTTTGGCCCACACAGCAGCACCCAGCACCAGCTAGGAGCCTGCCTTTGTGTGAGCACTTTCCAGCTCTGTGTTCTCAAAGGCAGGCACAGTCAAACCAGGGGTAGCCAATGGAGAGGAGGACAGATGCTGGGCATGTGGCGACCGACAGTGTCATCTGGCTGGCCCAGGGCGCTGTGCTGTTACTCCGATTCACTCCCTGCGTCTACAAGGCTACATGAGCCGCTCCTTTGCCCTTATATTTTTATTTTTGGCTCTTTGCGAGACATTCCCAGGTGGCCTACGTGGCCCTGAACTTCACTGTAGACAAGACAGGCCTTGAATTCCTGATCCTCCTGCCTTCGCTACCTGAATACTAGAATTATGGTCCCACCGCCTGGCTGCATTTCTCCTTTAAGTAAGAACCTGCTTGTCCTTAGGAGTTATCGATTCCCTGGCACACAGCTCTGAGCCACCTGTCAATGCTTGGAAACTTTCTCATCATACTCAGAGCAGAGCTGCTTCTGTAGAATAGAGACGGGTCACAGCTGAAAAAGACAGGCGGGAGCCCGTGAGAGACACTAAAAGGTTCTGGGGATAGCTTCTTGGGTGTCCCTAACTGTCACGACTCAGCACTTCGAAGTTGTTCATTTTACTGTATATTCACTGCATCTAAGAAAACTACTCATTCTATTCCCAAGAAGCCTTCCAAAACAAAACAACCCGCCCCCCCAAAAAAGAACCTGACAGAGAAGTGCTGAAAGGTACATGCACAGAGGCTCTGGCAGTGAGCCAAGCTGCAAATGTTCTGAATGCTTAAACCACTGAGATTGGGTAGAGAAATGAGAGTGTATCGGTAAGGCAGAAAATTATGAAGTAAAAAAAAAATGTGTTTTTTAGATCTTATTCATTTTTATTTCATATGTATGGGTGTTTGCCTGAACGTATGTCTGTGCACCATGTGCAAGCAGTGTCAGCTGAGGCCAGAAGAAGGAGTCCAATCGTTACAGATGGTCGAGCCGCCGTGTGGGTGCTGGGAGTTGAATCTGGGCCATCTCTCCAGCCCTCAAAAATCATGTTTCTGAAAAAATGATTATTTGAGGACATGCTGACAATATAACACCCAACAGAAAAGCAGAATACAGAACTGTGACCCTGAGCTGGGCATGGGGGCACACGCTTGTGATGCCAGTGCACTGAGCCTGAGGGAGGGGATTTCCCTTGGAGGCCAGCCTTATAGGAGACCCTGTCTCACAGATAGGGAGAGGGCTGGCGGGCTGGCTCATTGGTTAAGAGCATTTATTGCGCTCGCAGAGGACCTGGGTTCAATCCCCAGCACCCACATGGCGGCTAACAACCATTTATGATTCCAGTTTCAGGGGAACCTGACACCTTCTTTTGACTCAGAGGGCGCCAGGCATGCACATGGCATACAGACATACATGTAGGCAAAAGTCATATATGTTAAAAAGTGACTTTACAAAGTCGAAACACTGGGAGGATGATACCCTCTCAGGAGGGGAAGGAGATGGTGGGGAAGACAGAGACACAGACGCACAGAGAGACTAACACTCAAAGCAGCCCCTTCCCTCTTTTCCCTTTATGCCTCTTTCAAACAAAACCAAAAACCAAAACAACCCACCACCACCAACAACAACAACAAAACCCTCCTGTAGCTGCCAGCAGCCCTTTACATATTAGTGCTAACAGTCTGTTTTCCTTAAATTTTTTTTAATTAATTAGTGTGTGTGTGTGTTATTTATGACACACTCGTGGAGGTCAAAACTTGTGGGAGTCAGTTCTCCCCTTCCCCCATGTGAGTTAGGTCCCCGGGGGTCAAACTCGGATCACCAGGCTTGACAGGCTTGCCTTTACCCCCTCCTTTTACTTCCCCCCAGGGCAAGTGACCCCTAATGAGTAAGAGCATGGTGACAGCGCACAGGCTCCTGCTATCTGTGGCCCCGGCTGGCCTGCAACTCTTGGCCTTCATGGCTTAGCCTTCTGAGGGCTGAGACGGGGGGGGGGGGGGGGGCGGGGGGGTGGTGGTGGTGTGGTGTGTGTGCCACACCTGACGCAGACGATGGAGTCAGAGAACTGCCACTCCATGTCTGGTGTGCAGGGGAGAATGACGTCAGCCGCCGCCCAGAAGGATGGGGGTTGCCTGCGACTCCAAGTACCCGAAGGCAGCTGTCACCATGAACTGCTCAGGCCAGCTTCCCTGATTTCATGCAGACACATGCAGGCCCTGTTCTTCCATGCTCCGGTCCTTTCCTCATGCACAAGATGGAGCCTAGGGGGCTCTGTGGGCTTCATCATGCATGTAACCAGGCTCTCTTTCACATCCTCCTCCACAGACAGCCAGGACCAGGTATAACTGTCCAGGTCGAACTGCCCCATATCAGGGTCACAAGAAACAATCTCAGCTAGGGGTCGGGGATACACACACACACACACACACACACACACACACACACACACACACACACGCTTGCTCAGCAAGGACCATCTGATTCAAACTTTGGGATATAAAAGAATGAAGGAAAGGAAGGAGGGGAGAAAGCAGTAGGTGAACAGAGGTGGCCTGGGAGGGGAGGCCACGCCCCTGGCATCTCCTGCATGCACATGTGACTATGCTACATGCGTGCAGACCACTGTGTGGCCTGCCTGAGGGACGAACCCCAAACTAAAGTGACTGTGGCCAGCCACTGTCCTCCAACAGATCCCAGGGAGCCTCACGGGTCACTGCTCATCCGCCGTCTGCTAGGGCCTCCAGGTGGCCACGGCTCCTGTGTAACATGCACACGAGGTTGCTGCAGGTGAGTGTGTGTCCCCCTTCGGCACAGGTGTACCCATACTCCCTCTCTATTGCTCTCATCCCGCAAACATGGCAGTCTCTGCCATCTCATAGGAATTTCTCTGGGATGTGTCAGGTGGCTTGAGAAACAGCTGGGCCCAGACGCATCTCTGAAGAGATCTGTGCTTCTAGGGCACAGAAACCCTATGAGCCACACACTTGCTAACTCTTTCATGTCCAGACATCCAGAGGTCCATTCTGGAGATGGCAGGAAGGGGCACAAAGGAAAGGCCTGATCCCTAGATGGACAGGGGACAAGGCTTCAGGGCCCACTCATGTTTCTGGCTTCCCCCAAAATTCTGGGTTGGGATTGTGGCTACCAGCTGTTGCACTGACAAACGTATCCTTTCTACTCTTCCCTACTCCAGCCCTGTGGCCTCCCACAGCACCTGCCTCTTGAGTCCTGCCTAGGACACTCAGAGGGAGCTCATGCCATGTGAAGTCCGACTCCAGACATTCATGAGAGGCCAGACCCAGGGGCTTCAGGCACAGGGATCCTTCCTGGTTCCTATCAAAGCAGGGTTTCTTTCTGGCCAATCCAGATCCAGAAAGGGGAAGGGGAGACTCTAGGAATGTAGCCGAGATACTCTCTTGCTGCCAGCCATAGCTCTGTTTCTTCCAAAGTGAGGTGAGCTTCCGCCTGCACGCTTCAGACCCCCTCAGCACCCACACTAGCATGCATACTCCCGCAAAGGAGATTGCAAACCCCCACCGACAGACGAGTCCAACAAATACACACAGCTCGGTGCACATAGAAAAGTGGCCAGGGCAAGCACTTACCGGGAGGAGGTGAAGAGAGAGCCATTGACTCCTCCAAATGTGGACAGGGCAACAGAAATGGGCATGATCCAGGCCATGACTCCTAGGAGCTTCTCGCCGAAAGTCTGGGAGGGAAAAGAGGAGATGAGCGGAGAGGAGGAAAAGCCTCTCTTCCAGCCTGCTCCTCACTTCTGGATCCCTGTCCTCCCTGCCGACTCTCTCTGGCTGACCCTGGGAGCCCATGCCCAGGCTACCAGGCCACAGGGACAGCTGCACATCAGAATACATGCCATGGGTCAACTAGCTGAGGGGGCCGGGAATGGAGGTGATAACAATAATGAACTCACACTTATCCTTGTTTATGAATGAGGAAACCGAGGCACTCAGTGATCTATAGCTTGCCAAAGACTGTACGCTGGGGGAAATGGAGGGTCATGATTGGAAGTCAGGCGCTGTAAGCACCTATGTACACCATAGCTGTCTCCAGACACGAGAGCCACAGACTTATGAGTCAGATTCAAATCCTGCTCCCACCTTCAGCGAGGTCTATCTATCTATCTACCCATCTATCCATCTATCTGAGCTATTCTCTCTCAGCCCTGGGTTTGCTATTTTTGAGCTTTATACACTAGGAATGAAACCTTGTAGAGTTGCTGAATACACAGAAGCAGATAATGTTGATAGGAAAATAAGGAGTGGCTATTTCCCTTTCCTTCCTTTCTCCCTCCCTCCCTCCCTCCCTCCCTTCCTTCCTTTTTTCTGAGACAGCATTTCTCTGTGTAGCTCTGGCTGTCCTGGAACTCACTATGTAGGCCAGGCTGGCCTCAAACTCAGAGATCTTCCTGCTTCTGCCTCCAGTGTGTCCCACCACGGCTTGGCAAGACTGACTGGTTATTTCTTTAGGTGAGAAAAAAGTGGTTGTGAATTTGTAGCTGGGACTTCACGTGCACATCTATGTGTATATGCAGTTTAGGAGACTAGCCTTTCCTAGAGTCTCAGAGTCAGGCTTAGAGCAAGAGCCTGGGGAGGCAGTGTCTAGACTAGGTGTCCTGCTGTGTGTGGGTGGCTGCTGGTTGTAGGAGCAGGTGGCCGCAGGTGACAGCAGGGACAAGGGATGACAGTGTTTGGTCTGAAGCTAAGTAAAGGTACAGCATGGCTCCTCATCCTCCTTCAGAGAGCAGGTACTCTGTGATCTCTTGCCCAAAGAGCACAAAATCACTCTGGTTTCTGATTTACTTACTGGAGTGTGTGGGTTGTGACTGTGTGGTTGTATGTGTGTGTGTGTGAGAGAGAGTGTGTGTGAGAAAGAGAGTATGTGAGAGAGTGTATGTGTGTGTGTGTGTGTGTATGTGTGTGAGTGAGCGTATTTGTGTGTCTATGTGTGCATGTCTGTGTGTGCATGTCTGTGTGGTTGTGTGTATATGAGTGGGCATCTGTGTATGTCTCTGTGTGTGTATGCACTTGCACCTATACATGTGAGTGTGTATGTATATGCATGTGTGTGAGTTTGTGAGTGAGTGTGTGTGCTGCTGGGGATGGAACACAGGGCCTTGCACTCCACTACTGGATTACATCCTTGGCCCTTCAATACCCAGTTTTTCCTAATGAGAGCAATCAGTTTGCAGGAGTGTGCATGGTTCCCAGGGAAAGAAAGAACAGAGGATGGATGTGTCTTGTAGAAGCACAAGACTTTGTGAAGAGCAGCTTGTCTTCTTACATGTTCTGCATGCTCAGAGTGCTCTAGCCTGGGAGTCAGTGAACTTGTCCCATCAAACATTAGCTATTTTACTACTAAAGGCCATATGGACTCTGTGGAGCTTCTCAGGTGGCTGCGGTGACTCTTCTGGAGACAATCCTGCCATCAGTTTGCTCCTGGGCACTTTAGACACCCTGTCGAGGATACCTTTGGATCCCACCCTGAGGACGTAGGATGGCATCCCATTCCGTGAGGCACTGGCCCGGGGAAAAGCGAGTGGGCTAAGCAGACGGAGCTACGGCAGAGTTCTGGGCCAGGGACCCTGAGCGAGTTCTTACCACAGCGACTGCATTTGAGGCCAGCAGCTCCTGGGGGGACATTGCAGTAACATACGCGACATTGGCAAAGACATACACAAATGTGACCAGTGGGATGGAGATGAAGATGGCTCTAGGAAGGTTCCTGCAGAGGGAGAGGATGTGAGAGGGAAGCCTGCACCAGGCACATGCTCCACTAAGGGGTGAGATGAGCCTGCACTTGCAGCTGCTTGACCCTTCTCTCTGCGAGGTGGGGGGGGGTGTTTGTGAGGTAGGGGAGTTTTTGACTCAGCTGGGGCAGGATAATGTAGAGGAAACAAGGGCACAGCTTAAGCTTGACATTTGTTTCACACCTGCTTATCACTTCCTGACTCAGATTTGGACCATGCACCCTTTCTGTTGTCTTAAGACTGGGCCTGGCCTCAAACAGATAAAAAGCCGAGAACCTCTCAGGATGGCCCCTTCTCTATGGCAGTCAGCAGTTGCATTGTCCTGCACAGCTTTCTGATTTTTAACTTGCCCTGGGACAGTCATAGGACCCTTCCTCATCTCTTAGCAAGGCAGATAGCAAATGGTTCAAATTCCTGGGAAATAAACTGTGGCTTCATGGTTGACCAGGATATGTCCAGGATAGGGCCAAGAAGGGGCTCTATGGTTCTTCCTTCCAGCAATGGATACTGAGTGGGCTACAGGCGAACGGAAGAGCCGCACTCATTCAACTTACTTGTAGGGGTCCACGAGTTCCTCAGTCACATAGTTAAGAAAGTTCCAGCCACCATAGGCAAAGGAGCCCTGGAGGAAAGCCAGAGCAATGAGGCCGATGTCCGGCTCCTGGAAATTCTCAAATGCATTCTTTGGCTCCAGCCAATAGAATTCTCCTGTGGACACAACAGGCAGGAGGGATGAGCCCAGGCCCAGTGGCCCACCCTATGCATTGTCTCGCCCTCCCTTGCAGGGCTGGGCCAGCTCCTTGGTCTGTTCCTCAGTGAACCCACTGTATAAGAGGAGGGCTAAGAGGATTGCAGGAATGCAGATCACAGTAACTCCCAGAACCACGATCTAAACAGGGCTTCAGGTCCAAGGCACAGCTGAGAGTGTCTTTTTTAAAAAGGCAACTTGGTTACTTGGAAGGTTCTTGTAAATAGGGAAGCTAGTGCCGGCTACCTCCCCTGATATATGTAACTTGCGTTTCATGAAGAAAGCATCCAGAACAACCAACACTTCCACAGGCTCCACTGTTCTGTCAGTTCAGGTCCATTTTTTGCCTGCCTCGCCAATAGCCCATCACTTCCCAGAAGATGGGCTGGAGAGATGGCTCAGCAGCTCAGAGCACTGGCTGTACCCGCAGAGGACCAGAGTTCCATTCCCAGCATCTACATGGTGGCTCACAACCAGACTTCTTCTGGCTTTACAGGCATGACACATGCACATGGCACACATACATGTGTGTGGGGAAGACGCTTACAAAATACATAAAATAAAAACAAACATTTTTGTTTTTAAAGTTTCTGGGTTACTATTGCTTCATAGTAGAGTGCCTGTCCAGCGTGTGCAAGCCTGGGTGTGAATATACACACCCACAGCACACAGACCCACAGCCGCTGACTAAGTCAGGCTGGGATAAGACAGAGCAATGAGCCATGCTATTCAGACACAGCAACCCAGCATTAGGACAGGAAATAAGGAGGTTTGTGTGAATAGGAGAAAGAATTGAGACCAGGTTAGGAAGGATTCATTATCTTTAAAAAGATAGGACAATGTTTCCTAAGCCTGAATTCCTGAAAACACTATAACCCTCCCCCACCCCAAAGGGCTTTAATCCTGCTGATTAGAATGATCAAGGGCAGTGCAGTATATAGCACGAGCTGCTGCCGGCAGGTTCTCTGCTCTGCCTTCAGAGCTTGTGGGCAGGCAGGAGGTGTTCTTGTTTATCATTTCCTGTATCTCATTTTCTCCGAGAAGCAGTGAAGCTCTGAGGAGCCCAGCAGAGCTTCGGGTCCCATGGAAACCAAATACAGATGAAATCCAATGGGGAATGTTGGCAGAGGCCTCAAGAATGTAAAGCTCTTTCCCCCAGAGATTATGAGCAGTATTGAAATATATGAAATTCTCTTCTTCGGTTCTTCATTTTATGATATTAACAAAGAGCAACAGGAAACATAAGGAACATCCTCCCCGGGGCTGCGGTAAAATAGCAACAGCGTACAGAGCCCTGGGGCCCTTGCTTGGCTGTGCTAGGGCAAGCATGGAGAGATGGGTGTTTGCGAGGAGGCACATGGGAGTGGAGGTAGGGCACTCCTAACCCTGAGGCAAACAGCCCCTCAGCCACTTTGCCACGTGGAGTCACGCGGAGTCACGGCTGGGAGATCTGAGGGCGGATCCACGCAGGGGTGGAGGCTGTGTAGAGTCGCGGACCTCCCCTACCTTTGCATATCTGCACGACGCCCATGATGATGATGAGGGCCAGGGCCAGGAGCTTCCCAGCTGTGAAGATGTCTTGAACCCGGGTGGCCCATCGGACGCTGGAGCAGTTGACCCACGTGAGCAGCACTGAAACGACAACCCCAGAGGCTGCAGGGCAGCCGCTGCCCAGGAGCACACCGTCCTGCCTCCCAGCATCCCACCCGCAACCCCACTGACCAGAGATGTTGGCTCGGTTAATAGGTTACAATGGGGATTACATGCCCCAAATTAGAGCTTGGTCACAGCATTCACTCCCAGCCTAGGGCCAGCAGCCAGGAGTAGGCAGGGCAGTGTGGGCACTGACTCAGGAGCCTTATTCATGATCAGGGTACAGAATGGACTTAGGATTCCAGTTATTATCTGTTCCCGGGGAGCCCTGAGCCACTAGTATAATCTTGGATATTGCCTTCCTAAACCTGGTTCTGGGACAACAGAGGGCTAGGGAATCTTGTGACTTGGGTTGGTTTGTTTGTTTATCTTAAAAGCACTCATATACATGAAATAAATAAATAAATCTTAAAAAATGTTTTTTATACAGTGTTCTGTCTGCATGTGAACCAGCCACACTAAAAGAGGGCACCAGATCTCACTATAGTTAGTTATGAGCTACCATGTGATTACTAGGAATTGAACTCAGGACCTTTGGAAGAACAGCCAGTGCTCTTAACCTCTGAGCTATCCCTCCAGCCCATAACTTGGGTTTATTAAAGTATACAATTCAAGCCGGGTGGTGGTGGCCCATGCCTGTAATCCCAGCACTAGGGAAGCAGAGGCAGGTGGATCTTTGTGAGTTCGAGGCCAGTGTGGTCTACAGAGTGAGTTCCAGGACATCCAAGACTACACGGAGAAACCCTGTCTCGAAAAACCAAAGGGGAAGAAAAAGTATAAAATTCACCTTAAAGCAACAACAACAACGAAAGACCCTTTCGTCTTCCTTCTCTGCCTTCCCCTGAAGTGTCTGAATTATAGCCTACTGCCACCACACCCACGGCAAGGTTTACCTCTTCAAAGAGTACATTTTGACGAGATTTGGCAAATGAATTTTTTTTTTTTTTTAAAAACAGGGTTTCTCTGTGTAGCCGTGGCTGTCCTGGACTCACTTTGTACACCAAGCTGGCCTCAAACTCACAGAGATCTGTTTGCCTCTGCCTCCCTGAGTCCTGGGATTACAGGTGTGAGCCACTGTGCCTGGCTGGTAAATGAATTGTTAATTATTACCATACTCCATATTTCCAACATTCTAAAAATGTGCCTCTTTGCTCTGCTCCTTCATATTCACGAATCCTCTACCCCGTTCTGGTGACCACTAATTTGACTTTTGTCCCTCTAAATGTCACACAAGTGGAATTATAGAGATCATGGGCTTTTTTGGATCTGGCTTCTCACATGGAGCATAATGCTGAGACCTACTCATTTTGTTATATATTAACAGGTTGTTTTCACTGATAGATACTGTTTATTCCATTAAATAGACATAAGCGCTCTTTTCCTCTTCTGATGGACATTCAGTTACTGCCAGTTTGGGGTTAATATGTATCTAAAGCTACTTACAATAGATCCTGGTATGGAGGCCAGGCCTGTAATCCCAACAGGAGATGAAGCAGAAGAGCTGCTGAAAGGTCAAGGTTAGCTGGGGTCACAGGAGTTCCAGGCTAGCCTAGACCATGGTATGACACCCTGCCTCAAAAAACCAAACTCTATCAATGAGCTAACCCTCCAAGACCAACAAACTTTCAAACAACTGGACATGGTACTATATATCCTTTTTTTTTTAATGTAGAAGAATGTATTTTTAACCAAACAGAAAGGTAAACTAAAATCATCTTTCTGCCTAAAAATTAGAGAACAGTAGACAAACTGCTCAAACAGGCAGTTTCCTCACTCTGCGATGAAAAGGTTAGACATGAAGGTACACGTCTGAGAGTTGTAAGAGGTAGATACAAGGCCCCAAGTGTATCAAGGTTGTCCCTTTTCTTCAAAACACCACTAGCAATTCCAGTTAAAGGGGTTAAAAAATCATTATTGACAGCATTTCTTTTTTTTCTTTTGGTTTTTTTTTTTTTTGAGACAGGGTTTCTCTGTGTAGCCTTGGCTGTCCTGGACATGCTTTGTAGACCAGGCTGGCCTCCAACTCACAAGGATCTGCCTGCCTTTGCCTTCCTAAGTGCTTGGATCACAGGTGTGCGCCACCATACCTGGCTATGGACAGTATTTCTGAAATGCAGCTTTTCTCATCTCCAGTGATACCCCTAAAAAGACAGTGTGCTATGGGGTAATTAGGTTTTAAAGTTTCTGGAAGATCCAAGTTTTTCACTGTAGTTTCTGTCTCATCTCCTAGTTACGGGAAAATGATGTCATTCTGGCCCTGGCTTCCCATGAAGAAGTAGGGGATCATACTTACTTGGGGACGTGCTCTGATCAAAAGGGGGTGCCCATCATTTGGAAAGAGTGGGGAATGGTTTCCCTGAGCCCCCTCCTTCTCGTCCCTCACACTGGGAAGAGGGAGGTCCCCAGGAAAGCCAGCTAGCCTGTGGAGCTCAGGGGCCCAGGCCTGGTCCTAGCAGCTGTGAGAGGGCAGCACTGCAGCTCATCCAAACAGCAAGACATTTGCCTCTAAATCCTTGTTATCCTTATTACATTTAAATTTGTGTGTGTGTGTGTGTGTGTGTGCACATGCAACCAGTGTGTGGGTGTCCTGGGAGAACAGATGAGGCATTTAGGTCTCCTGGCGTGAGTTCTAGGTGGTACGTTAACTTGGGCACTCTGGGAGAGAAGCAAGGGCCCTTAACTGCTGAGCCACTTTTTAGCCCTTACATCTTAATTATTAATTAAAAAAAACCTTTTATTTTAGCCAGGTGTGGTGATGCATGCCTTTAATCCCAACATCTGGGAAGCAGAGGCAAAGGAGGAACCTCTGAGTTCAAGCTAGCCTAGTCTGTATACGCCTGTTCCAGGCCAGCCAAGGCTATGTAGTGAGACTTTGTCTCAAAACAAACAAACAAAAAAAAAACAACCAAACCAAACCAAAAAAACAAAAACCAAACTAAACCAAAACAACCCCCTCCCACCATCTATTTAATTACTGTTGTATGTGTGGAGGGGGTCACATGTCGAGGTGCCATGTGTAGAGGTCAGAGGACAACTCTGAGGTCCAGTCTGTCCTTCTGCCTTTACACAAGTTCTGAGGCTTGAACTTAGTCATCAGGTTTGTGGAACAAGCACTGAACTGCTGAACCATCTCTTGAGCAACCTCAGCATCCCTCTAGGTCTTTGAGTTTTTATTCTTGTGGGTAAATAAGCTAGGGTTCTGGTCATATGGTAAATGCACATTTAATTTTAGAAGAAGCTGTTGTAGCCGGGTGTGAGGGCATGCACCTTTACTCTCAGCACCCGGGAGGTAGACGCAGGTGGATGGCTGTGAGTTCAAGGCCAGCCTGGTCTACAAAGTCCAGAGCAGCTAGGGCTACATAGAGAAACCCTGTCTCAAAAAACCAAAATGAGAAGGAAGGCAGGCAGGCAAGCAGTTGTATGTTTTCCAATAATAAATGACAACAAGTTTCCAGGTGCCTGTTTGCCAGCAATTTGTCTATGTTCATTGGTGGCCTGGGGCACAGATGGTGTGCCTACAGCTCTTCTTCCTCACCTGGGAGTTGCAGCACTTCCAACAATGTGGAACCTGCCAGGCTGGCCATGTGTGCAAAGGCCAAATGCTAGGAAGGTGGGTACTCTGTTTTACTGTTGGACCGTCCAGACAACTCTCAGGAGCTACAGCTTGCAAAAGCATGTTGTTTTACTTCATTTTTGTTTGTTTCTGTTTTTAGACTAGAACTCACTATGTAGGTCAGGCTATCCTGGAATTTATAGATACCTGCCCGCCTCTTCCTCCAGAGTGTTGGGGTTAATGGTGTGTACAACTGTGCCTAGCAAAAGCATAAATCTTAACGTCCTGGTTGTTATAAAGTACTTGAGAACAAAGGGAAAAATGTCTCCTGGCTTTCCTTTTCCTGAAATAGTGATCAAGATACTCTCTAGTGCTCAAAAGTTACACAGAACACTGTAAACGCATGAGACTGCCTCTGGCTTTCATGCCTCCCGTGGACTCTGGCTTCCCCTGAATGGCTAAGCAACGCCTTCTCCTTAAATGGACTTCCCAGTCTTGCTGGATCCAGAGGACATGTCAGCAGGGCAGGAAGGCCCTGTAGTACTGGCTATCAGTGATCTTCTCTCCTGCATTGTTTTGAGCTGTCAGACTCCTTTCCAGACCTACCTGTTCCATAAAGCTTTGCACTTTTATTGATTCCCGGCAACACGCCTGCAAGGTAAGCTGTATCAGTCACATTTTATAGACATGGTACAAAGTTTGTCCTTCCCGAATGGAACAATTCCAGACCATTTTACTAATATCTCATTGTGTTACCTGTTCATATTAATATTATCTGAGGCAGGGGAACTGCTCTGAGTTCAAGACTACCCTTGAGTGCATATCAAGTACTCGATTAGCCAGGGCTGCATATTAAAATTCATATATACATATATATGTATATATACTGAACATATATAAATTTTGTTTCTCTTTTTAAAAATCTTTTTCATGTCTTTAACTCTCAAGCCTATCATTGCTGCCTACAAATAGCAGATGCACAACAAATATTTAATAAAGGGAAGAGCCATAGTCCATTAGTTCCCCTTTCACTCCTCACCTCACACCATGCCATTCTCTCCTTCCCTGAGAATTTCATTGATTGTGGAAACTTTCATTAATTGTTGTTGTTTTCACAGAGTTGAAAGAGTAATGGGAAGTTTTACTTTTGAGAGTAGATTCCTGATTCCTCATGCAAGAAGAGCTATTAGCCAACCTGCTATCACAGCAGAAGAATCAAAACAGGTTGCTGGAGGAAGGATTTTAAGTGCCTGAACAGGGAGAACATTTTGTAAACACTAGAATGTTCCAGATGGACAGAGATCTTGATAAACACACATTTGGTTATCTTACTCAATTCAGTAAGGACTTCAAGATCACGTGCCTGGTCATCACCCAATCCAAGTCACTCTAAACAACTTGACCATGACCTCATCTTCTCCCTGGGGCCGTGAGACTTGCTGGGTACAAGGCCAGGTGTCCCATACCCAGAAACCCAGGCAGAAACAGCAGTGATGACTAACGAGCAAAGGAGACTGAATTATAAAAAGAAGACTAGAAAACAAAACCCACATGGCTCAGGGATGGGTAAGGATTACAAAGCAAGGGCTTACCCCTACCCCTTAGAACAAAACCATCTTCACAAAGGAGAGGTGAGGGTTGGTGGAGAGAAGACAAAAAGTATTTGAGGAAAACAAAGGCAGAATAGGGAGAATCCATCTCCTTCCCTATGTGCTGGGATAGAAAATATAAAACCCTCTTTACAAGACTCAGGGTGACTGAGGTGACCAAAGGACAGGTGTTCTGTCATGTCATCTTGCTGTTAATGTCTTCTGTTGCCTCCAAACTTCGTAAGATCTCAGACCTTGACTAATATTTAACCTTTCATTGTCAAAGAGATCTCGTACAAGTGAGACAAAGACTGAGGAAGCAGTAGGGTTGAGTAAATTGCCCATGCTCCCCCGTCTCTGCAGAACAATACCACAGGCCCAAGCCTTATCCTTCACCCTGCGGTTGGGCCATCACAGCACGTGACTGAGAGAAGAGAGGGTACTTTGAGTCTCCTGGTACAGCAAAACAGCTTCCCTCCTAGCACAGCTGAAACCTGAGCCTCTAACCCAAGAGGAAAGGTCAGAGAGTGAAGGCAATACTTGCTGGGTGTTTGCCAAGGCCTTTCCTGAGCAGGAGGCCTGGTGCTGCCCATCCACCACCCAGCACCCTTTTCTTCTCTCTCTCTCCCCCTCTCTCTCTCCCTCTCCGCAGCTAGACCCTGACTTCTGCACGCCTGAAATCTAGTGACTTCAGGAAAGCCACATGTTTATGGGAACACTGGCACTACAGCCTGAAACATAAAGATTTGTATCTACCTATCACCCTAGCTACACAGGGCCTCTCAGGGGCAGGCACTCTGGCATGAGAGTAAGCTGAGAGACAACTGAAAGCTAGGCATAGTGGTACACGCCTGTAATCCCAACACTCAGGAGGCTAAGGCCAGGGGGCTGACATGAGTTTGAGGCTAGCCTTGGCTGCTTAATGGGTTCAGGCTAGCCTGAGCTACAGACCTTATCTTAACTTCCTCTCAACCTAAACAAACCTAAAACAAAAGGGTGAGAACAAAACAATTTGTTGAGAGCACAGCTGGCATGGAGTCACAGAGTATCCATACTGGGCCCAGGCCAGCCCAGGCTGTCCTGTGGAAGGGGCCCCAGCAATGAGAACTTTATAGCTTTGGTCTAGCTAGAAAAAGTACTGGAAAACTCTAGTTCTTGTCTATGGTAACCTATTCCTAGTGGTTGCTGGTATCTAGAGCTCTGTGGAACTCTGGACTTAATCTGATTCTCTCGAGTATTTCCCACCTGCCCTCTTTTTGGTTTCCTCAGTCAAAGAAATAGAAAGAGAAAAAGATAAAAAAAGATACCAAGAAGACCTGCTGAGGTAGTAACTCTTGAGTTCAAGGCCAGTTTGGGCAACCTACCAAGGTTCTGTTTGAATGGAAGAGAGGGACAGAAAGATGAGCACCCAGGAGATACGTTCATTGGAAGAGTGCTTGACTAGCATTCATGAGGTCCTAGGTTCTGTTCCCAGTGCTGATAAGAAACAAACCAGAACCAGAAAGCAACCATGGCCAGCAGGATGGCTCAGGGGTAAAGGTGCTTGCTATGGAGCCTGCGATCTGAGTTCGCTCCCTGGGACCCACATGGTAGAAGGGGAGAAACAATTGCTGTAAATTAGCCTCTGGCCTCCTTCATCTATATCCTGACATATGCTCCTTTCCCTTATGCCCCTCCCCGAGACACACAGAGGTGAGAGAGAGAGAGGGAGAGGTTAGGGGCTGTTACTTAATCTCTCCAGTCTGAAGAATGTAAAAATAACTTTTATTCACCTGGTTCAAGTGTTGTCTCAGAGGGTTACTGCCTCTGTCTGCTAATCTAGAACTAGTCCTGGAAGCTTCTAGCCTCCATACAATCTAATCTAGGCCTAGAATGTTTTCAGCCTCTGAGACTTACTGCTGCTAAGCTCACCCTTTCTAGATCTTAATGAACTCTGGGTTGACTGGTTCAATTCAGCTGTTCTGGCTCAAACTCCTCTCCCAGATGACTTATTCAATGTGGCTTTTCTTTCCGCCTCTGAATCGCTCTGCTTGGCCTCAGACTAACTCCAGGATCTGCTCTAATCTGGCCCCTCCTCATCCTCTGGCTCACTCAGTCTTCACTTGAGCTCTCTCTCTGCAGCCTGCCTCTCTATTACTGTCCCAGTAAAATGGCCTCCTCTCCTGTTTTGCACCTTAAGTAGTTTCCCTTTCCTCTTCTCTTGAGAGCTGGGCGTATCCTGTTCTGTCAAGTCTTTCTGTTTCTGCCACTCAAGTAGATATCACTTTGAAACATGGTGCTTCCTTCTACAAACTAATTTTACCTTCACTGTTTGGGATTAAAGGCATGTACCACCACACCCAGATCTAAGATTTTCTTTATCTGTAACTTGCTCTATGAAGCACTTGTCTTGAACTCAGATCTGCTTGCCTCAGTCTCCTGGATTAAAGGCATGTTTGTATTCCAGCTGGATCACACAGACTTAGAAGGTCTTTGGATGTGACCTCTTGCCAGAACAACCATATTCTGAATTAAAATTCCTCTACAGAAGAACTCAGATAACAGTAGAGGCAGGCAGGAGAGCCGGCAACCTAGTGCTCAGTCCAGAGTCTAGAGCCCAGAGCCTCTGCTGGCCAAGCAGGGAAGATGGCCTCAGCCCTCCACACTCTGGGGAAGCTGTGGGATTCCGGGAAAGGTTCAGTGTTCCTGACTCCACCTGCCACTGCCCTGCCCACTGTGGAGGGGAGATAGACAAACTTTGATCCTTAGGCCACACAGAATTCTCTCCTTCACTTCCTTTGCATCAGGCTTTTCTTAGGAAGTGGGAATGATGGCCCTCCAAAAGATGCCAACATTTTAATTCTTAGGATTTGTAAGTACTGAAAATAAACTTTGTAAATGTGATTCAGTTAAGGATCTGGAGAGGTCTGGAGAGATGGAGCTTATTCTGGATTATCTGAATTAAGTGCAAATGTAATCAGAAGGGTCCTAACAAGAGGAAGACAAGAGACACAACAAAAGAGCTGAGGATGGAAATGGGATGGGAGGTGGAAACGGAGAGAGGGAGAGAAGGAAGAAGGGGAGGGTGTTGAAAATGCTGTTGCTCACTCTGAAGACAGATGGCCCATGAGCCAAGGATTGCAGGAGGACTCCAGAAACCAGAAAAGGCAAATAACAACTCTCCTTCCAGTCTCCAGAGACACACAGCCTTGCTGACACTTGAGTTGAGGACTTCTGACCTCCTCTAAGAGGACAAGCTGTGGAGTTGTAAGCCACCAAGACTGTGGTGATGTGACACAGCAGCAGTAAAGATGGAATGCAGGGGCAGACATGTGAGAAAGAGCAGGAAGCAGGACCCGTCCTCAAACGGCAAAGTGTTTAAAATGAGACTGTGCAGAGCTGGGGTTGCACTCAGTAGTGGAGTGTGCACTTACAGGTGCCCAAGTGGGGTTGGGGCAATCCCCAGCACTGAACCAGCAACACTAAAAAGAGCAGCCGGGCAACACAGACCTGAGCCCCAGGGCCCAGCAGGAAGAGGAACGGCTGGTGAAGGTGAGGTCACCATGTGCTGATGTAGGTGGCCCCAAGATGGACTCTTCTGGCTGTCCATCGTAGCTGGGACCCCATGACTAGGACATCATGGCTGTTCTTCCTCCCTGGGTAACTGTCCTGCCACGGAAACAGTGGTTTCCTTCTTCTTTTAGAAAAATCCAAAGCAAAGGAGACAATACCCCTTCTCCATCTGAGTCAGTGATTCTCAGCCTTCCTAACGCTGCCATCCTCTAATAGAGTTCCTCATGTTGTGGTGACCCCCAGTCACATACTTCGTAACAGTAATTTTGATACTGTTATGAATCATAATGTAAATATCCATGTTTTCCAACAGTCTTAGGCAACCCCTGTGGTAGGGTTGTTCAACCCCCTCCAAAGGGGTTGTGACCCACAGGTCTTACTACGTAGTTTGGGTTGGCTTCGAACTTACTTCTGGCTCAAGAGTTCTGTTGTTGTGGTTATGCGTCATCATTCCTGGCTCTATTTGAGTTTCTCAGTCAGGACTGGGCTGGAGGCATCTTGGAAAAAGCTTATTTTATGTTTAACATTGCCAGAAGTAGGCTTTTCCTCCTGATCTTTATAGGGAAGTGAAAACAGTATGTAGAAATGTGTGTGTGTGTGTGTGTGAGAGAGAGAGAGAGAGAGAGAGAGAGAGAGAGAGAGAGAGAGAGAGAGAGAGAGAGAGAGAGATCAGGTGTGGTGCCACACACTTGTAATCCCAGCACTTAGGAGCCAGAGACAGGAGGACAGAAGCAAATCTGAGGCCAGCCTGTTTCACACACTGAGTTCCAAGGTAGCTATGGTTATAGAAAGGGACCTTGTCTTAAAGGAAGGAAGGAGGGAAGAAAGGGTGGTGGTGGCAGGTGCGTGGATATACCAGAGTCAATAAAGACAGACCGTGAAGAAGAGAGAAAGAGCATGAGCAACAGTGTGGTAGGCAAGGGGGAGATAGGAGCAGAGAGGGGGAGGGAGGGCCTGGAGGCCAGGGCAGAGAAAAGAAAGACTGCAAGGCAACACGCAGACAGCTGCAGAAAGAGGGAAGCAGTGACGCCACTTTGTGGAAACCAGAACACCCTGTTCCACTCCAGAACTTCAAAATAAGCACCTTTCTGGGATGGAGCATCCAGGCCTCTGAAGCAGCTATAAATTCCACCTGGCCAGGGTAAGCGTGGTGCCGGAGAGGTCGGTGTCACGGTCTCACCTTCGGCTGGGGCCTGTGCTTTGGCTAGCATTCCTAGCTTCTGTGGCTCTCTGGCCAAGGCGGAAGGACAAGGTGATGCCTGTGTGCACAGCTCCACAGGGTGCCTGTGAGGCTGCTGGGAAGCTGGCCCAGTGGCTGGAGAGGGTGTGGTCACACTGGGCTCTCTGATAGGCTGGAAAGAGTTCCTTGGCCACCTCTACTACTCAGGAGGAACTGGGCACGTGTTTCTAATCGTGGAAACACTGGGCATGTTAACTTCATCCCTTTCCAGATCTTAGAGGTAACTGGTCCTGCCTGCCAAATGGTACTGATAGGCAAAGAAAATAGTGCCCTGAGTTCTAAGGCACACAACCTGAGGCTGAGATACGGGCCAGTTCTTTTAGAAAGCTGCAGGACAGAGCCCCTGTTCTTCCTCAAAGAGGTGTAGGTGGGTGGGTGGGTACAGGGTAGAGGTGGAAGATGGAGTTAGCTTCCAAGAACTACCCTAGATTCTTCTCTGGTGAAGCTTCTCTCTCTCTCTGCAGGACCTTATGGAGTTGAAGCAGGCCTCACACTCACTGTGTGGCTGAGCCCATCTGGGAACTCTTGACCCTCCTGCATCTGCCTCCCCAGTGTTGAGAATTCATGTGTGTGCCATCACCCAGAGATGGTTTTCACATGGGGTGAGGAGTCACACCACAGTCTTTAGGCCCTGCCTCCTCACCCACCCACCCGGCCTCCTCACCCACCCGGCCTCCTCACCCACCCACCCGGCCTCCTCACCCACCCACCCGGCCTCCCCACAACAAATACTAGCATTGTCCAACATGTGATACGACAGGACTGCAGGAAGTTATAGATGTAAATAACCCCACTACCGAAAATAAAACATCAAAACAGAGCAACGGCAACCAACAATCAAAGCAGTCTTTCTTCATAAACGACGCTTTGATCCTGCGAACTGCTATGAAGTGTACAGCAGCGGTTTGGTTTTAGAAATAGATCTTGCCCACCATAGCGGAGTATATGTTCCTTCCCCGGCCCCTTTCATCTTGATTCGCTGATAATTTAGAAGCCTCAGAACTCCCTCTTAGAGGAAGAGGTTCTCTGAGCATTTCCTCTCTGCTTCAAGGACAAGCCCTCAGAGGAGAGCCGTGAGCCGCCAGCCAGCGTTTCTGGAGGGCATGCCTGGCACAGCTTCTCCTGGACACTTTGAGCTCCCGCTGTGGCACCTCCTCCCTTCGCCTTCCTTCATATCCTTTTCTCTCCGGGGCCAGATGCTGGACCTGCGGTTCCTGCTGAATCACCATTCAGTCCTTAGGTTAGCCAAGAAGTCTGAACCCTAGCTCAGCATTTTCTAATAGCCGAGTACTTCTTTCTTCAGTGCTGGCTAAACATGGCCCTGAGCTAAGCTGGGTAGTAGAGAAGAGATTTAAAAAAAAAAAATGAGGACACTCAGAAAGCAGGAATACCACGCCATGCCACCCCACGGGGCCTCATTTTAGCCCTACTCCTTACTGTTCCAATTGTGTCTGAAGTTTCTTGTTGTCTCATTCCCCAGTTCTCAGAGCTGATGCTCTAGACACAGAACAAGGTTGACGTTGGCTGCTACTGTTGGGTCTGACCTGCTTAGCCGAGTCTGACTGACTCATTATTATATTCAGTCTTGGGGGAGCAGGTGTGGATTCTGGGAAGTCTGGTAGGTTCTCAGATAGGGAGGCTCATGGACTTGGTGCTCACCAGGATCTATAAGCCTGGACCATGCTATAAATTCCCTGCATGGATCAGCTATAAGCCAACTGTGAGGGCAGCCAGCATTCAAACTTGTTAAACGAACTAATCTTGCCCCTTCTCTCGTTCAGTACCAATAGGGTCCCACTCTCCTAATCCTGTAAGTCCCCGGAGCTCATGCTCTCTGGCATGTGATATAAATTTGGCATATAATGTTAATCTTGCAAAGTTCACCAGCCTACTAGCAGCTGATTTCAGGAACTACATCCATGGGTTTCCCTGGGGAAAACAAAGTGATCTTTGAGAGTGCCAAGAGAAGGACAGGGGAGAACCAAGCTTCTCTGCTGGTACAAGCAAGGAAGGGGTAGATTCTTGGTAGAAGCTCAACTCCTGGGAGACTTGTTTCAGGAACCTTCAAGCTTCTTCATTATTTCCCCGAACAGGATAGAAACATTCCCGGAAACAAGCCCTTCACTCGGCAGTTTTCAGGATGGGAGCTTTAGCAAAACTCCAGTCTAAGAGGGAAAAGAAAGCCAAAGACTACAATAGATGCTACTGGAGGCCGTAAAAGGAGGCGCCCTGGATCAGACATCCAAGCACAGTGAAACTATACGTCTCAGGAGGCCAGTGCAGAGCCAAACCCGGGCCTGAGGACCGGCAGCACACAAACCAGTGGTTCTAGCACCAATGGGCCTCCAGGGAATATGGCCACCAAGCTCTCTGTGATGTACGTAATTGCTTACTATGATATATATAAAGCTCCATGCCGCTAGCTGTTCCTTTTTTTTTTTTTTTAATTGGAGATCAAGACTGAGCCTCTGGTAGCCACATACGATGAGTGTGACTGAGGTGACCTCAATTCCAGGGCAACAGGAAAAAGCAACACCCTGATGGGAAAGGGAAGTGAAATGGCACTAAGATGTGAGCACTTATTCCGGCCCTGTAGTCATGAAGTCCAAAGGCACGGGGAATGTCTTCTTCAAGTCCTGGAAATGGCTCTTGAGAGTGGAGGGTGGCAGCCAGCCACCCACAGCAGGGAGAAGACATCGAAATAAGATCCAGTGTCATCCTTGAGTTATTTGCATATATCCCTCATTAAAATCAAAATGCGCCCTCTTTCACTCTTCCTCCCAATCCTGGCAAGTCTTTTTGTATTTTTTTTTAAGACAGTTTCTCACTATATAGTCCTTCCTGGCCTGGCACTAGCGATGTAAACCCAGTGGGCCTTGAACTCAAGGAGATCAGTCCACCTCTGCCTCCTGATTGCTGATATTAAAGGCATGCACCATGCTTAGCAACCCTGGCAATTTTATTTCCTAAACATCAAATATGCTAACTTCCCTCTACTCCCACCCCTGCTTCATCTCACAGACACTTCTAACCTAGATTCCTGCAGCCGCGATGGAACCAGCTCCCTTGCCCCTGGCCTTTCTCCCCAGGGCCACCCATTTGCAGCAGATTCCTGTAAGTGTCACTCTGATAATGTTTCTCCTCCGTTTCGAAACCCTGCAGTGCCTTCCTGCTAACTTGGGGTAGAGCTCATCCCTTCATGATGGGATCCCCTCTTTGGTCATATTTTTTGTTTTGTTTTTAAGACAGAGTCTCTATACAAGGATGGATATCATGGAAATCACTATGTAGACCAGGCTGGCCTTGAACTCACAGAGATCTTCCTGCCGCTGCCTCCTGAGTGCTGGGATTAAAAGTACCACCAGGCCTAGTTCTTTGTTCCATTTCTTACTGCTTATTCTACACTGTGGTTATATCAGACAATCTATAGTCCCATCAAAAGGGCCATGTTTGAAAACATTTTCCTGCCCCAGCCCATTGGATTTTTCCATCTATGCGGAACATTGCCTGGTTATCCTCAAGTGGTCTGTTTTAGAACCTCACCCTGCAGCCTCCGGTAGCCTAGAGCTCACCATGTAGTGCAGGCTGGCCTTAAAACTTGTGGCAGTTCACCGCTGACTTCTGGGATTACACGTGTGTATCACGGAGAACGAAGCTTTTTGGTTTTGGGTTTGTTGTTGGTGGTGGTGGTTTGTTTCTGTATCCTGTCTGTTCAGAACAGTATCTGGTGTGTTGTGGGTACTTAAAAACTGTTGACAGTGTCGTGATCTCATCTTAATAGTACTTCCCAAGAGGCGCCCTTCTCTCTCCTCTATGACCTGGTGCTGGGGATCAAACCAAGAGGCTTTATGTCCAGTAGGCAAGTGTTCTATCACTGAGCCACATCCCCGCCCTTTGTTACATGGCTTTACAGTGGACATTTTAGCAGAATCCTGGGATAGCCACCTGAGACAGACATCTAAACAGGAACCTGCTTGACAGCCCTCAGGACCCTGAAAGGACCTGGAAGGCAAAGGCAGACGCCTAGCATGGGGCACAGCTACCTTACACACACTCTCATTCTGACTGATCAGGCCTGCTAGATTCTTACTCCTCAGTGGTAAAAAGGTCACTATGCCAGCTGCCCCCACCCCTCAAATCCCCTACTTCTCACAGCACAGCATCTTTGTGAGCCCAGTTTTAGTTCAGGCTATCACCTCCTTCCCAGAGTGAACGAATTTAAATATATCATAAATTATATATATATATATATATATATATATATATATATATATATATATATATTGTTCTTCCTTCACTGGTATAAGATATCCTTCAAGATCTGCCACTGCCTACTAGCAAAAGAACTCTTCTGGGACAAGGGAAAGGTGAGAAGGAAGTGCCACCCAGGTGTCTGGGCAATGTTTAATGTTTGTGGATGAGAAGTCTGAGTCTAGAGAACGTGAAGGCTCAAGAGAAGATGAACTGAGATCAAGGGATTTAGATGCTGAATCCCCTTGTGTCACGAAGACTTGCAAAACAGGGCAGCGTGCTGCTGCTTCAGGCAGCTGGAGCCTCCGCAGAGGGACTGAGTGTGACACAGGGTTAGGAGAAATGCCTCAAGTTCTTTCCCTTCCAAACGGCTCGGGGAATAGGGAGAAATCTGCAGCCCTGGAACAGCAAGCTCTCAGGAATCTCTGCAGAGATGGAGCCGCGGATAAGCGGCATTTCCCCTCTGCTATGCCGGCCGGGTGCTCTGTGTTCCTTTCTCCGTAGGGCAAGGAAGAAGGAATTTCTTAAGGGCGTGATCTACAAGAAGTCTACGTGAGTGACAACACTGTCCTTAAAACGCTGGGCAGTGACCACTGGAGACAGGGACTATCTTAAATGCCTACCGGTCTCAGAATAAGAAAAGTTGGGAAACATGACTCTTAGGGGAGGGCTAGGGAATGCCTCCATGGTAGAAAAGTTGCCTAACACATGTTTAAGACCTCGGGTTCAACCTCTGGCGGAGACACAGATGAGAGACTATGAAAGGGTACCCCTTATACCCAGCACCCACTGTGTCATCGCGGCCACTCTGTTTATAACAGTTGTTAAATGAAAGTTATAAGAGGTCATGCTTGCGCTAAGCTCCCTCACTGGGGCTCCAACACACCAGGCTGAACCTCAAAACAAAGTCACCTGTGCTACCAAGCCATCAGTAAACTTTACCCGACCTTCTGAGGCTGAGGATTAAAGAGATGATGGCCATAATTTCCAAAGATGTCACATTCCATCAGTATGACAAATTCCCTCTGCTCTAATCCTTATACAAAGAAATAACCTGAAATGAGTTGATGTTAAGCTAATCAATTACTCTCTTTTTATTATGTCTCCCTTGCCTTACTTTACAACAGTGGTCCTCAACCTGTGGGTCACGTCCCCTCTAGAGATCAAATGACCCTTTCACCAGGGGTTGTCTAAGACCATTGGAAAACACAGATATTTATATTAAGATTCCTAACAGTAGCAAAGTTACAGTTATGAAGTAGCAACAAAAATAATTTTATGGCCATGTGGTGGTGACACATGCCTTTGATCCCAGCACTTGGGAGGTAGAGGCGGCGGGATCTTTGTAAGTTCGACACCAGCCTGTTCTACAAAGAGAGTCCAGGATAGTCAAGGCTACACAGAAAAAAAAATGATGATGATGATGATGATAATTTCATGGTTGGGGCTCACCACAACATGAGGAACTGTATTAAAGGGTCTCAGCATCGGGAAGGCTGAGAGCCACTGTTTTACAAGGCTTTGAAAATACCAATCTGATTTTGGGGCCTTTGTTTCTACATTCTTTAAGCTGTTCTCTATCTATAAAATCAACCTCATTTGCTAGGACATTAGAAATCTTATTCTTTTTTTTTATAATTAAAAAAAATGTGTGTGTGTATGTGTGTATGTGCATGTGTGTTAGTATACACATGCTCATGAAGGTTCCAAGAGGCCAGAAAGGGGTGTTGGATCCCCTGGAGCTGGAGTTGGAGATGGTTGTGAACCACTAAAAATGATGCGGATGCTGGGAAGTAAACTCTAGTCCTCCACAAGAGCAGCCAGCACTCTTAACTGCTGAGCCATCTCTCCACTCCCTAGAGATTTATTCTGAGTCATGGAAAGAACTGTTTCTTGATTATAGAAGAAAAATCGAGCTTAATTGGGATCTTTGGGAGGCCCGAGGCAGGAGAATTGCTTGAGTCCTGGACCAGCCTGGAGATGTCTCACACTAACAAACAAAACATTTTCAAGCTAAATCATGTTGATGTTTGTCCTTTGACAGCCCGGAGATTGGACCACATGACAGAAGGGCAAGTTGGGGAGGCAGTCAACACCTACATCCCCTCACCTGTACCTCAATAGATGGATTAGAACCACAGGAACATTTGGGCCACAGTTACCATAGCCACGGGGCAGGGGCAGGGTGAGGGAAAGGTGAGGTCAGTTCACTATGACTCTCTCTATGTTTTATTTCACTCTTCTGGAGACCCAGCTCTTTGTTTTCGAGATGATCAAAAGAGACAAATCGTAAGAGCCAAGCATGTCAAAACCGAGTTTAAACACTTCAAAATCTCCTTTCCTATGCCCCGCCCCTCCTGAACCTCCCTCAATGTGCATGCTCTGGAGACCAGAGAGAAAGGCTTTTCATCAAATTAAAACGTAAAATGCCTTCTTTTCTTATTGCCTGGTGACCAGGAATATTATGCTGAGTCAGCAGTGAATAATCAGCTTTGACCTAAATAATAGAATAACTCACAGCGCTGTGGTTGCACAAGCAGGTCCAAATCTGCAGTTCCTCCTTTTTCCCTTGTCCTCTCCCCCACCCCCTCCAGGCTCTGGGCGGGCAAGCCAGTTACATCAGGTTCTTTCTGCCTTTCCACCCCCATCTGGCCTGCCCCAACTTCATTTCTCTTTAAATAGCTTCCAAAAATGGTCCCACCACAGAACTAGGCCTGACCTCTTCTCCTCCCTCCCCCAGAAAACATGAGCCTTGGGCCTTGTGCACCCTCTCTCCTTCCTGGATCCTGTGCTATCGACCAGTGACTACTTTACAGAAAGTGGCCTTTTTCAAGCCTCTCATGACTCAGTAGCTCCAGCCAGTCATCAGCCAAATGAGACAGTGGAAAGCAGTTTCCTGTAAAAATGTCATCTCCACCCTACCCCCACACCCTGCATACCCATGCTCTCTGCCACTTTTCCCAAAAGTATGTTGACTCTCTGCCTCCATCTCCAAAGCATGCCAATACCATTTGACACAGCTGGCTTACCTGTCACCTGCTAAGAGGGCGGGATATACTGGATGGTGGTGGCAGTGGTGGGCAGAAGGGGGACTGGAATAAAAGTCGTCATAACAGCAGGTTGGGTGAACTCAGACTTCAGGGACCCGAGGCAGGAGAATGGCACATTCAAAGCTAGGCTACACGACTTAATTCAAGGGTGGCTTGGGCTACATGGGAGATCTCCGTCACAAGGCAGCAGGGTGGGGTTGATCAGATGTGATGATTTTTGCCTGTGACCTCACCATGTGGAGCCTAAGACAAGAGGACAGCTCCAAATTCAAGGTTTTGAGGCCAGCCTGGTGAATACACTGAGTTTCAGGATGGCCGGATCTATGTACTGAATTTCAGGTCAGCCAGGGCTACACGGAAAAACCTCATCTCCCGGAGGCAGAGGCAGGCAGATCTCTGAGCTGGAAGCCAGCCTGGTCTACAGAGTGAGTCCAAGACAGCCAGGGCTACACAGAGAAACCCTGTCTCAGAAAAACAAAATAAAACAAAAAAGAAAAACCTTGTCTTAAAAGTTCCTCTGCCGACCATGTGTGGTTGTGGACTGGAACCCCCACACGGATGGGGCCCATGATAACTTGGTGTAGGGCTGAAGACCCTATTCAGGGGAACAGGGACTGTTTCAGTCATGATCTTGATGGCTGACTCTTTGACCCTCCCCCATACAAGCCGGGGAGTGACAGACTGGCTAGATCCCAGGGGAGGACTTTGCAGCCAGCCCTGAGGAGACAGGATAAGCTGGGGTTGGATGGAAGGGAAGGAGGTCCTCCCCTGTTGGTGGACTTGGAGGGGGCGGGGAAGAAGGAGA
>CM053745.1:8594150-8633290 GCA_028658305.1 Pachyuromys duprasi | reverse complement strand
TTCCTCTGCCCCAAAGATGCCAGTGTTGTGTAGCATGGTATCCATAGACCTTTTTCAACATAGGCTACCTTAAGGAGCTGTTTGAAGAAGGCAATGGAAGTGGATTTAAATAAAGTCCTAGAAGGAGAGGCGGAGCTTGTGAATGCAGCGCCAGAGAGGCTGAGGCACACAGGCTGCCACAAGTCTAGGGTCAGCCTGGACTACATGGCAAACTCAAAGTGAACTTGGGCTCTATAGCAAACCCCCATCTCCCAAAACAAAACGCCATTCAACAAACCAGAAAACAGAATCTCTGTACGCAGACTCAAAGCACCTGGGACCTGTCCTCTGTTGCCGCTGGTCCCCTAATGGGAATAGGAGGAATAAATTTGGGTGTAAGATTCCCCTCCGCCCCCCGCTGGAATAATATCTAGAGTCATACCTCAAGGACAGGGGAAAACTATTACTCTCAGAGGACAAGAGGCTCTGTTCAGATGGGGGCAGTTTCCTTGCAGCTCCACTCAGGAGTCAGAAGCTAGCCTCACAGACTTTATTAGATCTCTCACAGCAGGAAAGGGAGACAGCAAGAGTCTCCAGTTCTTGACTCGTCTGGGGAGGGTAGGTATGGGATGTACTGTATGCAGCCTGCCTCCCTGGAGCTGGCTAGGCAAGAGCTCTTACCACCACTTGGAAGGGCTGGGACCATCCGTGCACATGCAGACATGCATATGTGTGTGCACGCACATGTGGGTATTTGTATGTATGTGTGAGCTCATGCACAGACCTCACTACTCCAGAGTCTTTGTGCAAAGTGTCAAAATCCGCGGCAGGTCTGTGGCCCATATACCCATATACTCCAACTCCTCCTCAGGAGGACCCTAGATCAGAAAGCTCCATGCTCCCAACTGCATACTGTGGCCTGGCTCCTCTCCCAGGGAGGGTCCACACAGCCGTGGAGTTCTGGATTTCTAGTAGAAGGTCAGAGGAGTCCTTCTGTCTGAGAGTTTAGCAGCATCAGCAGACAGGAGGAAGCTGCCTGTGTGCACAAGACACCGAAACAGCAGCAGCCAGCACTCATGCACTTCCTTCTTCCTCCCCTTGTTAGCTTGTCTGATCTCAGAAAGGGCAACTTTTCCTTCATTCCCACGCTGTCCCAGCTCCAGATGCAGCCATGAAGCATGTGTAAGCAGTCCATATACCCGCACACCCAAACTCCCCCTCAGGAGGATCCCAGGTCAGAAAGCTCCGTGCTCCCAACAGACATACTCTGAGGCACACAAAGCGTTACAACTTATGGTCCCGATCTCACAAGGAGGCAGACAGCAACTCTATGAAACAATCCGAATGTGTGGAACGGAGTTGAGGACATCAGAAGCTTGAACCTGGGGCACACACTCCTTTACCTCTGGGTCTATATAAGCAGGCCAGAAAAATGTGTGACTACTGCTCCCAAACCTTGCCTAACTAAGTGTGGGATCTATGTCAGGGTTGACCTTCACTGCCAAACAAAGCAATCTTGCTAAGGTCTCTTGCTAGGATCCTTGGAGATCATCTAGAGTGGTGGGCGGTGGGTCCTCCCTCCCCCATCACACTGGCAAGGCTGAAGGACAACGCCTGGACCTGGAAATGAACAGCCAGGCAGGTCCCTACACTGTCAGAAGCTGTAGGAAGACACGGCCTTGCATCAACTCTTTAAACGCAGACTCTGAACAGCTGTTTGAAGAGTAAGTGTTGGAGTAGAGACATGGAGTAGCCCAGTCCACGGGATCACTGCTCCGAGAGCCGACTGCTGGGAATGCCTCAGAAAACTGTTCTCTTAAGGATCTGCTGATTCCACCTCATAGGCATCTTCCCATCTTGAGTTTTCCCCGAAGCCAATTAACTCCTAACCACGTCTGCAAGGCTTTTCCTTCATTTAAAGCAAACAGCAAAACAAAACAATACATCCAAGCCAGACCAGAAGGAAAAGTCAGGCAGACTCCTGGCTGGAATAAACCGAGGCCAGCCTGGTTTACACATTTAGCTCTAGGAAAGCCAGGGCTACATAGAGAAACTCTGTCTTAAAAAAACAAACAAAAACCAAAAATTATCCATCCAGGGCATGGGCAAGGAACAAACTCTCCCCAACACAGTTCAAAATGGGTATGAGGTGGCAATTTCTAAGTTGCCAGCACAACTGCCTGCCATGAGGTTGTCAGGATCTTCCTCTCAGCTGCAGAAGCCAGCACAGCTGGACTGGAAGGCCAAGGACTCAGAAGCCCTGGACTCCACGCAGGCTCTGCCTCTTGGGGAAAAGCCACTTGCCCTTGGCTCTTAGTCTCCTGGTCTTTCCTAGGAAAATGATAACAATGGCCCAGCTTACCTCATGGATTCGTCATGAGGCCCAAGTCAGAAATCAGATAGCAGAGGTGAAAGTGCTAATATAAAGAACTCTGGCATCGAAAGCTACCATGTCTCCAAGGAGTTATTTATACTTCTTGTTTGTCTGTGATAGGCTTTCACTGTGTAGCCTAGGCTGGCCTCTAGCTCAATATCCTCCTACCTCGGTCTCGAGAGTTCTGGGATTACAGGTACATGCCACCGTGCTTGTCTTTCCCCATGCAACTGTATGGAGAGTCCACTCATCCAAAACACATTCATATGGAATGGGAAGGAGAGAGAGAAAGGGAACAACAAACCAAGACATGAAGGTCACCGGGAAGACTGAAAGAGGCTGAGGTCCAGATGTCACTTACACAAGCAGATGGCAGCCAGGAGTCGCAGGCCGGACTCCGGGGGGAAGCAGGTAGGGAAGAGCGGCTGCAGCACGTAGTTGGAGAAGGTGAGGGCGATGACAGCTTGGTTGGTAGGGTAGATCACCAGCACGGCGATCCACAGTCGCAGGAACCTGCAGGAAGACCAGGAAAATCATTGCCTGGCAGGGCAGGGAGCCAGAGGCATCAACAGAAAAATCCAGGCGAGGGGCAGAGATGGGGGTTCGGGGGGACTCTTGAGCAAGTGAGCAAATACCAGTGAGATACTGAAGAGGCCTGCCCTACCCCAGATGAGACCCTTTGTAATGCTGGTGACATGGTGTGACAGCAGAGACCAACATACATTTCAGCTGGTGCCGACACACAGCCTGGTCATGTGTTTGAGCTGTCTCTTTTCTTCTTTAATCTTCTCTGCAACTTTAGCCCTCTATATCCAGGGGTGCAAAAATTGAAGCTGCAACCCCAGAATTCTGACAGCAAGAACACACCAGGGGCGTGGCTACATAAGCAATCGCCAGGGAGGCATCAAAGAGGAATGTGCAGGGGAAGTGCCTTGGACACCTTTCAGTGATGGATGAGCTTCCCCCATCAGGGTCAGAGAAGCCGAGAAAAGTCAAGGGCTTGACTCTGGAGGGAGGCTATTACCCTCTGCAATGTAAGGTGTGGGGATGTCTCATCTTTAGGCAGTCACCCGTGTGTCCCAGCGCAGGGCTTTCCTTTGGTGACTGCTTTCCTCAGAACTCTGTGATCAGCGTTGTCATCTGCTTTGCTTATAGAATCTTGTCCATCAAGTTCAGTGTGGAGATAAGGACTGTAACCTGGCTCATCTACTGATTCTATGAGTGATGACACACTGGACACTAGAAACTCCTGTCCTTGGGCTCTTTTGACCTGACTCTTCTGTCCCAGATTTCTCCTTTTCCTCTACCAGCGGCACCAACCTGCAGCCCATGGGCCATGTGTCTCCCAGGAGAGCTATACGAACGACACAATGTATTTTTGGACGACAGGGCCATATTGCTATGCCAGAAGGTTGGCCGTCTGTGTTGGGCCACTGAGGCCTGCAGATATGCTCACCCGGCCAGTCCTCCGAAGATGTCCTTGACATAGGAGTAATCACCTCCAGACTTAGGGATGGTGACACCTAGCTCAGCATAGCAGAGGGCTCCCACAGCTGTGATGATACCGGTCACAATCCAGACGATGAGAGCAAGGCCCACAGAGCCGGCGTTCTCTAGCACACCCTTTGGCGAGACAAAGATTCCAGAGCCAATGATGTTCCCTGCACAGGCACAAAGAAAGATACAGAGAGGTCAGGACAGTCAGCGTTTGCAGGGACACCGAATCTCTGGGCTGACTCCTGAGTGCCTTCCAGAGGGTGGTGTGTCCAGCTATGATGTTCGCTAGGATTTCTTCTCCAATCTGGTTCTAAAATGTTCCCAAGGTCTCCAGGCAGGTGTGTCCAGTAACAATTCTTCCTGGAGTAGGGCAAAGGGCAGAGAACTGATGAGGAACTCACAAGGTTTGTTACTCCTTGGAAAAATCCTGTGGAGTCAGAAAACGCTGCTCCCATTTTCAGTAGAAGCAAGCAGGTCTGAGGGGAGCAGATGAAGCATGTGAGGCTGTGCAGTGACTGCTGAAGCAAACGCTGACCTCAGGGTGCTCTGGGTGGGTACACATGCTCCAGCTAAGGTGACAGGCTCTTAGAAGTGGCTAAAAAGGTAGGAACAGAAACACGCTCTGCCCAGAGACCGTCTGTCAGAGCTTCAAACATGAGGCAAAGTGCAAATACTTTTGGACAGATTGTAGCCTCACACCGTGACAATTTGTGGGTATGGGCTGGGTATAGTGACACATACTTGGAATCCCAACACTTGGGAAGCTGAGGCAGGAGGATCAGGAACTCAAGGGTAACCTGGGCTATATAGGAGAGACCCTGACTTAAGACAAAACAAAACATTTATGAGTGGACGCAACAGCCTTGGAAGCTGGTTTCTACGGGGAGGCAACAGCTCCACCCTTGTGGGAAAACATGAAACAAACCTATAAAACAGTCTCAGTTGTCTAGACGTAGCTCGTAGCTTGTGAGAGAGTAGAATACGTGCAAGGCCTCAGCAGTCCAGTCCAGAGGCCTCCCTCTCTGTGCTGTCATATGACCCTCAGAATCGCCTTGCAGAATTCTGGGAGGAGGGAGAAGGATGGGATTTCTCTCTCCACTTTACTGACCAAGAGCTGAAGAGACTGTGGGGTTAAGTGGCTTTCTCTAAATTCCTCAGCTACTGATGGGTAAAATTGGATCTTGAAAGCTGTCTCCTGGTATTTAATCTGGTGCTCTTTCCACTAATCCACGTCTGCATGCATAGGGCTTGGCGTCCTCTCAGAGAGAGGCCAGCAGCAAGCACAGAAAAGGGGTTCCTGGGTCATGCTCATTGGACAGGGCAGGAAGAGAGTAGGGACAGCCCCTGACACACAGGTTCCTAAGTTGGTTTCACTCATTTCTACACTGAAGGTGAAAATGAGGTCCACACGCGCTTTGAAAGCTCCCTCCTCATGCTCTTCCCAGCTCACTTCCCTTTTCCCTCAACGCCTGCAGGAAGAAGCAGAGACCAGCCACTAGGTGAGAAGGCAGAACTGGAGAGCTTGCCTCAGCCCAGGGCTTGACAATGTTCCAGGAATCCACCTTTCTTTGGTGTTTTGGAACCAGTGAGGTAAAATGTTAAGTCCAGGCTGGAGAGTTGGCTCAGTGGTTAAGAGCAAGAACATTTACTGCTCTTTAGAAGACTGTGGTTCAATTCCCAGCACCCACATGGAGCTTGCAACCGTCTGTAACTCTAATACCGGGCTCCCAAGCCCTCTTCTGACCTCTGAGGGCACGGGGCCCGTATGTGGCAGACATACATACATGGAAGCAAAACACTAATACACATAAAATAACAAAAGAAATCTTTAAAAAAATACATTTTCAACGTGTGAGGTTTTATGTTCCGCTTTCCAAATCTAGCCAGAACCCAACCTCAATTCAGTTCTAAAACATGCAGTTCCAAGCCAAAATGCAACTTTTTTTTCTTCCCTTTAGAGCTGAGGTTGAGCCATGAGTTAGTTAGCTAGCCTGGAACTTGATGTATAGACTAGTAGGCTAGGCTGTCCTTGAATTCCTGTTAACCCAACTGTCTCTGCTTTCTGAATGCTAGGATCACACAAAGGCACACAATACTATCTGGCCCCCAAATCCAATTTGCAATCCAGTTATGAAGTAAAGGGGAAAAAAGAATATTCACATTGTAATCCTCTATTCCTCTCAGATATAAAATCTGCCATTAGCTTTCAAACTAAAAAAAAAAAGGTAGCGTGAAATACTCAGGATGCTAAGGCAGGATATACACTCACACACACATTACATGTTCTTTCAAAGACATTTTTCTTCAGAGATACATACAGAAATAAAATAAAAAAGAGACACAGCTCCTCAACATCAAACTCAAATGTAAATACCAGACCAAGAAGAGGCAGGCAAAAGGGGTCAGCTCTTACGGACAGTTCTTTTCTTCTCTTCCTTATATGCTTATGTGAAGTCCTTCAGTAGAACAAGAAGACATCTTTTCCCACACACATTCTCTATGACCTACTCTCTTAAGGAGACTAAAAGACAGTCACCCAGTGTTCCAGCCCCCGGGACATGGTCACCCTGTCAAAGGATCCTTCAAGCTGGGCAGGGTGGCTCACACTTAGAATCCTAGTGCTCAGTGGGCCCAGGCAGGAGAACTGCCTTGAGTCTGAGACCAGTTCTTGGTTTGAACTACAGTGTTCAACTCTATCTCAAAACAAAACAAACTAAACAAAACCACCTGCCAAAACTAAATGTGCTGCTGTTACCAGGAAGACAGGAAGCTCCAGGAAAGGAGAGTTTCGCAAAGAGGACAGTAAATTCCTTGCCTATCTGGGAATTATCAAAAGAGTGATCTAAAGGGCACTTCACAGCCATCCAAGAAGAGAGAAATAGCATAGGAAAGCAGCTTCAGGGTTAGAAAAATAGTCAATACCAGGGAAAAAACAATGGTTGACTTTGGTCTTAAGGTAGTGAAAATGGAAGGGGAAATAAATGGCCAGGCATTTCTTAAAGCTGGGAATGGCAGCTTCACCGGGAAGGTGGGTTGTCCCATCAAAAGCTCTACCCCTTAGGAATGAAGAGTCCAAGTTCCACTAAGGGTTCTGGGCAAACAAACAGCCATAAGGAGCAACCAGGACCATGAGTACTTCTGCCGCCTCTAGGACACTCAGAGTACACACATCAATCCCAGAGTCCCCCTGGGGGAGGAGGTATACAGCGTTAGCTGATCTTTGAGGAGTCTGTGGCCCAATTATTTCTTGGAGGAAACAAAGGGGTTCTTATTATCCCCATTTTGCCATCATAGCTGACTTAGAAGTATCTGGGTTAGAGGCTGCATCTTCCAGCCCTGCTTCAAGACTGTTGTGAAAATAAAAGGCTTTCCCATATTGCACTCCAACTTTCTATACTCCACCGGGCAGCCAACTGGAGAGGTCTTATACAGAGGTGTAGGCAGATTCAACTTCCTCCCCTTGGTCCAGTCCTATCTGCAGTGGTGACGTAAGCATGTATGCTAAGTACCTCGATTCTCAGAACTGCTTTCTTAAAAATGCTATTATCTGGTCTCCCCTGAGAAAACTGAGGCTCAGAGAGAGAAAGAGACTTTGTCAAAGTCACATGCTGTATAAACAATTCGGTCTGGTGGAGAGGCTGGGTCATCAGACTCCAGGCCCAGGGTGTCCTCCGGACCCCACCCTGCTTCTCCTCCGGCAGCGGCACCACACACAGCTCAGCCCTGGCGCCTTTAACTTGTGTGTTGTCCAAAGTTAACCTCTTTGGGGATTTTTTTTCCTACCTTGTTTTATTGTCATAATGTAAATATCTGTGCTTTCTGATGGTCTTGGGAGACCCCTGTGAAAGGGTCCCATCCCCCGCCCCCCCACGGCGTAACAACCCACAGCTTGAGAACTGCTGGTCTAGAAAGCCATTTAAGAATGTGATGCATGCTGGGCCTGCTGGCCCACGCCTTTAATCTCAGCACTGAAGAAGCAGGGGCAGGTGGCTCTCTGAGTTTGAGACCAGCCCGGTCTAGAAAGCGAGTTCTAGGACAGCCAGTTTTACAGAGAGAAGCCTTGGAAACCCTGTCTCCAAAAAACAAAACAAACAAACAAAAAATGTGATGCCCACCTTGCCTGGTAGTTCCAAGGGGCCTGAGGTCAGGGTCTTAACCTCCACCCACACTGGTTAACACAGCAATCATCATTAGATCTTTAGTGAAAGCTGAATTTTAGGATGCCTGGACAATGAGGCATAAGCTTAACTTGTTCTGTCAAAGAAAAGCCACGCAAACTGCTTCATTAAAAAAGAGGCCAAGTTGTATCAGTGGGTAAGCCTCCATAGGGAAACTGCCAGAACTGAGAAAATCCTCATTTGCTGTGAATAATCACTAACTTCCTCACCCGGTGTGCCAACACCCATGTGACCCCCTATTATGGCATTACTCACACTCAGGCTTGTTCACACTAGAATGCTGTAGCCCTCAAAGAATTTCCTAAGGAGAGAAATTACAGGCCTGTAGTGCCCAGCAAACTTCGATCCAAAAGCCCTTGGCTTTCCTTACCCATGCTAGACTTCAAGTCCAGCCAGAGCTTCCTGCTGGGTGGAGGTCATTACGATGATGTGCAGAAAAGGCTGAATTGAGTGTGATTTGTACTTCTCCAGTGGGTGGGTAGGAGGATACCCATGCCTTCAGACCTAGGGAATGGTGAGGGGGCAGGAGCTCGGGGGGGGGGGGGCAGGCTTTGACCCTCACACCCAAACTGTGAGCTCCCTAGGGACCTTCTTCTACACATATTCTCCCATCAGGGAGGTACAGATAGCTTCTCTTGGGGTAGGGGCAGGCCAAGGTGCCCTGTGAGCGTAGAGACGCAGGTGGAACCGTGTGACTCTGCTGTTCTGGATCCCTTACTACAGTGGACACTACACTCAGAGGAGCCAGGGCCCTTACTGCTCAGAGGCCATGAAACTCCAGTTTTCCCGAGACTCACTTCCCTCATGTTCACAGCGGGAGTAATGGCTGTTGTCCCGCCTACTTTGCTGCGGGGATCAAGGCAGCTTACACCTATGTAAGACTATAATCCATGAAATGCTAAAAAAAATATTAATTACTAGCATTTGTAGCGGCAGAGACAGAGTCCAGCCAGAGATGAACACAGCAGATTGGCTTTGGAGGCTTGGCTACCAAACAGCACTGTACAGCCAAGACCATGAAGCATCCTCTGATTCATTTGTCTGCTTGTCTAGGTATAATTTTTAGATGCTGCAGGGGGACAGGTAATTGCATCTCAAGAAGTATTTATTGATCGCCCACTCTCTACATGCTTGCTTTGAAAGGTAATTGGGAAGTACTTGTTCATACATGGTCTTTTCACGAAGTAGATGGAGCCAATCGCCACCCACTAGTCACGGAAAGACAGGCACTGTGGCCCCAGGGGCGACAGAGCAGGGAAGCAGAGCCCTCACTGCTTCCTACTAAGGACCCACACTACCTCCAGCATCTGTCTTCTCTGGTGGGTTTCAACCAGGGACAATTTTGCTCCTACCTCCAGTGGGCAACTGGTAATGTCTGGAGAGACTTTCAGTCTTCAAACTGGAGTGCGGGCACCCCTGGTACTTTGGGTGTCAAGGTCAAGGATGCTGCTAAGGGTCCCCCAGTGACCAGAGAACGTCCCATAACCAAGAAGGATCTGGCCCAAGAGGCAACAATGTCAAGGTTGAAAAACCCTCATCTTCCTTCAAACTTCAAAGCCAAGGTCTGGCTAATCCCAAACTTCTCTTTTAGATTCAAAACTGGGTTTTGCTTAACTTAGTTAAGCACAAAGATGCATTATCTATGGTAATAACTAGTCCTTAAATAAAAATTATAGCAAAAATACATCAAAATTTGTTGTTGTAATGATTTAAGTATGTTAAGTTATATGTGTTTGTTTACTTTCCACTGTGTGTGTGTGTAGTTGTGCATTTGCTATGGCACACATGAAGAGGTCAGAGGACGACTTTCAGGAGCTGGTTCTATCCTTTTAACATGTGAGCCTTGGGGACATGTCAGGCTTGGAGACAGATGTCTTTACCCACGGAGGTATCTTGCCAGCATTTTTCTAACTATATTTTAAAACAGTGTCTTATGGCACCCAGGCCTTGAACTCAATCTGTGGTCAAAGATGACCTTAAGGTTCCCATTCTCCTAGCTCCACTTCTCTTTGTGTGCTTTGATGGTCTCACAATGTAGCCATGGTTGTCCCAGAACTCACCATGTAGACCAGGTTGGCCTCAAACTCACAGAGATCCACCTGCCTCTGCTTCCTAAGAGTTGGGATCAAATGTGTGTGCCACCAGGCCTGGCCTGTCTCCACTTCTTAACACACCTGGTTTATAGGTGTGTGTCAGTGTGCCCAGCTACCCTAACCATCTACAGTTCAGTAGTAGCAAATAATTTACCAGTGTGGAGGTCAAATGTAGGGCCTTGTATATGCTGGTCAAGGGCTTTACCAGTTCTCAGTCTCCTGCTGATTTTTTTTTTTTGAATGACTGCTATTAGTCAGCAAATACACTAAGCACATATGACATGCTAAACCCAAGGGAATGTGAAAGTGAGATTCAACTTCTGCTCTCAAGAATTGAATGAATGGTAACACACACCTTTAATTCCAACACTCAGGAGGCAGAGGCAGGTGGGTTGCTAAGTTTGAGGTCAGCTTGGTTTACAAAGAGAATTCCAGGACAGCCAGGGTTACACAGAGAAACCATGCCTCAAAAAACAAAACAACAGAGAGGGAGGGTGAAGAGGCTGGGTGTGGTGGCCTACACCTATAATTCCAGCACTAGGGAAGCTAAGGCAAGCTGGTCTCTATGAGTTTGAGGCCAGCCAAGGATACATAGTCAAAATCCTGTCTCAAAACAAAAAGGTCTGAATGAAGACATCCAGGTGAAAATGGAGCTGACCACAGAAGGCTGAACAGAAGTTGTGTTGGTGTAATTGTAAAGATATTTAGAATGATATATTAGAATGGATGGCTATCCAGGAAAAGCTGAGGGAGGAGGATCTCAAGTTACAGGCTAGTCTTCACAGCATGAAGAGAACGAGACAGGAAAAATAAAACCAAAAGTATGGGGTTGGAGAAATGACTCATCGGTGGTTAAGAGTACTCATTTTTGCAAGGTTCAAGTCTCAGCACCTACATGTAGGCAATATACCCATAATTTTTTTTAAAGACTCCTTTTAAAAAAGAAAAGGGGGTAAAAAAAGCAAATCAAAAGAAAATCTTCATGAAAAAAAATGATACCCATGCCTCTGTGGAAGTCATTTAAATCCTCGAAGAAAACAGAAAGGCAACTGGCTGGCTGCTAAGTGCCTCAAGCCTGACCTGAACTGGTCAGTACTTGCTGTCACTGAACTACGGAAACCTACATTTCTGAACTAGCATTAGTGAATGGGATGTGCGGTTGGGAGTGAGAACTGAAGTGGGTGGTAGAAGATGAGCCAAAGAGTGAGGAAAACGCTTCACTGGCGCAGACAGACCGAAGCACAGGTTTGCTGTCATACTCTGCAAGGAACCTCCACTAGGCCAGCTTGGTGGCACATACATGTAAACCCAACTTTTTGGGAGGTAAAAGTAGGAGGATCAGGAGTTCCAGGCCAACTTTGGTTACATAGTAAGTTCCAGGTAGCCTAGGCACAGTAAACAAAATAAAAAATCAAAGGAACTTTCACTTTACAGCTAAATAAACTGGTATCGTATTCAAATTACAATTTAAAAAATTAAAAAAAGGAACGGCTGGACGTAGCTCAGTTGGTAGAGTACTTGCCCAGAAAACACAAAAATTTAAGTTTGGTTTCCAGTGCGACATAAACCAGGCATGGGTGGTCCCCACCTGTAAACCCAACCCTGGAGTTGCAGAGGCAGGAAGATCAGAACTGTAGTATATCTGAGGCCAGTCTGGAATACATGAGGCCCTGTTTCATGGCCTCCGCCACCTAGGCATAAAAAAAAAAAAGTTACAAAGATTATGTATAGGAGGTGGAAGAGGTTGCTCAGTAGGTAAAACACTTGCCTTGAAAACATGGTGACCTGGGTTCACATCCATAGAACCTATGTAATGCACATGTCTGCAGTAATCTGCATATTTCTACCTGAGATGGAAAGTAGATACAAGACAATCCCACAAGTGTGAAGGGCCAGCTAGTTGTTGTATATGCAGTGTCAAACAACAAAGAGACACTGTCTCAAGCAAGGATTGATGTCCAAGGCTGTCCTTTGACCTCCACAGAAGTATAATGGCATGCTCACGGCCACAATCACACTCATGAATGCCCCTGGCCACATGGAGTCTCTCTCTCTCTCATAGACCCAGACCCAGACCACACAGACCACACAGACCCAGACACCCAGACACACCCAGACACATACAACACACACACGGATCATAGGGAAGCATTTTGCCAACTCAAGACTCTCTCTAAGCCTGTCGTTTTGTGCTGTGCCTCTAATCTTTTGCTCTCTACAGTGCACCGCTCCAAATCATAGAAATTTTTATTTTAAGCTTCCTACTTCCAGGGCGTGGGCCCAAACACCCTTAAAACTTTCAAAAAAAATATTTTAGCATTGAGACAGGGTCTTGCTATGTGGCCCAGGCAGACTTGTGGTAATCCTACCGCCCAGCCTCCCAGGTGCTAGGAGAACAGGTATGTCCCACACCAGCTCCTCTCCCACACATAGAGAAGAGAAACGCAGCATAACTGCAACACCGGCTTTAGCCAGCTGTGCGGCTCTGCCTGAGAGCTGGTGCATCTTCAGGCACACTACGAAACTGGCTCCCTGGCAGTGACGCCACACTGCTGATGCTGAGGATATTAAAAGCAAACCAATGGGAACACCTGCCAACGTGACAAAGGACGAAGGATGACCAGACGATCGATAAAGCTTTTCAACTCAAACTCCATTCGGTCTATAAATAGCGCAGCTCAGAATAGACTTGTGGGATTATTTCGCTTCCTAGAAATGAAATTCACTGGCGCTCGGCACAGGCATGCTATGTTCAATCACTGTTAAACACCGACCGGCCCCACCTATATCTAGAAGCCCTGGGCTATGGCCTCCGTGGTGCCATTCCCGGGTGACTAGGAGATGGGTGTGGTGACAGTTCTCTGTTGGCATGTTCTGGGAGGCCGGTAAGGTCTAGCCCCTCTTGCTCCATAAGCTCAACTGGGAATTGAAAATTAGACAAGGGAGCCAGAGGATACAGATCAGTGGGGGAGAGCACTTGACTAGGGCAGAGCCCTGGGTTCAAGCCCTGGAAATGGGGGCGAAATCAGAAGAGAGCAGTTTCTAGCCCCTCCCCCCACCCCTCCAGTCTCACGCATGGTCCCTGTTTTCTGTAGATCGGAATCTGTTCCTGGAACAGCTTGCTCCTGGCTGCATTTCCAGATCTTGCCCATCATCCCCCCGCAACAACAAGAAAACATGAAAAACAACAACAGAAATTCCTGAGGCTCTTTTTTTTTTTTTTTTTTTGGGTCAAACTGGGAGCAGACTCCTGGCTTAGCTGTTGGAGGAAAGCAGAAAACCCCGGTGGCCTGGCAACTTGAGGGGGTCTAACCCTAAATCCCACCCTCCACTCCACTAAACTGACTAAACTCAGGGAGGGCTGTGTGGGGTGCCGCCTCCCTGAAGCGGCCATTTGCTTTGCTCACAGTGTTTTGTTTTTTATTTTTTTATCTCCTGCTTTGTCACTAATGCTAAAATGAAATGGGATCTTGTGCCTGCTATTTAGTTGTTGTTTGTTTGTTTGTTTTGACACATGGTCTTGCTAAGTAGTCCTGACTGCTCTCAAATTTCCTATAGATATGAACCAGGCCAGCTTTGAAAAGCAGCAATCCTCTTGCTTCTACCCCCAAACGCTGGGATCACAGGTATGTGACATCAATCCTGGCCTAGGCGCTTACATTTTTTTTACTGGGCACTGATTTTCTTTCCTAGACTAAGTATTTCCTGCTAGTCACTCATCTGCGGAACTCTGCCCTTTGAGGGAACATATTTGAGCCGGATAGTTGCAAGTTCAAACAACTGCCCCTCAGCTCTCTAGTTCTGGAGGCAGGAAGCTTGCGACAGGATGCTTGGTCCCGGCCACCTAGTGCTCTACGCAGGGGAGCACGTCTGCAGTGCTCCAGGCCCGGAGTGGGGCTCTATCTCTGCTAACAGCTGCTCATTTGCCCACTTCTGTGCTGGCACCAACTGTGCAAGATCACCTGACGTCCTTACCAGGCACCTCGGACAAGGTAAGCAGTAAGCATTCACGGAATGGTAAAGCTGCTTATTATGGTATTATTGGCTATACCTTTTCCTACTCGCCAAGATGTGTTTGTTTTGATATGTTTTTGAGCTGGCTCTGGTCCCAGATTCTCTTTGAGAACAATGAGAGTTTTAACATATTTTCATCCTGAACGAACCAATTCCTAATCCTCCCATGGCTTTTTAAAAGTGGAGCACAAATTCAAGAACACGGTTTTTCCAAACTCCCTCCCTTCAACAGGCAACAAACAGTTCTGGGATCAGACGTTAATCCGTGAGGTTAGAGGCTGAGACGTAAACTCTCAGGCGGTGTAGCTCACAAAGGTCTGAAATCCTCGGACCTGAAATGACACAATGCCCACCCTCTCCAGTTTTACATACGTAGTTTTCAGGCTGGCCTTGAATTTGGGATTCTCCTGCCTCAGCCTTCCAAGGACTGAGATTACAGCTACGGGTCGTCACACTTGCCTCAGATATCCTTTTTTTGGAAAAGGTTTCCATTGTCACACACTCATGGTTTCTCCAGATTCTACCCCAGTGTCATCCTCCTTCATGACCCATTCCATTGCCACCTGACTCCGCCCCACCCCCACGGACTGCTGTTAGGAACCGCTCTAGCTTCAGACCATTTGGTTACCAGCTGTGTGGCCCCCAGCAAATTACCTGCTTGCTTCACGACTCCATGTCCCCACATTTAAAACAGTTACCATATATACTTCCATCAGAGTTTGACAGTATTAAATAACATAATAGCTGCAAAGACCTGATATAGCACAGGAATGGGCAATCGGTAAGGGCTCAATAAATACCGTTTTGTTCTGTCTAGATACGGTGGCACATAACTTTAATCCCAGCCTTCAGCAGGCTGAGAAAAGAAGATGAACCCCAGGCCAACCTGCCTTAAAAACAGACAGACAGAAGCCAGATGTGATCTCTGCAACTGTAACCTCAGTACTCGGTAGGCTGAAGAAGTATGGCTGCCACCAGTTTGAGGCTAGCCTGGGCTACATGGAGGATTCCAGGCCATCCTGCATTAGAGTGAGGCACTATCTCAAAAAACTATTGGCATGTTGGCACATGCCTCAACTTTGAGGCTACCCTGGGCCACCTAGTGAGGTCTAAGTCAGCCAGACATTCATAGCGGACCTTTCTCCCCGACAAACAAAGCAGAGGCTGGAACAACGGCTCAGTGGTTAAAAAGTGTATATTGATCATTCAAAGGGCCAGAGTTCGTTCCTAGCATCCATTTCGGGTGGCCCACAACTGCCTGCAATTCCAGCTCCAGGGGTCTGATGCTCTCTTCTGCCTCTGCAGGCACCAGCAACAGACATATATAATAAAAATAAACCCAGACATACATAACAAAAAATACAGGCAGATATACATAGTAAAAACATATATAAAATCTGTAAAAATCAAATCAACCAACCAATTAACCTTCCTGCCACCACCAAACACAAAATAAGCAAGCAAACAAACTCTAGTTAGTAGTGTGGCCACCACTAGTTAGTTCTGGTGGGCCTATAACCATGAACTTGGGAGGCTACGGCAGAAGGATTGTTTGAGATAGATCAGCCTGGACTACACGGCAGATTCAAAGACAGTTTAAGCTGTATAATAAGAACCTGTGGCTAAAATAGAAAAAAAGAAAAACTGTTTAAAACTGTGTTCAGAGTCAGTGATGTAGCTAGACAATCCAGTGTTGTCATGCAGCAACTATCCCTTATATTTAGCACATAGTATGCTAAAAAACATTACCCATACCTTTCTCTCTCTCACTTTGGTTTCAAGACAGGGTTTCTCGGTGTAGCCTTGGCTGTCCTGGACTCACTTTGTAGACCAGGCTAGCCTTGAACTCACAGATCAGCCTGCCTCTGCCTCCCTGAGTGCTGGGATTACAGTCACAAGACAACGAACCACTGTGCATGGCTACAAAAGCTTTTCTCTAGGTTCTGTTGCTGGCTTGTTTGATTTTAGGCCTAACTTCCAGCGCCTTCAGCCAAGTACCTGAGTTCATGACTGGCATAAAGGTACCTAGACATTCAGGAACTCTGTAGACACGTCTCTCACATGGCTAGGAAGAGCTTTAGTTTACAAAGGAGTTGATGAGAACATGGCCTGGGCTGGCCAGCTGTCTCAGACTAAGCACGCTCAGTGTTCCTGGAACTGCGCCAGAGGCTCCGCCTCCCTCCCTGCACCCTCCACTCAGCTACCCCTCACACTAGAGTGCTCCTCCATGGGAGCACAGCAAGCATTGCTTCATCTCGAAAAATAAAAACTACTGCTAAGACTTTCAGGGAAAAATGCCCATTTAGTACAGAACACACAGAAATAGGGCTGGTGAGATGTCTCTGTGTAGGTATGGTGCTTGTCACCAAGGCTGGTGTTACTCCAGGACTTAGAGTGGAATGAGAGAACTGACTTCCCCAAGTTGTTCCCAACCAGCACACACAAGTGGTACATACATACACATACACACACCACATACACACACACAAACTCACACACACACACACACCTTGCACACACGAACACTACACATACACACCACACACACACCACACAAACACTACACATACTCACACCACACACACACTGTAATGAGTAGACACATAGAAAGAGTAGATAATTATGCTAGACTTAGTTCTAGACCGGAATCTTGGCTCCAAAAATTCTTGTTGTATGACCTTTGGCAAATTGCTTATCCCTCCGACCTTCCTTTTCCTTATCTGTAGGAAAAGATAGTATGTGCTGGGCACATCGAGATTACTGTGAGGGACAAACAGATAATAAGAGCCTGGCATAGAACATATATTTAATAATGGCAGCTATCAGCAGGAACTTTGGGATCATCAGTAAATGAGTTTTTTATACCTTTTTGGGTCTAGGGAGAGTTTCTATTCGTTAGTGCACCTGACCCCAAGAATGCTCCCTGACCAGGTATGTACCTGAAGGCAATAACCCGGCTGCTGGGCCCATGCACTGGTAAAATTAGGAGGGAGTATGCGTGGCTCAGTGTTACATCTCTTGCCATTACTGAATCTCTAGATTCCATCCTTAGGACCACCACCAACAACAACAAAGAGAAATTTAAAAACCACACACACAATTATCCAGGTTGATGGAATTAATCCTAGCATAACAATTTTCCAAGCTAGGCTCCCAACAGTCTTTTCAGTAAATGCTTACTGTTCACCTTTCTGAGATAGAATCTTGATGTGTAGCTAGGCTGCCCTCGAACTCAAGATCCTTTTGCCTTAACCTCTGCAGCACCGCAATTACCATCATCTGCTACCGTGTCTGGTTTACAGAAATGCTTTTCAGTTGGGGGACTGGGTCTTGTGCACACTCGGCAAACACTCTATCACCGGGACAGCCCAGGAAGTATCTCCTTCCCTTTACCCAAGTCAACCAAGCTCAACAATCATTGGAGAGACTGTGCCATATCAGGTGCTCTGCTGCACTCAAGACTCAGAGATTTGCTCTCCTCTCCTCTCCTCCCGTGCCCTCTGGTCTTCACGTGGTAGCTGTACCTACCCCAAATTCTCAGTGATCCTTCCTCAGCCTCCCAAGCACTGGGAGCATAGGCTTCACAGGGATTGCATGAAATCTCTGTGTCCCTCCCTTCTGTCCTTTCAGTTTGATTCCAGTCTGGGAACACACTAAGCACATGGCCTACAACCAAGCTACACCTCTAAGTCTAAATTTTTGGTCAGGGAAACAACTGTGTCAAAATTGCTTTATTTACAAAATCTCTAAGAACTGTCTTCACTATGCCATCTTCCTCCACATCCTCCAAAAGGCCCCTTAAACTAGTTGCTGCTAAGACCCTCTCTCCTCTTGTGTTGTCCACCATTCCTCTATCTTTACCCCGGCTGCGGCCAACTAGCCCACACTGTTAACTGTTGGTGGTCCCCGTTTGGTGAACAAGGCTCCCACACCCCTGACCCAAGCACACTCACAGCATTAGTCTTCTAATGGTTCACCTTACATTCCCATAATAGTTGCCACTTGTTACGTCTCGTCATCTTTGATGACTGGGTAACATTTTACAAGCTTGCATGAAACATATTTTAACTTATTCCGTTAAGCCAGCAGGACATGAAACAGACAGCTCCTGGGCAAACGCCGCTTTCTCATATAGAATCTGATCCTTGTTTTGTTGTTGGTGGTGGTGGGTTGTTTTTTTTTTTTTTTTTTTTACTTTTATTTTATGTGGAGGACTGCAAGCATGAGAATGTATGTGTAGCACATGCATGCCTGGTGCCCTCAGATGGGCACTGGGGTTACAGGTGATTATGAGATGCCCAATAGAGATGTAGGGAACACAATTTGAGTCCTCTGCAACAGCAGTATGCATTCTTAAAAAAAAAACCTTTTTAAGATTTATTCATTTTTTTTATGTGTTTAAGTTTTGCCTGAATTTATGACACCCACAGGGGTCAGAAACAGGGGTCAGATGTCCTGGAACTGGAGTTACAGACAGTTGTAAGCTGCCATGTGGATGCTGGGGACTGAACCTGGGTCCTCTGAAAGAGCAGCCAGTGCTCTTAACCACTGGGCCATCTCTCCAGCCCTCTCAAGGTCTTCTAAAATCACTTTATTTACCTTCCTTCTACAGCGTTAGAGCATCATATCACCGGACTCTCCATGGAATGGAAAATACAATCTCTGATGTTTGCACTTGGTCTTGAAAACAACTGAACTGTTATCACTTAGACGCCCATCCAGAAACAGACAGGGCACCTTCTCTTCACTTTGGTGACTTAATGGTCATGCAGAAGGGGAGGTAAGAAAAGATTTTGTCCATGCCATTCATCCCTAAGAAGAAAGTTCTTTCTCAGCTCAGTGAAGGTAAATGATTCTAGGACTCTGGAAAAATAGGTTGATTTCCCTAAAATCACCCATAGTATCCAGGCCAAATCAGTCATTCTTACAGTGATGTCACTATGAGGCGCTCTGTGTCTGTCTCTCCAAGTATTGGGCTGTGGACAGATCAGTAGCCTATATCTGAGTGCCCATTCCTTCACAGATGTTGAAAAAAATAGTTTAAAAAATGACCCACAAAACCTTAGTATATAAGAAAATAGCCTCCATCCATAAAAACCCATAAATATTGGGGGATGGGTGAGCAAAGCAGAGCCTAGAAGAAAAAGGGTTTAAATGTGTATATGTGTGTGTGAACATCTGTGTATGAATCAGACGCTTCCCCAAGGAGGGGGAGCAGGGAACGCTAACCCTATCAGTCAAATTGATGAAAGACGTAACAGGCTCTGGTCTATTCATAGATCTTAAATTGGCATGTGTTATACAGATTTCGTACCACACTGAATTCATTTTTTTTTTCAGGGCAACTGAGATAAAGGAAAGAAAAAAATATAACAAGAAAAGGTAATGTGAGCCGAGATCATAACTATTGTTATGGGGATTTGTTCCCTCACAACACTGTGTGTGTGTGTGTTTATGTATATGTACATATGTGTATATATACATGCAGTAATTAGGTAAAATTCCATTTTGAAAAGGGATTGGTGACCTGGTCATGGAAGTCAGGGTGGAGAGGTGAGGAGGACTGTCTGGATACTGTGCTGATTTTATTTGCCTTCAAGGATGCTCTCCAGTGTCACTCTTGCTCAGCTGCCAAATGTCCCTGAGCCATTCATGGAACACTGTTACATCCAGAGAAACTAGTTCATGGGCAGCAAGTCACAGTACGCCTTCACACAGGAACTCCAGAGAGAAATAACAGAGACACACCAGAGGCAGAAGGCCACGTGCTCCTTTCCCTGGGAAGAAGCCTTCCGCCAAAGATAGCAGACTAAAGGCAGCGATGAGCCATTGCCCAGCACCAGAGCGTCCTTACAAAGAGAAGAGTCCTAGGAGTTGTCTCTGGAAACTGGTGCCCTGCACTGGCACTGTCCGGATCCCCCAGGCTCCTCTCCTAAGGAGCTTCTGAGCACACACTTCGCTCATTAAAGCTCAACTCACTCCCAATTACCACGAAGATCCTCACAGGGTCTTCTGTGGGTGTTAACAGACAGGTGGCTCCCACTAGGCAACCAGAGAAACTGCAAACTCCATTTAGAGCCAGCTAGCTCTCCCTTCCACATTTTCCTTATCTCAGAGAGTAGGCACAGCCCTGTCACATGTATTTCCACAAGGGCTGCATAGGATGCACCAGCCCACAAAGAACCTGAGCATTATTATTACTGGGTTTTGCTATTTTTTATTACACACCACGGTGCTTCATAACGTAAGCCAGCAAAATACTAAACATGCTTCAAAAGCGGGCTCGCAGCCTGCTGAGGGTGGCTGCGTGAAAGCTAGTTAAAAAATCCATGTGTCAGTCTGAATTAGGATCTCCTGGATCAGAACTGCCTAGTGACAAGCCGGAAAAAAAAAAATTCGTTACACTTTGAGCAAATCCCGAGGCAATGCCTGGGACACAGAGCCAGGCTGCTTCCTGACTCTTGTTTGTTCTCTTCGAAGGAGAACACGGCTCACCCTGGCTTGGCTCAGGCGATGTACACGACAGACATCATCACTTCCATAGTTCTCACACTTGACCGGCGCAGGTGGTTGACCACACAAGCCACCGGCAGGGCAAAGCTGCTTTAGAGGCGTTGGCGGGGTCAAAGTCCCGCGGAGGACCCCCGGAGAGGGGTCGGGGAGGTGCCCGGGAGCGGCGGCCCGGGGCGGGGGCGGGGGCCGCGAAGGACCCGGACTCACCTACGATGATGCCACAGGCGCTGACCAATCCGATCTCTTTCTTCAGGGCTACTCCGCCCCCTCCCGAGCCGGCCTCGGCCTCTAGGCTCGTGTCAGATCTGAGCTCCCCCGGGTGGTTCTTCGCGGTGTGGTTTCGGTGCCGGGCAACCTTTTCCATCTTTCTCCGTTGGCTTCCGACCTCCAGAAGCTTAAAAAGGGAACTGTCTCTTCCTAAACGCTCGTGCGTGTGAATGGATGGATGGGGGGGTGGGGGAGGACAGAGTCTCCGATTAGAACGCCCTTTCCCGAGCCGGGGAGCGCTCCTGCCCTCCGAAAGTGACAGCAAACGGGAGGGAACTGTCAATATCCCCACTCGGTACCGACACGTGTCACTCCTGCTCACACACAAGGGCCGCGTCTGCGACAGGGAGGGCAGGATCACACAGAGAGAGAGAGGGATTTAGACACAGAAATCAAACTGTACCAGCGACTCCAGCTGGAACTCTCCGGGGAGGGTTTCTGTCCAGGAGCCCGGGGCGGCTGTGCTCGGAGCGCCGGGCGGCGGCTTGCTCCGGCCAGGGTTTCCCTGCAGCCCTCCTAATAAAACGTTGATCTCCTTCACCCCTCCCTCGGGGCTGTGTCCTCCGACGAGGGCCAAAGGAGTCGTCGCCGGCTGAAGCGGGCGGCGGAGGAGCTCGGGCACTTTCTCCTTGCTCGCCGGCTGCGGGCCGGGCGTCCACCTTCTCGGGCCGGAGCTCCGAGCTCACACCGCAGACCGCCCCATCGCCCGGTGCCGCGGAGTGGCTGCGGCGCTCGCGACTGCGCTTCCCTTCCAGCCGCGGCGTTTAAGTGCGGACCGACGCTCCGCCCCCGCCTCCTCCGCTGCTCGCCATCCCCGGCCGCATCCCCTCCCTCCTCCTCTGCTCAGACGCCAGTACCCCCGCCCCCGAAGGTCGCCGGGGAAAGCGCTTCGACACCCCTCTCTGTCTCCCTCTCTTATTTATTCTTCTTCCTTTCTCTTCTTTTCCTCAGTGGAAGCGAAGGAAGAAGGGTCGGCCGCGGGGAGAAGTCAGCGGCCACGGCTGGATCTCAGGTCGCACGGCGGCGTTGGGGAGCACTGTAGGGGCGCAGTTTTTGCAGGCTGTTTGACGCCTTCCGACATCGACTGGCCAGGGTACTAAAATGTTCGGGTGCGGATCATTTGAGGACAAGGTCGAGCAGGCCTCAGGGATATCCTGAAACGAGGGGGAGGTTTCGCTGAAGGCAGTGTGGAGGGGCTTAAGGCGAAAGCGGATCTCTTAGGGACGGGCCATCCTGAAAGGTAAATAAAATCAAGAAGATGCAGTAGTTGCAACGGTCGTCCGAAGCACGATAAGGAGGACTCTGGCCCGGTTCCGTGACTCCTAATCTTTATCCACTCTTAAAACAGTTGAGCTTTAATTAGGAGGCGTGTGAGCCCCTCGCTGACGGTGGAGCAGATCTGTTGGTGGTTAGGAGATGAGTAACCTTTAAGTATATTGACATTTTGACTCCACTTCCCTGAAGAGTTTAATTCAAAACCGTTGCTTTACTTCAAGAACAGTGTGTATTTCTAACTGTAAGGCACTTTGGGAAAACAACATAAAAACGGTATTACAGACAACGTTGAAAGAAGATTTTTGTTTGTTTTTGTTTTTGGGTTTCTCTGTGTAGGGTTAGCTGTAGACCAGGCTGGCCTCGAACTCACAGAGATCTGCCTGCTTTTCTGCCTCTGAATGCTGGGATTTTTTTAAAAAAACATATATTATACAAAATGATTTGATTTTTAAATAAGTCTTTAAAAAACAACAAAAATCCAAAGGGCATGATGGCATGCACCTTTAATCCCAGCACTTGGATGAAGAGGCAGACTGATCTGAGTTCTAGGCCAACCAGAGCTACATAGTGAGATAGTGTCTCAATAAAACAATCAAAATTCCCCAGTCTGACCACTAACTACACTAATTTGGCTTCAATCTTTGGGAAATGTCCTAAAACACCTGGGCTTTCCAAGAAAATGAGAAACTTAAATCCTTTAAAAACGGGGTTGGCTAAGCTATCTAGAACAGTTTTTCCTGACGGGACAAAGTCCGGATCAACAGGTTCCTTTCCCAACTGCCCCTTGATCGCCCAACTCAGCAAGTATCAAGAGGTTTCAAAGGTTGAGATCTTAACCCCATCTTCTTCTGTTGGTTCAAGATATAGCAGATTGAAGGCCTCAGGGAAAAGGGGGGGGGGCAAAATGTGTAAATCATTTTCAACAAAAAGAACAGACAAGGTTTGGAATCTATAGCACAAAACTCCGAGTGGGAGGGAGCAAGGAACAAGTCGGGGGGGAAAATGAAGAAGCTGTGAATTGCCTATGGCCTTTCTTTGACAAGCTTAGAAAGCATTAAGGGAAGATTTGATGGATTCATTATTGAGCAATTCAATTTGAAGACTTCTGTTCAGATTTCAACATCAAGGGATAAAGCCTCTCTGCTTCTCACATGTGAGTTCTTTCAGTAATATTTTGTAGCTTCGCTTTAAATGGTGTAAGCTCCATATGGGATTAAAGTCAGGCATGTGATGAAATTGTGATCTCTCCAGAAATGAGTTCTAACGACCATAATTTTCCGATTTGTGAATCTGGAAAATAAAGAAAATGATATGTTTTATAAATCTTGAACCAAACAGACTTTGAGCTACAGTAGCACCAAAATAGAAAGGGGGTCGTGTTATAACTGATATTTTCATTTCTTTAGTACTTGAAATTTATGAGTGGCTTGCAGCTGTTTATTGACGGTGAAATATGAATGCTGGAAAAGGAAGCTTCCTCCTTCGAAGGGACCTTTAATTCATGTTCTATGTCTCGGGGCTGGTGACATTTGTTTGTGGCGTAAATGCTGCAGGTGTCAAAAAGTCACACAACTAGTACTGAACACAAGAAAAAAATCTTGGTGTATTATGTTAAGAAAAAAATTTGTGAAAAACTAAATTTTGATTACATTTTGATTACTCAGTCTATAGCTCTGGTCCACATTTACTTTTTTTTTTTTTTACTTTTTGCATTTAAACAGTGCTTTATTGCTTTTCTGAATAATGTCACATTTTCCCCTCCCCATTAATTTTTTTTTGAGACAGGGTCTCCCAATGACTAGCTTGGAACTCACTATATAGTTAAGACTGGCCTTGAACTCACAGCAACCTGTCTATCTCTGCCCCCCAAATGCTGGGATTAAAGGTGCACAGCCTCAAGTCTGGCTGACAAAACCAATTTTTGTTTTCTTTGTGTTTTTGTTTTAGACAGAGTCTCCCTAGGTAGCCCCTGGCTGGTCTAGAACTTGTTATGTAGACCAGGTCGGCTGGGATTTAAAGGAGTGTGCAACCAAGCCCAGCCAAACCCAGTTGTTCTTAAATATTTAATTGTTTACTCTCATGTTGCTGAAGGTCAAACACAGAGCCTTGCTAGACAAGGCTCTTTCACTGAGCCAACCCCTCCCAGTAACTTGTATTTTAAGGATTTTAAAATACTAGGCTAAGGCTCAAAGAAGGGTCTTATTAGAGGTCAAAGAACAAACACCGGGTCTGCTCAGGGTCAAATAGGTTGTCATTGGTTTACACCGAGCTGTCTCAAGATATGTCGGCATCTTAACTCCTTTCACTTGGAAAGAAATGAAGACTGTTTTATGATCAGGCTCTTTTCATGTTCTTTGCTGGTGGCTTGGGATACGGTTGCATTTTGTAGCCCAGGCTGGCCTCCGGGTCATCTGGCCTCAGGACCCTGTGTGTTTTAACAAGGAAAGACGTTGGTAGGAAGGGTGGTTTTCTGAATACTTGTGATCCTTGAAAGAGAAAGGCTGTGTGTGGCTGACACCTGCTGCATGAGAGAGGAGATGGCGGGGGCCATGCTGCTGCAACAGGTAGACACACTCTCACACTCGGATTTTTTTTTTTTCACCAGTCCTTTGGGAAACAACTGGTAAAAAAAAAAAAAAATGTTAGTTCAAAAGAACAGAGCATGAAGCCAAGCCACTCTATTTCTGGCTTTGTTTGTTTCTGGATGTTACAGTATTTTATTCTGGCTCACTGTAAGGGAGCTGTGACATCTGAGGTCACTAATGAGGGACCTGACTGCCTCCCCTGAGCCAGTTCACAGCCCTTGCTGTACGCCTTTCTTATACAGGGCTGTCAAAAAGCCAGAGGGAACCCTTCTTCAAAGTGAAGCCCACAGAGCAGCATAACAGCTCGTGCCTATAATCGAAACAGAAAGAATTGCTGTGAGTTCAGGACAATCTGCCCGCAGCGTAAGACTTTCTCAAAGGGCATGCATAGTTATGTAAGTAAATAAAATCAAACCCATGACCAGGCGTGCCGTAGGAGCATGGGTGTCTCAGCACTAGAGAAGCTACAGCGGGGGGGTCATGAGGCCTAGCCTACGAAATGTGTTAAATCAAGCCTAGGATACACATCAAAACCCTGTCTCCAAAATCAAGCAAGCAGACAAGCAAGCAAGCAAGCAGACAAACCAAAACAAAAAGCCAAAACCAAAACGAGACTAGAGAGATAGCTCAGCAGTTAACACTACTTGCAGCCCTTGCAGAGACCACAGGCTCAGTTCCTAGCTCTTGTGTGGCAGGTCACAAGCACCTGTAACTTCATTTCCAGGGCAATTTCCACAGGCAAAACACCCATACACATAGAATAAAAATCATTTTTTAAAGCATACGCATCTCCCCAGGTGTGGTGAATAGCACCCTGGAGGTAAGGCAGAAGAAATGGCATCTCCAGGCCAGCGTGGGCTACATGGTGAACCCTGTTGCAAAAGACAAGGACACAGTTTGCAATTCAGACCTAGGGCATCTGCCTACCATGTGCAAAGCCCTGAACTTGACCTGCAGAACCACAAAACAAAACAAAATCATTGCAAAGATACGACTCCTTATCTTAGGCAAACATAATAAAACTTCTACCCAGTTGTGGTAGTACTCAGGACTAGAGTCGCCTAAATCCTTAGAAGGATATTAGGGCCCCGAGACAGACTGGGCACAGTAGAGGAGTCTAGGAGACATGGCCTGCAGCAGGGAACCTGTCTGTGTTTCTTTCCCACCAGAAACGGGCTGGGTGTTTGGAATCCGGCCAAGTGCAGCAGACAGAGGGATAATTTTCTGGAATTTTTGTCTCAGAGCAAGGGTTCATCTTCTCCACAAGGGCATGAATGAATTACCCACCGTAGCAACACAAAGGCTTCCCCATCTACATTCTCAGGACTGTGTAAACTTCGGATGAGGCAACTCCCTTTGAATGTGGTGTCATGCCCAGGAGGCAGAGGGGGACTGCAAAGGGCCTAGCCAACTGACAGAACCTTTTCATTTCACATTTCACCTTTCTTATGGGTGGGCATTTGCCTTTTCTTTTCACAATTTTTCCTCTTTAATTTTTGTCTGTTTTCCCTCAGTAAGTAACCTCGGTGAGGTTTCTAGAACTATTGCCTCAGGGAGTTACCAGCTAGCTGACTGTAGACCTTAAGTCTTAGTCTTTAAATAGTTCATTTCTTTTTTGAGTTTTAATCTTTATTTGTTTACATTTATTGATTCATTTTTGTGGCGTGGGGTGCGTGGAAGTCAGAGGACAACTTGTTACAGTCTGTTCTCCTTTTCCACCATGTGGGTTGCAGGGATCAAACTCAGGCTGTCTAGCTTGTTGGCAAGTCCCTTTGTTGGCTGAGCCATCTCACTGACTCAATTTATTTATTCAGTAATACATGTTTTAAAAGACTTTTTATTTTATGTGCATAAGCGTTTTGCTGCCCATGCGGCTGTGCCCCACATGCATGCAGTGCCCGTGGAGGCCAGATGAGGGCAGCGTATCCCCTGGAAGTGGCGATACAGGGGGTTGTGTGCTGCCGCATGAGAGCTGGCCACTGAGCCTGCATCCTGTGAGTGCTGGGAATAGAACCCAGGTCCTCTGCAAGTGCTCTTAACCTCTAAGCCATCTCTCCAGGCCAAGACTCGTGTTTTCAGACAATTTTCCCCAAGGCAAAGGCTTACTTGCCTTTCCGTTGTAATCAAACTACTCACCAGAGTGTTCGCCGTTCCAGAAGTATGGTTGACTGAGCGTCTGGGCTAAGACAACATACCAAGCTCCTAGGATGATAACAGTTTAGAAGAGCAAGCCTCACTTTCCTGTGTCATAAGAACTTTTTTTGTGGTGGTTTCTTGTTGGTGTGTTCACATAGGTACAAGAAACATGTGTGTCCAGTATATGTGTGTGTGTGTTGTTTCCAGTGCTGGGGCTTGATCCAGGCCCTTATGAATGCTCAGCTAACTATGTACTACTAAACTACAAGCCTAGTTTTGTTGTTGTTGTTGTTGTTCGTTTTTTTTTTTAACTTTTTTGAGATGTGGTTTTCCTGTCTCAGCCTAGGTACTGAGATCACAGACCAGGGGCGTGGCATGCATAACACTGGACAGGCTCTGGAAAGCTCCAGGGATGGAAAGGTTGTATGTGAGTGCCCCGCTTTCCACTGTTACCTGTACTCAGCAAAGAAAACTTCAGTGCTCTAAGATGCTCCGAGGGTGACCATATACTCATATAGCGTTATGCTATAACTGTCCCATTTCTCTACCAGCTGTTAATTGCTCACTATGGCTAACTTACACATTAAACCTTATCTTGTGGATGGATGTCTAAGAAATCACAGTATGTCTTGGGCCCGGTATTATCTGTGGCTTCAGGCATCCATGGCAGGTGTCTGAAGATGTGCTCATGCAGATAAGGAGAAACAGCTGTTTATAGAAAGAATCATGAATCAGAATGATAATGTCCTTCATGACAGAAGACTAAATGTTTGAATAGTGCAATGCCTGCCTACAAAATTCTGGAAGAAAATAAGTTTGTTTTCCTGAGACAGGCTGGCCTCAAACTTGCGCGATCCCTCTGTCTCAGCCTCCTGACTTATGGGATTACATATGCTGCCACATCCAGTTAGGAAAATAACCTTCAATTTAGAAAACTATACATAGCTAGCTGGGCCCAGTGAGATGGCTAAGTGGATGAAGGCGCTTGGAGTGAAATCCCTGAAACCCCCAGTGGAAGGAGAGAACTCCGCCTCTTGAAAGTTGTCCTCCGTCCTCCACACTTGTGGCGGTGAGTCTCCCAGTGAATGGAAAACGGAGCTGGAGAGATGGCTCCGTGGTTAAGAGCGCGGGAAGCTCTTCCAGAGGATCGGGGTTCAATTTCCCGCAACCCCATGGCAGATCAAAGGTGTCTGCCACTTCAGTTCCAGGGGATGTGACACACTCACACAGACGTGCACACAGGAAAAACATCGATGCACATGAAAATAAAAAAAAAATCTTTAATAAATAGAGAACATACATTGTTTCTGAGCATGCATAGAATATTTATAAATAATTCCAGTCACTGGGTCACATGACAGTACACTGTATATCTCTGTGTTCTGCCAACTGAGGACTGTGCCTGCTAGGCCTGTGTTCCATCACTGTGACACACTCCTTAAAAATTTCAAGACTTGAGAACACAAACTAACCACAGGTTTCTGGGTCATAGTACTGTCATAGTGGAAATAAAGTCTTTTTTTTTTTTTTAAAGATTATAAGACACATTGGGAAAACTGAACAACGAACTAAAGAGCAACTAAGTTAGTAATGAAGCATAAAGAAGTTAACTGACAAAGTATTGCACATGAAAACCCACAAGATGGAGCTAAATTAGCCTTTGAGATAAATGTAAAGGATGGCCGTGCCGCCATGGACCCTAGCCCTTTGGAACCGCAAGTTCAAATGAACTCTTTTATAAGAGGTTTTGGTCGAGGCGTTTTATCAAAGCAACAGAAAAGTAACTATTCCCCTTCCCTTTTCCTTTTTTTTTCTTTCCCCTTTTATCTCCTCCCTTCCTCTTTTCCTACCATGCCGGATATTGAACCTAGAGACCTGTGCATGCCAGGCACATGTTTCCACAGCGAGCTCTGTTCTTGGCTCCTGGAGCTATTTTGGACAATAGCCGCCAATCACTTGACCTACTTTCTCATTTGTAATAAACTTCCTGTTCGTCCCGTCTGCTCCCTCTCCAGACCCCTCCTCCTATTCTTGACTCTGGATTGAGAACTCCAGTGTTGAAGGCGCGCGTTTTGCTGACATCCAAGCTCATCTGTATCATAGTACAGCTCTCTGTGAAGAGGCCACACCAGCCTCTTTGCAGTTCTCAGATGCTTCTGCCAGCCTATTCTTTTACCTCTGTCTGAAGGTTTTTCTATCCTCTTAGCTATTTGTCCTTCTGATATGATGCAAGTGTTACTTCCTCAGACAATATTCCCTCCCCTTGATTGTATTCTTTGCTTTAGGATAGTCACCTGCAACCATACAGTAAAATATTGTATAATATATGATACTAATCACATAATATGGTATACACATATATATCACCATCTCACTAACTATAGTGATTGTGTGATTAACAGTGACCCCACCAAGAAGAAGGCTTGAATGCAAGAATGATGGGTTCGTTTATGTCCCCATAGTCCCAAAGGGTCTGGGACAAATGTTGCTGAATGAGGGGCTGAAGGTGGCTCAGTGGTTAAGAGCACTCGCTGCTCTTGCAGAGGACCTTGGCTCAGTTCCAGCACCTACGTGGTGGCTCACAGCTACTCTGATTTCAGTTCCAGAGGATCCAATGCCCTTTTCTGGCCTCCATGAGCCTGGTGTACATATATATAGGCTAGCGAACACTCACACACGTAAAATAATTAAATCTAAAAGCAAAGTTGCTGAATGAATGAGTTCAGTAGTGGTAATGCTTGCTAGACAATTGGATGTATGAATCCATAGCCCAAAAGAAAGACACAGGCTAAAATTCAGATTTGATGGTTATAGGCACATAAGTGGTAGCAGACATTATCATACATAAAGTGGGCTTAGAGTGAAAACACAGGATCTTCCACAGAGCCCAGATATTCAAGTTGTGTCAGTGAGGTGCCTGTTACTGTATATAAAATACCCGGAAGAGCCAATGTCAAGGAGCCAGGCTGTATTTTCATGGTGGGATGTGGTGGAGGAGCAGAGCTTCCTACTTTGTGGAATCTGGGAAGGAGTGGGGGCTGGAGTTCCAATACTCTTTTCAATGACAACCCCTACCCCTGCCCAGGGATCTAAATTCCATCCACTAGGCTCCGTCTCCTAAAGGGATATCCCCTACCAATAGTGCCACAGGCTAGAAGTAACTTCAAGAGCAAAAGTATAGCCCCAGTCATTGAGTCAAAAATCACTTTCCAAGCCGGATTCTGTGGTGCATGCCTGTAATCCCAGCACTCAGGCAGAGGCAGAAAGGCAGAAGCAGGAGGATCTCTGTGAGTTCAAGTCCAGCCGGGGTTACAAAGTGAGTCCAGAACATCTAGGGCTACACAGACAAACCCTGTCTTGAAAAACTGAAGAAAGAAAGGCAGAAAGAAAAAGAACAACAAAGCACATTCCTATTAGGTATGGTGGAACAAACCTGTAATTTCAGCATTCAAGAGGCTGAAGCAAAAAGCTCATGAGTTCAAGGCCAGCCTGGGCTATAAGACAAGCCCCTGTCTCAAAAGCAAACAATCGCAAAGAGGGGCGGGGAAGATAGCTTGGTCTGTAACACGCTTGCTATACAAGGCTGAAGAGTACAGGCAGAGTATGGCGGCCTACGCTTGGAATCACGGTGTTGGGAAGGCAGAGGTGGGAAAATTCCTGGGGCTCAGTCTAGCAGACCTGACAAAACCTAAGCCAGTCAGAGACCCCCTTTCAAAGAGAGAGAGAAAATGCAAGCAAAACCAACCCCCCCCCCCCAAACAAGTGGATAGAATAAGAGCTGAGGTTGGCTTCTGACATTCTCAATCACACATGTACAGACAAACAAAACCAGAACAAAGAAGAAAGACAGCACAGCAAAGGGGGAAAACATGAAGAAAACCCCTTTCGGTAGCTTCCCCCTCTGTGCTCCCCACTTTCAGCCACATCTACAGCACCATGCTTTTAATCACCCTATTATAACTGAGAGTGTCTCCCGCAGGCTCAGATGTTCAAATCCCTAGTCATTGGTGCTTTTTGGGTAGGTTTAGGAAGTGTGGCCCTGCTGGAGGAAATATGTCACTACGGTGGGCTTTCAAGTTTCAAAACCATATGCCATTATTTTCTCTGCCTCCTCCTCCTGATTTGAGATGTGAGTCCTGACTTGCACCTTTGCAGCTCCAGCCGCCACCAGTGGTGATGGAGGCTGACCCTTCAGGAACCATGTCCCCAAATAAGCTCCTTCAGTAGTGTCACTTCACAGAAATAGAAAACCAATACAATCATTCATGCTGGGCACTGACATTCGCGCGCGCGCGCGCGCACGCACACACACACACACACACACACACACACAGTCCACTCCCTTTTAGTCTATGTTTAATTAAGGACCAGATCGTGCTGATTCGATCTCTGGAAACTGTCCTGTAGCTGTCTTCTCCTGTCCCCAAACTGTCCTAGTCTGAGAACCACTCACTTGTCTCCTGCCCTGAAACCACTCACTACCTACCTCAGTTCCCCAAAGCCCTCATTTGGTCCCAGACTAATGTTTTATGAATCATGGGGCCCAATCATGTTTCCATCCTGCCCCACAGCCTTTGGTGTCTCCCCACTGAACAAAGCAGCGGTCCCTAAAGCTGGTGGGGTGAGCACCAAGTCACGGGGGGGGGGGGGGAGGGTCAAAGCTAGCCACCTACCTGCCAAAGAAAGAAAATGATGAAAGTAAAATAGACTAGAACTGGCAGGATACAGACATAAACACCGGAACTGCGGGTGGGTTGATGGGCGGTCCATCACAGCTGACAGGAATGAGGCTCTGTGAGTACCTGACTAAAAAGGCTACAGGTGACAAGATGTGCTGTTCATCTCAAAACACGGAAACGGACAATATAGTAAGCTCTATCCTGAACATAGTCTAGGTTAGGAAGGGTGGGTGAGTGACCGTCTCTAACGTTTCCCCAAGGAAGAAATGATAAAAGTCAGGTATGGTGGCACATGCTGGAATCTTGGCCCCTGAGAATCAGAGGCAGGAAGGCCTGTTTTCAAGGCTAACCTCAGCTACAGACAAGTTTGAGGCCAGCCTGGACTATATGAGACTCTGTCTCAAAAACCAAAAAAGAACAACCCCCCCCCCCCCATCCTAGAGAAATGAGGATATTTAAAGAGACGCAGTTTAACCCGATTTAAACATTCATGGTGTAGGCATGGACTGAAGCATCACACGGCACTCCACTAACAGGCACAGAACAAGTTGAATTAAGAAACAAAAAACAAAAAGCAAACGAGGCTTAGCCAGGCAAAGTGCTGGGTAACCTCTCGGGCACAAACTTCTCCTACAAACTTCTCCTGCAGTACCCTCTGCTGGTAAGTTCCTGTCACAGCCAGTTTTCATTTCGCCCACAGCATTCCTCAGGATCTGTTATTCCAGCAGACCCACCTATTGCTCGAGGAATCAACCAGCTTAGAAAAGAAAGTCTAAACTTCCATTGTTGGTATAATGTTCCTTTGGAATGTATACACCTTACCCCTGTTTATTCAAATGCTGATTTCTCCCCACACTCTCTGGTTTCAATACGGATATTGTATTGTGATATTTATTCTAAGCATCCTGTCTCAACTCTGTGTAAACAAAATAAAGCAACTAGACACAGTGTTGAGCTGGGAGGAGCCAGAGGACAGAAAGGTCGAGGAGGAGAGAGGAGAAGGAGAGCTGGGGACAGAGCTTGGAGGACGTGGAGCACGAACCAGACCTAAGATTTCACAAAAAGCAAGTGTAATGTGGGAAATCTAACTATGAGGGCTTGGAGGTCTAGGAGGGAGTTACTATTGCTCAGCATTGTGTTCTAGGTTAACTAAATAAACCCAGTCTCTGAGTGGTGAGTTCACGCATTACCAGAAGATATATGAATAGTAAATATTAATAGTCTTTTCTACATTCCACACAGAGACATCCAGGCTCACTCTCCAAAGCAGTCCAGTATCATCTCTTTTCCCATCACCCGCTTGTTGTGCCTGCCTTCGAGTCCCTTCTGCAACCCTGGACCATCCTATGTTTTCCCATATTAAGGCCAATATTGGTGTTTCTCTTCTGCCTGGCGTGTGCCTCTCCCCACTGCTGCTGTATAAAAATGTGCCTTATTTCAGGCCCCTTCGAAGCTGGGCATGGTGAAACGTGCCTGAATCCTAGGACTAGAGACAGGAGTGTAGTGCTCGTTTTTAAATGCTGTTTTATTTGGGGTTCTGCCGGAGCCCACCAGCAGAGTCTAACAGTTCTTGAGTGGGGAGTGAGAATTGAAAGAAAATAAAAAAACAAGACACTACACATGGGATCTGTTCGAGAGAGCTTCTAGTAGAAACTAGGCACTTGGTTTATTCCACAGTCTCTTTTTATAATTAAAGCAAAACACTTTGATACAATGAAGTTTATCGAGAAGTCAAACTTGTTTACCTTGGCCACCTGTCTGTGTGATCCTTACACAAACAAAAGGAAGTGAACTTGGCAACACATCCTGTCTATCCCTGATTCCAGGTAAAGGCCAGGGTGAAAACACGTTTTTTCACTGAGAGCTCAATAGTAAAGCATCCTGACAAGCCACTTTCCACAGGGTTCCTTAAACAACCCCCCCCCCAACCCTAAGAGGGAGAGAGGAGGTTAATGGGGAGAGGAGGCACAGACCCCTTTACTTCTCCCGGCAGTTTAGGGTTGATGGGTTCTTTTAGGACTCTGCCAATCTCTGTCTACAGCAAAGGCACCCAGCAGTCTCCTTTAAGTCACTGCAGCCAGAAGTGTCTTTCTGTCTGACTGAAACCGCCACACTGGTCTCTGGACTCTCCAAACTGCCACTGGCCCACATGCCATCACAGCAGACCACACTTTCTCTTTCTGGGCTCTTATATTTATATCCTCAGAGCCCCAGAACAAGCTCTTCTCTGGCCAGCTGCCAAAGGCCACGCCCTGCATAAGACAATTATCAGCTGTGGACAAGCTAAAGGTCAACTAAAATCCCACACTTGGGATTAAAACAAAAACATATTTACATAACATGACTGGGTTTACAAAGAAACCCAAACTGCCTTTATACAGGAGAGTTGCAAGTTCGAGGCCAACCTGGGCTACAGAGCAAGCTCTTGTCTCAGAATAAACAAACAAGGGGCCAGGGCAGTTGCTCTGCTGCTAAGAGCAATCCCTGTGCAAGCTTCGAGACCTTAGTTCAGTACCCCACACAATGTAAAGCAGGAATACTGGTTCCACAGCAGAGTTCAGCCAGTAAGGGCTCTTGCCTCAAGTCTCAAGAGCCGAGTTAAACCTCAGCGCACCCGCAGTGGAAGGAGGAAACAGACTCGCTCAAGAAGGGCCTGGCTTTAACTCCATCTGCAAAATAGGTGAATGTAACAAAAATAAAATAAGATAAAAAATTTTAATTTAATTTTGACTAAACTACCATACCAAATCAGAACTTACCAACCCGTCCTAGCTCATTCTAACACAGACCTCCCCAACTCTCCGCTTAAAATTGACACCTGTTAGGCTGTTTGCTGTCGAATTCAGATTCAGCCACCCTGTCTCTTTGCCTTGCTTAATAAAGGATCTCTCTGCATTTAGTTTGTGCTTGGAAATTGGTGTTCGGGTGTGGTCTGTGCCTAATCTGGGGGCCACAGGGGGCCCGCAGTGCTCAGGTCCTTTTAATGGTTACCCAAATTTAGCTCCAGAATAAACTCTTCCTTTCGAGGCGAGAGTGGAGGTTTTGCATTGGTAGCATCTTAGAGGCGTCTGGAGAAGGTGATTTCCTAGCCAAGTCTGGAGAGATAAATAGAAGTTAACAAACTAATAGAATATGATTAAGCACACACACACACTCGAAATGAAATTAAAAGGTATTGTTTTTGGATGCTATTCAAGATGGCAGCAACCGCTGCCACCCGCCGGACCTCGCGGCAGCTCCTAGGAGCCTGAGAGAATCTCGGAGGGGAGATGCAGAGAAGACAGAGGCCTCTGAAGAGTGCACAGTATCTCTGGAGAGACTGAAAAAAGGCAGGTCCTGTTGGAGGTTGGTCTGGTGCTATATATATACAAATGCTAAATTCTGGGCCCCAAGATCTGGTTGCAGTCTGGATGGACTGCATTGCTCCATCCACGGAACAATGTGTGTAAACTTTGCTCCCGAATTATCTGATTGGTTAGTAAAGTAAGGCTGGACAGCTTGTTACTGAGTGGAAGAGAGTAGGCGGGGCGTCGGTTCCTGGGCTTGGGGTCTCAGTAGGACCCGGGAAGGAGGAGGGAGAAAAGAAGCAGGAAGATGGAGAGAGAGGACATGGGCTAGTGGCGCAGATCCAGCCTAGACAGAACCAATATTGACACGTAACTTGGGGAATTCGGCAGGGAAGTAACTAGACGAGTTTAGAAAATTAGTATAGTTCATACCTGCCCAGTTATAGTGCTTAAGCTATTTAAATAAATCGACAGGTCTCTGTCTCGATTTTTTGGGAGCTAGCCAGGGTAAAAAGCCCTCTAGAATTAATAAATATTCTATAACACAGGCTGGTCTACAGAGTGAGTTCCAGGACAACCAAGGCTTCGAAGAGAAACCCTGTCTTGAAAAAAAGATTCAATTAACAAAACAAGGAGAGGGGAATTTCATACCAATGAATTGGACACAGATAAAAATGGACACGTATTTTTAAAGACAAAAACGATCAAAATTCATGCAAAGTGAAAAGGTAACCCAGCTAACCTTACATCTATGAAAGTAATCGATTTGTAGCTGACCGTGTTTTCACAAAGAAACCTAGACAGAATAACAGGTGAGCTTTTCTGAATATTTAGAGAGAAGGCAATGCCACTCCTCTAACATATACTCCCACAAAATTGAAGCAAAACAAAACAAAAAAAACCCAGAACATTCCCAAACGATTCTTTCAGACTAACTTTATCCAGATACCAAAACAAGAGATATTACAAGAAAGCTAGATGGGGCACGTGGCTTTGATGGTAAAGATGCCTGTTGCCAAGTCTGGTGACCTGAGTCTGATCCCTGGGCCCCCGATGGTGAAAGCAGAGAACTGACTCTCCTTTTGAGAGGAGTTGTCCTGTCCTGTGACCGTAAGTGCATGGCCCATGTGCCCCCGCACACACAAAATAAAAAAATAAAATGTAATAAAAAAATAAAAAAAGAAAGGCAAAAACCAATTCACTTTCTCTCATAAACACAAATGCAAAAGTTATAAAGTTAAGTTCAACAAATCAAATCCAATAATATATAGAAAGGGTAATAATCATGAGCAGGTTTTCCCTAAGAATGTATTGTTGGTTAAACATTAAAAAAAATGTCATTCATTCAGTGACACATTGAAAAATTAACATATCAACAGACATAAAAAGACACTTAAAAAAGCAGTATGGGGGAGGGGGACTGGAGAGATGGCATCGTCCATCCGTTCTTCCAGATGTTCTGAGTTCTATTCCCTGCAACCGCATCCTGGCTCATAACCACCTATGCCAGGATCTGGTGCCCTCTTCTGGCATGGAGATGTACATGCAGATAGAGCACCCATACATAAAATAAATAAATCTTTTTAAAAACCTGGAGAGGTGATGGCTCAGTGGCTATGAGCTTACACTGCTCTTTCAGAGGGCCTGAGTTTGGTTCCCAGAACCACGTTAGGCAGCTCACAAAACTGCCTGTAACTCTAGCTCCAGGGGATCCAATGCCCTCTTCTGCCTTGTGCATACACACAAATAAATCTTTTCTTTGAAGAAACAAAAACAAAAACAAAAAAAATGTTCAATTCTAATTTTTTTTTTTGCTTGTTTGTTTGCTGTGGTTGTTGGTCTCTTTGTTTTCTTTCTGAGACAGGTTCTCACTATGTAATCCAGATTACGACAGCTGTTTTGCCTCAGTCTTCCAAGTGCTGGGATTGCAGGCATGAATCACCACACCCCACTTAATCTTGATTTTTTTTTTAAACAATAAATTATAAACAGAAGGGAACCTCCTTGAAAGGGCATTTGTGAGGATTATATAGCCAATTACCGGCAATGATAAGACAATGAACGTTTTTGCATATGATAAAATTTAGACAAGAGGGCTGGGTGTAGTGGCCTTTGATGCCAGCACTCAGGAGGCAGAGGCAGGCATATCTCTCTGGGTTTGAGGCCAGTCTGGCCTACATAGTGAGTTCCAAGACAACCAGGGCTATGTAGAGAGATCCTATTTCAACCCTCCTCTCAAAAAACTTAGACAAGGGGTCTATGGTACAATACAATACAGAGTATTGGCCTACGAAAGAAAAAAAAAATGAAGCTGACCAGATTGGAAAGGAAAGACCAAAACTATTTTTTCTTGCAGTTGCCATTATCACCTATGTAGAAAATAAAAAAAATTATACAAAAAGAAGTCTTGAAACTAGTAAGGGCCTTGCCAATGGTTGATGGATTAAAAAAATCAACATATGAAGAATTTGTTGTATTAATAGCCAATAAGCAATTTAAAACTTAAAATACAATTTGAAACAAAATAAAATACAAAATTTGGGGAAATAATTCTGGCTAGATTTGTGGGAACTATGCATTGAAAACTATGGAATATTACTAAGGGAAGTTAAAGGAAGCCTATATCCATGAAAAAGAAAAAAAAAAAAAACTTTGTTCATGAGATGGAAGACTCAATTTTCTACAAAGCCAATTCTTTCCAAATAGGGTGGCTAAGAGAGTAGGAGAAAGTGATTCAGAATTTCACTTTGCAATACCAAAAAATGTACAGACTGCAATATAAAACCACCCGAGAAAGACTGTGACAGGTGACACTCAAAGGAACGGTCTGGGAAGAGCTGAAACACAGCTGTCAGAGAAGCAACAGATGGTCTGAAAAGCTGGGAAAGACACCAAACCCAGAGCAGCAGCAGCAACAGCAGGAGAAATCGGAAAATTCTTTCCCCTGCCACCGGCAACTCACGTGTCTGCCGCTGTGCTGGCTCAGCAGCCTGAACCCCTTTGCAAACCATGGTCTCTGGAAGCTCAAGAAAGCTAATAAGTGGAAACCAGCAAGAGCACAGCACAGTAGTGTTGACTCAAATCTGCACAGCATTCAGTGAGCGGAAAAACTGGTTGGAAACAAAGTAAACCCTGGAGCTCTCCAGCAGGCACTAAGCACATAGGACATCAGATAGTTAAGGCCAGAAAAGAAACTCCTGTACCACATTATAGTTAAGATAAAAGTACACAGAACAAACAAAGTGTATTGAAAGAGAAATCAAATCAACAAGGTAGGTCTATCAGAATAACAGCTGATTTCTCAACCTAAACTTCCAGAAAGACATAGAATGATACATTTCATTCTGAAAGACCACAGACCCTAACCCAGACTGCTAAACCCGGCAAAACTATGTGTCACAACTTGTGGAGAAAGAAGAACATTCCTTGATAAAAGTGTGCTAAGGGAATCTATGATCACTAAGCCAGCCCATTTTCAGCAACAGACAGGTCATCCGGAAAAAGTTTAACAATGTCATAGATCAAATTAACTTAACAAGCATTCACAGAAAATTCCATCCAAACACTGTAGAATACACATTTTTCTCAGTATTCACATTTTACTCTGTGGAACTTTCTCTAAAACATCGTATATTAAGACACAAAGAAAGCTTCAACCTATACAGGAAAGTTGAAATAGCTTCTTGTAGTCTATCTGACTGTGTAGGTTAGGTGTGTGTGTGTGTGTGTGTGCGCACGTATACTTGACACACATTAGAGTTATCTGGGAAGAGGGAACCTGAATTAAGAAAATGCCTCCATCAGATTGTATAGGCAGCTCTGTGGAGCATTTTCTTGATTAATGGGCGGGTGGTCTATGGTTGAATGAAAAGCAAGCCAAGTAAGCCATAGAAAGGAAGCCAGGAAGAAGCACCCTCCCATGGTCTCCACCTCGGTTCTTGCTTCTAAGTTCAGCCTTGACTTCCTTCAGTGATGGGCTGTGAGCAGGACATTTAAGCCAGAAACCCCTTTCTTACCAAGTTCCTTTTGGTTACAGTGTTTATCACGGCAGCGGGAAATAAACTAAAATGCTGACAAACTGGAACAAAGCTGGAAATGAACAGCAAAAACAACTAAAGTCAGAAAAACACTTAAAGAAATGCTCAACATCCTTAGCCATCAGGGAGATGCAAATCAAAACGACTCTGAGATTTCACCTTACACCCACCAGAATGGCTAAGATCAAAAACTCTAGTGACAATGCATGCTGGAGAGGTTGTGGAG
>CM053745.1:8535813-8593650 GCA_028658305.1 Pachyuromys duprasi | reverse complement strand
GGACTTGGAGGGGGCGGGGAGGAGATGAGGGAGGGTTGGGGAGGGTGGGAGGGAGTGGGGGGGGCTGCGCATGGGATGCAAAGTACCTAACCTGTGATTGATAACAAAAAAATAAAATAAAATAATATTATTAAAAAAAACAACTAAAGAAAGTTTTCAAACTCAAGGAGATTAAACAATACACTATTGAGTGAGAAATGGATCACTGAAGCAATCAATAGGAAAATACAAAGGAGTCCTGGGAACTGCTTTAGCCAGTGGCAGACTTCAGTACGGTCTAGTGTTGCCAGCGTACAGAATTCAAGAGCTATGGGGTCATGGAAGCTTCCACATAGATTTCACAGGAAGGCCAGACATTATGTGGAAGACTCAGAAACTACCGAGACAGCTTGTGAGAGGGTGATGTGGGAAGCTGTAAAAAAAGAAGCCAAAGATGCAATGGGAACCTGGGGAGTTGGCGATGCTAGGAACGTAGAATGTTCTGCTGAGGAAAGATGCAGGCAGCAAGCAGTTAGTTCAGGTCAGACTTCGTGTGGCGGGCAATAGGAAGGCCACACAAGAAGGATTGCTTAGGACCTCTGGGGTCCACATGCCATATTGCATGTCCCAGATGCTACAAATGAAGCTACAGGATTTAATGTCTGTTCAGGCTTGCTTTGGCCTAAGGCTTTCTACTCAGTATATTGGAAGTACGGAATTTCCCTTTTGGTTTTATAGGGATTCATAGCTACGAGTTTTCCTTGGGTCTCATACAAGACTTTTAACAGGCTTTTAAATAATGTTAGAACCACCAGGGCTGTGAGTGATCTTGGAGAGGGGCTGAATGGATTTTGTATTTTGAAATGTACCTGAGATTTTGGTGGGTAGGAGGGGGATGTTAAGTTAGAGTCATGGGGCCTCCCCTCCCCCTTCACGTATAATTCAGACATTTTGGTTCTCCTCTTTCTTTCTCTGCATCTCTTTTCTTCTTCTCCTCTCTCTCCTTCTCTCTCTTCTCTCTCTCCCTGTGCATGCCTTTCTTGACACCTCCCTCCCCCGCCTACTCCCCCTGCATGATGGCTGAGAGCTGCTCCAATAAGCCCGCATTTATATACGAAGAAAAAGTTAGAGTCATGTGCTGGGGCATGATTACCAGCTTGAGAACTTCTGTGACGGGACTGAATCACGAGGGCTCTGACAGGGTCAATGGATTAACCCTTTGATGGATGCATATGATAGCATTATTGGTAGGTAGTGAAAGCCATACCTGGGGTTAAAGAAGTCTGTCAGCGTGCCTTTCCTTTCCTTCCTTTCTTTTCTTTTCTTTTGAGACAGAGTTGTGGCTGGTCTGGAACATGCCATGTAGATCAGGCTGTTTGCCTCTGCGTCTCAAGTATTGGGGTTAAAGGTGTGTACCTCCTTCCCCGGGAAAGGTCTATGTTTTGCTCTGTCGTTCTTTTATATTCTCTTCCTCTGCTTTTGGCCCTCCTCCTTCACATGTTCTGCCTGTGCCTTGGTTACTTTCTATTGCTCTGACAAACACTTTATAATAAAGAGTTTAATTGGGCTTTTGTAGTTCCAGAGGGTTAGAGCCAATGATGATGGAAGTAAAGACATGGCTGAAGAGACAGCTGAGAGCGAACGCACATCTTGATCTACGCACAGGAGGCAGAGAGCACAGTGGGAATGAGAAGTGGTTTTTGAAGCCTCAAACCCTACCCTTTGACATACCTCCTCCAACCAGGCCACACCTCCTAATCCTTCCTAAATGGTTCCACCAACCCAGGACCAAGCATTCAACTACATGAGCCTATGGGATTGTTCTCATCCAACCCATAGCCCAACTGTCTGAGACCAAGCTGAAATCAGAAACAGAAACAAACCTTTTCTTCTTCAAGTTGTTCCCTCCTGAATTTTGTCACAGTAATGCCAAAGTAACTAAAATACTCCCTTCATTTTTGAGTTTTCTAATTAGATCTCACAGCAAATTATGGGGGTACCAGTAAATTAAATTACGTAGAAGTGATCTTACATAGGTGAAAGGTAACACATAGAGCAACAACTAAGATGTACATACACACACACACACATACACACACACACACACACACACGAAACCACTGAAAAACATGATAAATAAAAATGGAAACCTGGGGAATAGAGAGGTAATTCAGCAATTAAGAGCAGGCTCTGCTTGGCAGAGGACCAGCATTCAATTCCCAGCACCTACATGGGTGACTCCCAATCATCTGTAACTCCAGGCATACAGTATCATGGTTCACACACATACATGTAAGTGAAACATTCAAACACATAAAATAATAATCAAAATATTTTAAATGGAATTTAGAAAAAGTATTCAGTTCCCATTACTATCATTTGGATAGGAAGTATCCCTCAAAAGCCTCACATGTGAAGGCTCCAAGATCACCAGGTTTCAAGAGTTATAAAGCGACAGTAGGTTAAGGATCATGTCGAGGTGTCATCAAGACAGACAAGCCAGTGGATGGAACAGAATAGTTCAACAAGCTGATGTATGGACAGTTGATTTTTTTTAGTTTTATAAATGTATATGAGAATTATCATCTTCCCCTCCTTCAAATATACAATTCCGTGCAACATTCATGATGTTGGCCACCAGCTTTTTTTTCCTCAATTTTTTGTCACCTCAATTGGAAACTGTGCCCCCACTAAGCAATAGCTCATTTCTCACCTCTTCCCAGTCCCCACCAACCTCAAGCCACTTCTGTGTTTATGAATTTGAATACTCCAGATATTTCACAGAAATTAAATCATATAATTTTTTTTCTCTCTTGTGCTCGGCCTATTTTGATGAACCAAATGTTTTCAAGGTTTATGCCTGAGGTAGCAAGCGTCCTAAGTTTGTCCTGTTGAGCATGGTGGCCCAAGCCTGTGTGTGATCTCAGCACTGAAGGCTCCAAGGCAGGACCATCAGCCAGCGAGCGTTGTGGAGGAATGGTATTTCATTGTGTGGATCGCACCGTCCACCTTATTTATCTGTTAGCTAACCTTTAGGCTTTTCCTACCTCTGGGCTATTGTGAATACTGCTGCTTTGAATTTGGGTAGGTGTCATCTGTTTGAATTTAAATTCTTTGGGATAAACTCCCGCCCCTGTGACTGCTGGATAACATGGGAAAGTGGTTGGATGCCTATTTAACTTTCTGAGGGGCCATACTGTGTTCCTCACAGGCACACAGGGTTCCCCACAGCCTGCCTGACATTTATCATTTTCATGTAAAGATAGCTGTTCTACAAGTGTGAAATGGTTTGTGGCTTTACTTTGTGTTTCCTCAATGTCTGATGACACTGAGTGCCTTGCAGACTGACTACTTGCTATAGGTAAGTGGTACTTGTCATAGGTACGATCTTCTTGGTCTTCCCCCCCACACACACACCACACCACACAGAGGAATATACATGTTAAGATAGTAACAAACATAAGGGATGGAAAGATGGCTCAGGGGTTAAGAATGCTTGCTGCTCCAGAGGTCCTGAGTTCGGTTCCCAGCCCCCATGCCAAGCAGCGCACAGCTGCCTGTAACTCCAGCTCCAGGGAACCTGACCCCTGCAGGCCCCAGACATTTGTGCACGGGTGTGTGTATACCCAGACCCATAAATAAGAAATCTTTATTGAAGTAAAAAAAAAATTGTAAGTGAAGTGGAGGGATGGAGAAATGGCTCCGTGGTTAAGAGCGCTTGTTGCTCTTCTAGAGGACTGGGTTCAGTTCCCAGCACCCACACAGCAGCGCCTAACTATCTGTAGCACCAGCCTCAGGGGATCTGCTGCTGCATGTGATGCTACATGCTGATCTCTGTGGGCACCGGGCACACACGTGGTACATGCACACACATGCAGGCAAAACACTCACACACATCAAGTAACATAAAATACAATAATTAAACCTAAATAAAAGATTTTTTACATGAGAGAGTTGGGCCTGGTGTTGAAGGCCTATCCTCTTGGCTACTCTGAAGACCAAAGCAAGATGACCTCAAATTCAAAGACAGTCTAGACTACAAAATGAGTTCAAGGCCAGCCTGGGAATCTTATAAAGGCCTGGTCCCAGAATAGAAATGTAAAAAGAGCATTAGAGATAGAGGAGTGATCACCTTGTACTCCTGAACCTCAAATTCAAGCTCCAGCACTTGAAAAACAAAATTGAATCTCTTTGAGATAACAAATAATGAAAAAGAAAATAAAACCCACACTTAAAAGCAAGGTTTAATAGCACATTCCTCACCCCATACTCCAAGGTAAAAAAAAAAAAAAGATTACTTTCAGTGATAATTTAAAATGCATTTATCTACTTACTTTGAGTGTGTGTGAAATGTGCCATGTGTGCAAGCATGCCATGCCACGCATATGGAAACCAGAGGACTATTTCAGCAGTTGGTTGTCACTTTCCGTGTTTCCTCCACTGCACTGTGGGCTCCAGGCTAGCTGGCTTGCAAGCTTCCTAGCAGCTATCCTGCTTCTGCAGAGGAATTTTAATTTAGAACATGGCTGTTCTGGAAAGAGATGACATTTGAAGACCTTCTAAGTCTGTGTGATCTGGCTGGAATACAAACATGCCTTTAATCCAGCAACGGGTGTTGTAGAAGTGGATACGTGACTCTTGTGAGTTTCTCTACCCCAGCAAGTTCACAAATAATCAAGACAGAGACTTTTTAGAATTGTAAAAGCTTTACGGCACAATAGCCAAGCACATATCAACCCTCTAAGCTGGTTTGCTATTTCCCACCTACACACTCCAAGTTACTTGCCATAAATGTCCCTGTATGTGGCTAAGAGACTGTTCTTGTGATATTTTGGCAAAGAATGTGGCTGCTTCGTTCCCTTGTCCAAAAGGTCTGCCTGAGGCTAAATTGAAGAGTTTCAGATTAATTACATTGTCAGAGGGAATCTCAAAACAGCCTAGTATTGACTCTGTTGGATGATTATTATTGGCAACTCTTGTGCGGATCTATAATGAAAAGGAGTAAGCAGAGCAAGGAAAAATAGACAATGTACAATCTGAGGTCTCAGAAGCTCAAGCCAGACTCGGTGGCTCACTGTCACTTCCTGCAGATCCAGACATAGAGCTCTCAGCTCCCACTTGGGCACCGAGTCTGCCTGCCTGCCTGCCTGCCACCATGCTTCCCGCCACAACAATAATGGACTAACCTTCTGAACTGAAAGCCAGCCCCAATTAAACGTCTTCCTTGTGAAGAGTTGCCATGGTCATAGTGTCTCTCCGCAGCAACAGAAGTACTAACTAACTAAATGCTAAGACACCAGGTAAGCCTAAATTCAATCCCCAGACACATGGTAGAAGAATAAAGCCAACTCCCCCATCACGCACACACACCAATGATAATAGTCACAATCAATAAAATAATTTAACCTCTTCCAGGAGTGTGCTGTTTTGTTTTTGCAGCACTGTAGCTCGAACCGAGGGCCTCAGGCATGCTAGGCAAATGATCTAACATTGAACTGTATTCCCAGTCCTTAAATGTCATTTTTATTTTTTCTGGGAACTACCCATTCATCTATTTGATTCAAGTTTTATGAAGTTGTTGACATTTTTAAAAGCTCCTAGTATAAGATGTTAGACATTTATTGTATAAATTGGTTTCACAATTGGTCACTTAGTATAAAATTTCACCTATGGTGGTGTTTGCCCATACCTTGGTGTGTGACCTGTTTAATTCTTTAAGCAAAAGACTTTTTTTTAATTTGAAAGGACGGTTAAGGAGATGACACAGTGATTAGGAGAACTCAAAGCTCTTGCAGAGAACCAGAGTTTAGTTCCCAGCACCCACATGTGGTAGCAGCTCACAACCACCTGTAATTCTAGCTGCAGGGGACCCAACATCCTTTTCTGGCCTCCATGGGCACCTACAAACATGCAGACACAGACACATAAATAAAAGAAAATTAGATTTAGAGCAATTTGGAGATTGCTGGGCATCAGACATTGAACTGAGGGTCCCCTGCAAGCTAAGCCAATGCTACGCCGCCGGCTCCACCAAGAACTTGAAAAAAATTTTGATATAGTCAAGTTCATCAATCTTTTACTTCCTTTAGATTTTTATATAATAAGAATATTTCCTTTTCTCCTGGGTTATAATTACGTTTCATTTTCACACTTACATTTCTGAACAATTTGAAATTTGTCCTGACAAACAATGTAAGCAGTACATTTAAATTGGGCATGGTGGTCCAACCTTTATCCGTTTGGGAGGCAGAGAGAGCAAAAGGAAAAATATATATAATAAATATCCTTGTGTTTTGTTTTTTTGGTTTTTCAAGACAGGGTCTCTTTGTTCAGCCTTGGATGTCCTGGACTCACTTTGTAGACCAGGCTGGCCTCAAACTTCCTTCTACCTACCTGAGTGCTGGGATTACAGGCGTGTTCCACCAGGCCTGGCTAAATACACTTTTTTTGAGACAGAATTTTACACTGTCCTTCAGGCCAGCCTGAAACTTACCATGCTTCCCAGACTAGCCTTCAACTCACAGTGATCCACGCAGCCTTCTTGAGACTGCAAGTGTAAACCACCACACCCAACAGGCCCGATTTAAAATATTTCCAAAAGGCTTGTCTAAACTCAATTTATTAAACAAAAAACAAAAAACAAAACAAAACAAAACAAAAAACTCAACTTCCAGCCAGACAGTGGTGGAGCACGCCTTTCATCCCAGCCCTCATGAGGAGGAGGTGGGGGCAGAGGCAGGCGGATCTCTGTGAGTTCGAGGACAGCCTGGTCTACAGAGTGATTCCAGGACAGCCAGGGCTACACAGAGAGAAACCCTGTCTCAAAAAAACAAAAATGTCAACTTCCCCATCCCATCATTATTCCTTCCTAATCCTAAATTTAAATTTCCAAATGTTCTTAGTCCTTATTCCTTGGTGTTCCCATCTGTTTCGGGGATGGGGAGTCTGCAGGGGGGAACTGAAAACAGAACCCAGGGTCTGTACATAAGTGATTGTTCTACACTCCTAGCCTATTCTCTGTGTCTATGTTTGTTTGTTTATTTTTGGGATGGGGCTTCTTTGTGAAGCCCTGGCTGGCCTTGAACTCAGAGATCTGCCTCTGTGCCTTCCCTGCCTTTGGGATTCACCATCACCAGGCTTTATTGGTATGTTTATGTTTATTGATGTTTCTAAAATTACAGATCTGTATAATTTAACATTTAAGTGAAGCTAGTTTCTCAACACAGGACACCGTAAGTTTTTTTCCTCCCCTAGGATATTCTGGTTTGTTTGGCTTGTTTTCTTTATTATTATTATTATTATTATTATTATTATTATTATTTTAACTTTTAGAGACAGGGTTTTGCTGTAGCCCCAGGATATTCTGGAACTTCCTATTTAGATCAGGCTGACCTAAAAACAAAATAAACAACAAAACAAAACAAAAATCTGACAACCAATGCAGTAGAAAAGTTTATTCTTTTTCCCCTTTTTTTTCCAGATTTTTTTTTCTTGTCTTTCTGACTCCCTTTGTCCCCCACTTTCTTTTTCTCTTCTTTTTAGGATAGGGCCTTGAGTGTCGCAGGGTATGTAGCTGAGGATGACGCTGAGCTTTTGACCTTCCTGCCTCATCCTCGTAGGCATGCAGCCACAAAACTGGTCATTTAGTCAATTAAAAGTTAAACGTTTTTCTGTTGATCTGTTTGTTCTGAGTTTCTAGACAATCAGCCTCTAGCCACGTAACTTCCTAGTTTTTTTTCTAGTATTTTTTTTTCTTTTCTTTTGTAGTCAGGGTTTCTTTGTGTGGCTCTGTCTGTCCTGGAACTCCCTCTGTGGAGTAGGCTGGCCCTGAACTCACAGAGAGCCGCCTGCCTTTGTGGCTCACGCCACCCGGCTATACTGTAACTTTTGTTTGTTTTTGCTTTTCCAGACAGGGTTTCTCTGTGTAGCCTTGGCTGTCCTAAACTAACTTTGTAGACCAGGCTGCCCTCGAAGGCAGAGAGAACCGCCTGCCCCTGCCTCCCGAGAGTGCCGGGATCAGAGGCGGGCGCCACCACGCCCGGCTTGGCACTGGAAGTTTTTAGCGTCCATTATTTTAATTTCATTTTAGATTATGTCAAAGCTCCTACGGCTTTGAGAGTCTGCTTTCGTTTGTTTGGGGAGGGTGGGGATCGTTTGTGAACATTAAAAGGGCTCTTCTTCACCTTTCCGCCTCATCAGTAGAAGACGATTATTTCGACCTCTCGTGGGCTTCCCAGGCTACCGTAGGACACACCTTTCCAGGGAACCCGCCTGAGTGCTTCTGCGGCTGCGCAGGAAGCTCGGCGCCCCGCCTCGTCCGGCCCCGCCCCGCCCCTCGCCCCTCCCCGCCCGGTCCCGCCCCGCCCCTCCTGGCCCCGCCCCACCCGGCCCCGCCCCACCCGGCCCCGCCCCCGCCATTCTGGTTTCTTCTGGCGCGCGCCGCTGGGCAGCCTCACACCTGGCGCGGTGCAGGGCGGCGGCTGTGTTGTCTTCCGGGGTCTCTGGGGCCTTGTGAGGGAGCCGGCTGGTCTGAGAGCCGAAGCGAGGAGTCCCGGAGGCCAAGCTGGTATGGACGCGAGCTAGAAAGAGTCGGAGGAGGCCGCCAGTCCTCGCGCGTCCTCTTCCGCAGCCAGTCAGGGCCGCCTGGTACTCCGGCGAGGCCACGGCCGGAGCTCCGAGCCTGGTGCTGTGGGACCGTTTATCATTGTTTTCGTTGTTATTATTTTTAATGACAGGTTCTCATTACATAGCCCCGGCTGCCCAGAAACTCGCCGTATGTAGACCAGGCTTGGCCTCGAACTCAGAGATCTGCCTGCCTCTGCCTCCCAAGCGCTGGGATTAAAGGCCTGCGCCACCTCACCCCGCTGTTGAGTAAATTAAAGAGAAGTGTACATTTGTTTGTGGGGGAGTGGTCATGTGAATAACTAGGCGCTCTCTCTGCTATGGTGCATGCTTGTGGAGGTCAGAAGACAGCTTGTGGGAGTCTGTCTGTCGGCCCCAGGGTGTCACACTCAAGTCACCAGGCTTAACAGTGGGCGTCATCTCACCTCCCCTCAGTAGTTTTTTAAGATTTTTGATCATAAATTTTGTTCGTTTATTTTAGTGAGACAGGGTTTCTCTTTGTCGCCCTGGCTGGCCTGGCCTCGAACTCACAGAGATCTGTTTACCTCCATCTGCCTGAATGCTGGGATTACCATGCACCACCATGCCCAGCTTCAATCATAACTATTAAATGGCAAGGTTTTTTGTTTGTTTGTTTTTGATTTTTTGGAGACAGGGTCTCACTATGTAACTGTGACTGGTCTTGACCTCACAGAGGTCCACTTGCCTCTGCTACCGGAGTTCTGGGACTAAAGGTCTGTGTCACCTTTCCGCTAAGTGTCGGAATTTTCAAGGTAGGTTGCAGAGTAACCTCTTTCACTTGGTAAACCTCTACACAAACTGTCACTCTAAAATGAATTGCTGAGAGAAAAGGGTTTTCCGATTTAAAGGATCAAGTTAATAAATATTAAGAACCATATTCAACATATTTTGTTGTGCTTTTTTTTACAGCTCAATGTTGTACTTTTCAAGTGTTACTTTCTTCATTAAAAAAAAAAAAAATCCTACAGCCAGGTCTACAGAACAAGTTCCAGGATGGCCAGGGCTACACAGAGAAACTCTATAGAGTTTTGAAAAACAACAAATTCCACAAGATGGGCTCAGCGGGTAAAGGTGGTTGCTGTTTATGTGGAGCTCATGATTCCCAGAATCAACATGGTGGAAAGAGGACCAACTCAAAAGTTGTCCTCTGTTCTCCACTCTTGCCTGTGGCACGTGTTTGCTCCACCCACCTAATACTTTTTTTAAAAAATCCCACAAATCACTTTCTTTCGGATATATACCTAAGTTGTACAAAAATTGCTATTGCCAGAAAAAAACAGAATAACACCATACAAATTATGGTATGATTACCATGTGAACAAAAGGGCGATTTAATGTAGGAACATGAATTAGCCACAGAATCAGGAGACTTGGATTCTAATCCCAGAATTGCCAGTAAAGATGGAACTTTGGACAAGTTGGTTAGTTATAATCATGTACATCCTCTGAAAAAAGAAAAAGGAAAGATGAGCCTGGTCATGACTTTAAAAACCTTCCAGACCTATGACTGGGCTTTTGTGGAGTAGAAGGTGCATGTAAGCTGAGACTGTTATCACTCAACTGTTTCTCTTCTGTAAAATGTGTCCAAATGACTAATATATGAGCTATCTGACCCACCACCCTCTGTTAGCTCCTTTCTCTGTTCTTTACAGGAAACTTTGTAAAGAGGTGGCATGCGCCTGGGCTCAGTGGTGGTATACTTGTTTAATGTTCATGAGGCTCTAGTCTTGGTTCATAGCACCACACAAATATGGGGGCATACTTTTCACTTTTGGAAGGTTGATTTTCTTTAAAAATAGTATATGAGTTAAGCTAGAAAACTTAGAAACCAAAAGTGAGTAAAGACAAACATGTAAATACAAATACAACCATACTGCTCCAAGAAGTGCCTCATTTCTGTCTTCTAGCTTTTTACTATTTTTACATACACGCACGTGCACACATACAGATGCTTGATGGCATATGGTGAATGTAGTTTGCTGACCTTTTTTTCATATGTGTATCCCTACAGACAAATGGAATGCTCACAAATTTGGTCCCACATCCAGTAAATTATCAAAAGTTAAGCAAACTTTTTTTTGTAACAGCTATAATTATAATATGGCCCACATTGTTCCTATTCTTTCTGTCTGCTCTAGAATGGATTGGTTTCATTGCAATCAGTGTTTCCGAAAAGATGGGTCCCATTTCTTTGTCACCAGCTGTGGCCATATTTTCTGTAAAAAGTGTTTGACTCTGGGTGAGTGACTTCAGATTTAACCCAAACTGTTTTTTAACTTAGATATAATTAGTAGTCATTTCTCTGTGTGATATAGGATAAAAATCACTTAAGCATCAGTGATAATATGGATACTGTAGGCAGCTGTCTGTTTTCGAAATTAAAGGAATCCATTAATAAAAGAATGGAGCTCAGTGATTTAGCAAAAGCGTTCCTCTTCAGTGTTATGAATTGTGTCAGGGAAAGCCTTTATGGGTGAAAAAATGTTGATACCTTGGACTTTAATAAGCAGTTTCCTATTATTTCTTTATTTGGAAGTGCTGAATCTAGAACCTAGGGCTTTGCATATGCTAGGCAAATGCTGTACCAGGGAGCTACATCTCAAGCCCCACACAATTAAAAAAAAATAAGTTACAATATTTATTTTCAATAAACAGATTTTTAAAATAGTTTTTTTTCTGTTGTGTTTGAGGCAGGATTTTACTATATAGCCTTGACTGTTCTTGAACTCACAATTTTCCTGCTTTAGCTTCCCAAGTACTGGGATTTCAACTATGTACCACCATACCCAGTCTCCAGGGCCAGATTTTTGTTTGTTTGAGACAGGGTTTCTCTGTGTACCCTTCGCTGTTCTGGACTTGCTTTGTAGACTAGGCTGGCCTCGAACTCACAGAGATCCACCTGCCTCTGCCTCCACAAGTGCTAGGATTACATGCGTGCACCACTGTGCCTGGCCAATACCAGTTTATGTAATGTTCACCACAGTCTTTGGTAGTAATTACTGGCAGCACTATTTTGTAAGTGAGGAAATTATCTCAGAGAATAAATGATTGCCAACTTTTAAAAACTATCAAGTTTTAGAAAGGGAACATGAAAGCCAGGTGGAGCATGGTGGCACATGTCTTTAATCACAGCACTGGAGAGGCAAAGTCCAGCAGGTCTCTGAGTTCCAGGGCAGCCAGAGCTACAAAGTGAGACCCTGTCTCAAAGAAAGAAAACTTGAGGTTTTGTTTTGGAGTGTTGGGAAATGAAACCAGGACCTTATGCTACACACATACTCTGAGCTGAACTGTTTTGTCTTACTGGTGTGAACATACCTAGGGCCGGATGAGCTGACTTGGTGGTATAAGACCAGAGCTACTGGGGAGGCTCAGTGAAGAAGGTTGGCTAATTGAACAAAGGAGTTGAAGGCTAGTGTGGGCAACATACAGAACAACAGCAATAAGAAAAAAAAAAAAACTAAATTATCTAAATTCCAGGAAAGGGATTTTACCCTACTTAGGCCATGATGCTTTGATCAAGGGAAACATCATGGAAGACATTCTGCAGCAGTAGGGTTTTGAACAATAAACTGGGGTTTGCCAAGTTTAGCAAAAATCATTCTAACTTACAACAGTGAGAGCTGGACAGATGGCTCAGTGGTTAAGAGCACTGACTGCTCTTACAGAAGACATGTGTTTGGTTCCCAGTACCCACATGGTGCCTCATAACTCTACTTCTAGGGGATCTGACGCCATTCTCTGGCCACTACAGGCACTAGGCACACATACTTACATGCAGACAAATATTCATGTTTGTAAAATAAATCACATCTTTAAAAAAAAATAACGTGTATTGACATGACATCATTAAACTGCAGTGCAGATGCTTACACAGAGTTGAGATTGTATAGAGAAAAGTGAAAATGGTGAAAGCTGAAGGGGTAGGCAATAGCAAAATTATAGAAATTTCTGTCTCTTGGGTAAGGACCCTGAACTGTTACCCTGTTGGTTCTAGAAATCTGCAAGTTTGTTTTTCTTTTCAAATTATTTGCTAGCACATGCTGAGAACAACATGGAAAGCAGACTGGGAAAGAAGCTTTATTCCCCAAGGAGTAAAAACAGGTTAAATAGTCTCTGAAGAACTTTTTCTCCTTGTGTGTGTCTCATGATCCTTTTGAGTTATCTGCCAATGCAATGAGGCTGTTCACTATGGTGACAGCAGCTCACTTTGGAGTGCTTGTGTCTGTGAAGCATAAAGCCATGTAATGCTTTTTCCTGACCTGGCATTTTTTTTAATGGATGAACCCAGGGTCTTATGTATGCTAAACAAATACCGTATCACTGAGCCACGTTCCCAGCCCAGTGACATTTATTGTAATCATTAGCACCGCTACAAATACTGTATTTTATAAGGAAAGGTTAGAAATTGTATGTTTTGCTTCTCTCAGATTGCATTAAGAGTAGGAAAGCTTCAAAGCAAAATTTAGGAATATTAGCAAAGTGACAACAATGTGGGGTATTGGGGAGCTAGCCAGTGTGCCTGCTGTCAGCAGAAAGGAGAGATGGGTCCATGGTTAAGAGCACTAGCTGCTCTTCAAGGTGACCCAGGTTCAATTCCCAGCACCTACATGGTGGCTCACAACTGTCTGTAACTCCAGATCCTAAGAATCTGACACCAGCCATGCACATGGTACACAAGCATATGTGAAGGCAAAACATTCATAAAATGAATCTTTTTTTAAAAGTCACTTAGAGTGAAAATTATAATCACTGGCACTCGTGTTCTCATCTCAGGAGACTTGCATGTGTTCCAGTACTTTTGTTGGCACAGTAGATGCTAGCCGTTCAGATACTCAGGAGGCTGAGGGTTGTTGCAAGTCTCAGGCCAGTCTGGGCTACATTGATGAGACCTGGTCTCAAAAACAAAGAAAGAAAAGACAGGGAGATAAACGCAGTGCAAAGCCTCATACATCAGCATATTTGTTTGGAAATGCTGATTTAGAGAACAGAGATTAAGTTAGTATCTTTTTATAGCACAACAGTAATCTAAATTTAGTTAACCTGTTTCTTCTCTTACTAGCCTACTTGGCAGTTACCACATACTTTGGAAAATCTTACCTTCTGCCCTTAAGAACAAATATTGTTTCCTTTTTTTCCTCAGAAAAATGTGCTGTTTGTGGAAGTCCTTGCAAGCATCTGGCACTTTCTGATAATGTAAGTTTTCACCCTTGACATAAACTGCCTCATCCAGTAGGAAGTACATACTCAGGTAATAAGCTGCTCAAAACAAAAAGAAGGAAATCTGAAGATAGCAATTGAAAAAAGGTAGTTATTTAATTCCAGTGTCATTATTTTCTTTTATTTTGTGTGGATGTATCTTACTCTCTTCATAGCTAAAGCCTCAAGAGAAGAAGTTCTTCAGAAGCCCTGTAGAGACAGCTTTGCAGTGTTTTAATCACATCTCTCAGGTATGAGAACCAAAATGAAGAAAACTTGTTACTGCTGTAAGCTTAAGGCCAGCTTGGGTCATGTAGTGAGTATAACTAGGTATGTAGAACTCCTGTCTCTAAGAAAAGAGTGAGAGGAGTCTCTCTCTCTCTCTCTCTCTCTCTCTCTCTCTATTGGATGTCTTTATATAGCCCTGGCTGTCCTGGAACTTGCCCTGTAGACCAGGCTAGCCTGGAACTCAGAGACCCATCTGCCTCTGCCTAGATTAAAAGTGTGTGCTACCACCACCACCAGGCAAGGGGTTTCTCTTTAAGCTATCTTAGTGTACAGTGGAGAGAAACTGTTCTCAGTGTTTTCTTCCCTGATACAAATCTCTACCAGTTTTTACTGACTCAGAATCTGTGGTATGTAGTCAAAAACATAATCTAGTTGAATCTTGCTTGATAGTTCCTACTTAATAACCAGTTCTTGTGACTAAACAGTCACAAAAAAACCTTAATCATCTTTCTCTGCAGATAGATGCATTTTCTTAAAAATTGCATATAGAGGCCTACAAAAGAGTGGATTTGGTAACTTAACATATAAACTCTTGCTTATAAACCCATACTCATATCTTACTCTTCATTTTTAATTAACCTTTGCAATAATATTTAACTTTATCTGAAGTCAACAACCAGATGCTTGAATGTTAGAAAATACTTGTCTTTTCCTGGTGCCTCCTATGTTGGTGAATGATTGACATGATAAGAAGTAGTAGAATAAACCAGGCTGGGTGGTGCAGGCCTACAATCCCAGTACTCAGGGAGGCAGAGGCAGACAGATCACTGTGAGTTCAGGACCATCCTGCTCTACAGAGGGAGTCCAGGACAGCCAAGGCTACATAGAGAAACCCTGTCTCAGAAAAAAAAAAAAAAGTAGTAGAATATAGCAAAAGGCAAGAAGAAGGCAGTATAATTATTTAAGAGAGTTCTCAGGTTGTGAAGACTTTAATTTTTAAGTTTCATCTTTCTAGTTCTCTGCTGAGATGACTTTTTTTTTTTTTTTTAGCATTATGGGATACCTTTCTTGAAATGATTCTTCAGACTTTTTCAGGCAAGAGAGATGGCTTTAGTGGGTAAAGCAGCTTGCTGCCAAGCCCACAGCCTGAGTTCTGAGTTTAATCTCTGGAACCCACATGATGGAAGAAGAATAATAAATATGTAACAAAAAATATTTTATCACTTCCTTTTGTTGTTACTGTGTTGGTTAAACCCTGGGCCCTTTACATGTTTGGCAAGTGTTCTTCCACTGTGTAGTCGCCCGCGACTACCAATAGTAACCGCCTGCACAAGGGGCTGGGAATTAAAAGAGACAGAGAACACGAAGAAGTGACGCCAAGACAGTATTCTGATCAAGGCGCCATCTTTATTACAGAGTAAACCACTTATGTAGGTTTCCAAGTAAACATATCCAAGCAAAACAGGAAAATTAACCAAGCAAAACAGGAGGTTTAACTGAGCAAAACAGGAGGTGTCTGCTGAAAACAACAAGAATAGCGAGCCAGCATGACTTCCACGCAGGTGACCATCTCAGGTCTTATGGAATGGCTACTTCACCACTGCACCGGTCCCCATCTATTGTTGTCTTGTTGTTGTTGCCTTCAAGAGAAGCCTCTCCCCCTCCTTCCCTCCCATCCCCATCCCCACCGTGTGTATTAGGGGAAGGGCTGCTGCATACCACAGAAAGAATGAAGGAGTGTGTGACAACTTGCAGGAGTCAGTTCTCCACTCTTTCTACCACATGGGTGTTAGGGACTAAATTCTTGTCATCAGGTTTGCTGGCTAGTGCCTTTTCCCACTGAGCCATCTCTCTAGCCCAAAGGCAGGGTCTTTTATATTCCATAACACACTATGATCTTATATTTCTGATCCTATATTTCTTATATATCTGAGGATGATCTTATATTTCTGGCCCTCCTTTTTCTACCTGAATGCTGGGAGTACAAGAATGTTCTGCCACTCTAGATTATATTGTATGTGCTGGGTATAAACCCAGGGTCTTACATATACTGGACTAGTACTTCATCAACTAATTTCAGCTCTAGCATGTTGCTTTTTAATTTTTTTTCTTGTGTTCTTTTTTGAGAAATAATCTCACTTTGTAGGTTATGCTAACCTTGAATGCATGGTCCTCTTGCCTCTACCTCCTGAGTGCTATGATTACAGGCATGTGCGGAAAACCACACTTGGCCTTGATACTCTTTTTCTTATGCTTTGTGTGGTGTGTTGCTGGGAGTTGAACCAAGAGTCCCAGAACACACCAAGCAAGCTTTCTAACAGTGTCAGTTCTTCTTCCTCCTTCTCCTCCTCTTCTTTTTGTTTTTTTCAAGACAGGGTTTTTCTGTCTAGCTGTGGCTGTTTTGGACTCTCTTTATAGACCAGGCTGGCTTCGAACTCACAGAGATCCACCTGCCTCTGCCTCCCTGAGTGCTGGGATTACAGACATGCACTATCACGCCTGGCTTCTTCTTATGACAGTATTTTGCTGCTGTTGTTGTTGTTTTTGAGATAGGCCTTGTTGTAGCCCAGGATAGCTTTGAACTTCTGGATAGCCAAGGATGACCTTGGACTCATGATCATTCTTCCTCCATTTTTGAAGTGTTGGGATCACAGGCAAGTCTTGCCGTGACCAGCTTGAGTACACCCTTTCTAAGCAAGAAAGTTATCATCAGTGTTTCCCCATCCCCAGGTCTTAACCCTGGAAATAACAGTAAACAGAATTAAAGCTTTGGCTGTAGCTGTCTTAGTCACTTGGATAAGCCATTATATTTGAGATAATATATTCAGTGCTATGAGTAGATAAAATCTAGCTGACTCCCAAGGAGAAATGTAAGAGAGGTCACAGGAACAAGAGAAAGAGCAGACCTTTGGTTAAATTTAAATCCACAGTTAGTTAATGATCAGTAAAGAAATTATGTATAGTCTGAATCTTAACCTGCCCAATCATGGGACCAATTATACATGGTTAAATAATCAAGGTAAAATAAACAGAAAGGGTCAGTTAATCATCACTTTAGTGAAGTGTCAGTGTGGTGAAGTCAGCAGTCTGAAATGTATTTTCCTGATCTGTGTAAGCTGAATAACTAATGTGTTACCTACCCCCACCGTGTCGTTCAAGCTGCTGCTTAAGTTTCCTCAGAAGGATCTTCCCTGCTGTTTCAGAAGCAGCTCCTTTATCTACTTGTCTTGTTTTCACATAGCTCCTGTCTGTACCATTGTCTTGTGGGTTTGTTTACCTCTCAATCCTGCACTGAAAGATAGCTCTCTAAGGACAGAGATTGGGTAGTTTTGTCTGTTGTTCTCTTTGGTTAGTTTCTAGTATGGAGTGAACATTGAAAACATTGTCCTTAAACGAGCGAATGGACTGCTGCTGTAAATGTCCATTTCTGTTCTTTGTAAGGATCAAACAAGGACATTTTTTCTCTCTGGGCTAGTTCTTGATAAAGCTGCCTATTTTGAATTCTTGACTCTCCTCTAAACTTTTCAAGGGAACTGAAGAGCTTTTAATGACCTGCTATTTTTCTTCATTCATAGGCCATAGACCCCCACCTTTACTTACAACTAGGCACCTTTCAAATACATGCAGTTTTGTGCCTTCTCTAGTAAAGACTTCCATGATTTTTATAGCAGAATTTTGTCTTGTTTCTTGTATCCTACATTGCTTTTAACTCTGCAATTATACTTAACTGTGAAAATGTGATTTATTTTTTACATATCTGTTTTTCTCACTTTTCAAGGGTGGATACATCAGTGTCTAGCTAGATATTTGACCCAAATTGTGTTCATAAATGCTTTGTATGGGGGCTGGAGAGGTCTCAGAGGTTAAGAGCACTGGCTGTTCTTTCAAAAGTCCTGAGTTCAATTTCCAGCAACTACATGGTAGCTCACAACCATCTATAATGGTGCCCTCTTCTGGTGTGCAGGGACAAATGCAGGCAGAATATTGTATAAATAATAAATAAACAAAGCTGAAAGAAAGAAAGAAAGAAAGAAAGAAAGAAAGAAAGAAAGAAAGAAAGAAAGAAAGAAAGAAAAGAAAAGAAAGAAAGAAGTACTTTGCAGAGCTAGGTATGATGGCACACCCCTTTAATCTCAGAACTGGGAAGCAGAGGTAGGAGGACTTCTGTGAGCCTGAGGTCAGCCTGATCTACACAGCAAGCTCCAGGATACCAGGACTACATAGACAGATCCTGTCTCTAAAAAACAAACAAACAAAAATAGAAATGCTTGTAAATTACCGGTATGTCAGGACAGTTAAAAGGAAGGTTATTTAAGGTAAGGTCGGGGAAGTAGGTACTTGTAGATTATGGCAAGAAATTTCATTTTCTTTTAAATGAAGTTGCACAATTGGAGTGTTTTACACAAGGAAATGGCATTATGTGATATGTAATTTTAAGTGAGAATGTGGCTATTGAGTTAACTAGGTCATAAATAGGATAAGAGGAGACCAGTCAGGAGGGAAAAATCTAAGCAGACTTCTTTCACTGAGTCAGTGATGGCAGCAGAAAGGAGAAACAGCATGAAGATTATAGATCAATGGCAGAAGCCTTTCCCAGCAAGCAGAAAGGCCTGAGTTGACTCTCAAGCAATGCACACACATGCACACACACATGGGAGAGAAGGTCGTTACTTCTGTTGTGTTTTGTATTCTGAAAACTCAAGGACAAATTTATTAACAAATTTATGTTTAAGAAAAAATGTAGTATAGGTTAGGTAAAAATACAAGCAGCTGCTAGGAGAAGGTAGGAGGAAAGTAATGCCTTTTGAGTTAGACATTAGAAATAGACAGCTTATTTTTAAAAGGGAAGGGACTAGAGAGATGGTTTAGTGATTAAGAACACTGTTCCTGCAGAAGATATATGTTCAATTCCCAGCACCCACATGCTGGGCTTGTAACCATCCATAACTCCAGTTCCAGGGAGTCGCACCCACTCTTCTGACCTCCACAGGCATAAACATAGAACACATACATTCAGTAAAACACATCCACAATAATATTAAATGAATAAACAAAGAAAGAAATGGGAAAGGCTGGAGAGATGCCTCTGTGGATGAGAGCACTAACTGCTCCTCCAGAGGTCCTGAGCAAACTTCTCAGAACCCACATGGTGGCTCACAACCATCTGTAATTGGATGCAAATAGAAAACTCATGCATTAAATAAATATTTAAAATATTAAACAAATAGTAAAGCATGTCTAAGAATGGAAGTAGGAAGTAGGCTAAGATTGCTGATTAAAGAACCCAAAAGCTTGTTTTCTAGGTCTTTTAAGTTTGTTTGTTTGGTGTATGTATTTGTTTTGTTTTGTTTTGTTTTGAGACGATGTCTACATAAACATGGCTGTCCTAGAACTCAATATGTAGGCCAGGATGGCCTCTAACTCAGAGATCCACCTGCCTTTTGCCTCTAAAAGTGAGCAGTATCACACTTGGCAAATAATTTTTTAAAGAGTGAAGAAGTAATATTGTGAGTGCAAAGTGAGAAAAAGGTTTTACCTTATTTTTATTGATTCCTCAGATATCTATAGCCATTTCTTCCTGGCTAATTTTCTCCTGGATCTGCCAGGAAGATATGGACACATTAGGTTTTAGATGGTTCTCAGAAATCCAGGTAGAAAAGTCAGGAAGGCTGAATTTATTCTGAAGCTTAGTGCATAGAAAAAGACTAAACTCTGGGTTCATATCTTGCCAGAAAATAGTGATTAAAGCTTAGAGGGGAGAGGGAGGGAGTAGCTCAGTGGTAGGATGTATGCTTTCCTGAATGTTAGAATATCAGAGCCATGTATTCATCCATGTGCAAAGCACTGTGTCAGTCCCACTCACCCAACTCCCGGCACATACACATAGAGAAAATACATCTTGGGAATAGATAAGAGCATGTAAAAGAGTCCCTTCAATATCTAGCAATTAGGTGGAAGAAGAGAAATTAGGAAACTGCAGTCAGAAATAAAAATAAAAATCTGTGCTATCTCAGAAGTCAAGACAAAGAAAAGTGTTTCCAAAGGTAGATACAATAATCTGAGTCAAATACTGTTGGGACATGAAGTCAGAATCATATGAGTGAAAATCAGTGAAGGTTGACTGTCATCCTTCATGGAGAACATAGAGTTGAGTCTTAACATTGTATTGGATCTTACTGGTATGTGTTTATCTGGCTTGCTACTCTGCCTCCTGACTCTTCACAGCTGTTTGTGACTTGGTTTCTAACCGTTGCATTAAAAACTGCCCCTGCAAGCCAGGTGTTGTGGTGCATGCTTTTAATCCCAGCACTGGGAGGCAGAGGCAGGCAGATCACTGTGAGCTTGAGGCCAGCTTGGTCTACAAAGCAAGTCAAGGACAGCCAAGGCTACACAGAAAACCCCTGTTTCAAAAAAGTAAAAAACAGACTTCCCATGCTAAAGGTATCCTAATCAAAACCAATGGATAACTTATGTTTCCATTATAAATGATCTCTTAGCCACATCTAAAATCTGATTTCTTTACTTGGAAATGTTCTCTGGCTACCTTAACCAACTTGTGCTGTTTCCTTTTAGGGTTCATCTTCATCTTTACATCTCTTAAATAGTTATATTTCTGTGAGTGCTGTCTTTCCTTTGATAAGTGCCATGGATAATATCATCTCACCTCCTATGCCTGGGAGTGGTATAGCTGAGTCTTGAGGTAGGTTGATTCCCAGTTTCCTGAGAAAACACCATATTGATTTCCAAAGTAGCTGTACAAGTATGTACTCCCACTAGCAATGGAAGAGAATTCCCCTTTGCTCCACATCTTCACCAGCATGAGCTGTCACTTATATTTTTTTATCTTAGCCATTCTGATGGGTGTAAGATGGAATCTCAGAGTCCTTTTGATTAGCCATCAGCCTTTCCCTTGATGGCTAAGGATGTTGAACATTTCTTCAAGTACTTCTCAGTCATTTGAGATTACTCTTTTGGGAATTCTCTGTTTAGATCTGTACCTCTTTTTTTGTTTGTTTGTTTGGTTGGTTGGTTTTGTTTTGTTTTTCAAGATGGGGTTTCTCTGTGTATTTCTGGCAGTCCTGGACCTGCTTTGTAGACCAGGCTGGCCTTGAACCCACAGAGACACCCCTGCCTCTGCCTTCTGAGTGCTGGAATTAAAGGCATGTGCTATCTATCACGCCCAGCTTGTACCCCATTTTTAAATTGGATTATGTGGTTTGCTGATGTCTTGTTCCTTGAGTTCTTTATATATTTTGGATATTAGCCCTCTGTCAGATATGGAGCTGATAAAAATCTTTTCCCATTCTGTCTTGTTTATGGCATCCTTTGCCTTATCGGAAGCTTTTCGGTTTCATGAGGTCCCATTTATTAACTGTCAGTCTTAATTCCTGTACTATCAGTGTCCTGTTCAGAAAGTTGTCTCCTGTGCACATGCATTCAAGGCTGTTCCTCACTTTCTCTTCTATCAGGTTCAGTGTATCTGGGTATGTCTTTGATCCACTTGAACTTCAGTTTTATGCAGGGTGATAGATATGAATGTTTGCATTCTTCTACATGCTGACATCCAGTTATATCAACACCATTTGTTGAAGATGTTCTCTTTTTTCCCATGGTATATTTATGGCTTCTTGATCAAAAATCAGGTATGCATAGGTGTGTGGATTTGTGTCTGGGTCTCTGACTTGATTCTGTTTATCAACTTACCTGTTTTTATGCCAATACCACATAGTTTTTATGACTATAGTTCTGTAGTACAGCTTGAAATCAGGGATGATGATCACTCTGGAAGTTTTTTTATTGTACAGGATTGTTTTATTAGCTATCCTGTTTGGTTTGGTTTGGTTTTCCATATGAAGATGAGTATTGTTCTTTCCAGATCTGTCTTTCTAGTACCTTCTAAGTTGTCCAATTAGTTCATGAGCATTTCACTAGGGATGACTGATTAAATAATTGTCCATTGGTGACTGAACTCACTCTCTAGCCTGTATTCCTTCCCTAGATACAGGAAGAAAAGAGAAGAGAAGGATTAGGGCTAAAAGTCCTAACCCTCTGATCAGTGGTTTCTCTGGCAACCGACTGCCATCTCAGTGAGCATCAGCACATTAACACACTCAGGCATGGCCGAAAGGGTGTGAATAACTTAGATTCTAATATCACTGAGGGCAGTGCCACAAATTTCAGGAACTGTGTCTTCAGAAAGCAGTGTCAATACAGAAGCACATCTCTCACCTCAAAGGCGGTAAAACACAGTTTACTCTAAGGATAAATATGAATGACTACTGTCTGGGAACATGGGTTCTGATTGCCATGAAGGGAAAATTTCACTGTTGATGTGGTTGCATAAGGTTTTATTATTAGTGTTAGGACAAAGTTATAACACCAGGCATTTACCAATACATTGTTTAAGAACATACATAGGTGGGTTGCAGCAAAGCAAGAAAAATTGTGCTGTTGGTTTCACATGCTTTCCCACAGTGTTCTTAGCCTTTGAAATTGGTGATAGATAGATGTTAGATAGGATCCTGCCAAGGATACATCTTAAAATATTTTAGTAGTCACAAGGATATCTTTAGGTCAAACATAGAAGTGAGCAGTGAATGGTTTTCAAAGGGACTAAAAATAGCACAAGATATTTTGATTCTGGTCTGCAACATTTTAAAAAATATCTTTTAAACAACTTTTGTTGCTTTTTGAGGTGGGATTTTTCTATTTTTAACTATGCTGTCCTGGAACTTACTAGTAGTCCAGGCTAGCCTTGAACTGACAGAGTTTCACCTGCCTCTGCCTCCAGAGTGCTGATATTAATGGTATGTGCCACCATACCTGGCTTAACATTATATTTATTGGATATGTTTATTTTTATCTTTATATATAAATATGTGCAGTACAGACAGAAGCCAGAAGAGGACTTTGGATCCCCTAGAATTGGGGATGCTGGGAATTGAATCTAGGGTCTCTAAAAGACCAAGTTCTTCTTAACTGGGTAATTTGAAGTTTTGTCCTGTAGAACTATGGGTATGGCTTTTTTTCCCCTGAGAACTTCAGCTTATGAAGAAAGGTTTATTTTGTCTCATGGTTTTAAAGATTTCAGTTCATGATTGGCTGATTCTGTTGCTTTGGATCTGTGGCAAAGCAGAGCATCATAGTAGGTGTGTATGGTAGAGAAAGGCTACTCACCTTATGGTAACCAGGAAATAGAGAAAGGGAGGAAAGTGAAGTTAGGATCCCCACATTCCTTTAAGGACTTTCTTTCAGTAAACCTTTTCCCTTTTACTTTTTTACCGCCTCCCAGGAATGCCACAGACTAATGAATGACAAAGTCTACAACATATAAACTTTGAAGCACACTTAGGGTCCAAACCATGTTAGGACCTCTATGTTAAAACCAGACAACAGAAAACAGAAAGTAAATATGGCTGATAATGTTTATTATTAAAAGCTATCATTATTATGGCAGTTTTATTTAACCTGTTATCAAACAATAAAAGACACAGACACCAGATAGAGTATAGATAAGCCTTATTTTCCCTGTGGCTGGGCAGATATAAACCCCCTAAGCTACCTTGGTTACCACCCAGCCCCACATCCAAGCCATTGCTCGAATCATTCCTCTCTGGACTATTCCCCATCCAGTAACCCTATAAACACTTGCGTATGCTTTCCATCCTCTTCTTTCCATGCCGTACCTCTGAGTTCTCTATATCTCCAAGGTCTCCTCCCAGCCCACGTGGTCTTTACCTCTGCCATGGCAACTCTGCTTCCTTCTTCTCTTCCTGTACCTATCTCTCCTTCCTGTGATCCTTCTTTCTCAAACCCTCAAATTTTAGCTCCACCTCTCACTTCTGCCTTGCCCAAGTGTGTAGGCCTTTTTTATTTTTTATTAACCAATCAACTTTATATTAGGTAGAGCAAGGTTTACACAACAAGGACAAGTGTACATGGGAATGTTCTCTGGACAGCAACCAGATCTTGGGGCCAGTAATTAGTATTAGAATACATAGCACTTACCAACACCCAACAGTGAAATACATACTTCTCCCTAATGCACAACAGCTCCCAGCCAATCAGTAGTTTTGAATGGCTCCAGAGATGGCTTAGTTATTAAGAATGCATATATTGCTCTTCTAGAAGACCTGAGTTTGGTTCCCAGCACCCATGTTGTGAGGCTTATAACCACTTGTAATTCTATCTCTTCATCAGGCCTCTATGGGCACCCACACAAACATGAATAAAAATCAGAGGTTTTTGTTATTGTTTTTAAGCTTTGAAATATTTTTATACCACTGAGAATTGAGCTCAGAGCCTCACAGGAGGTAGACGAGAAATCTGTCTCTCAGCTACACCCCAGCCCTTTTAAATTTTATTTTGAGGCAAAGTCTCATTAAGTTACCAAGGCAGTCTTCAAACTTGTGATTGATTCTCTTGCCTCAACTTCCTCAATACCTGAGATTATGAGTGTGCATGATCATGCCTAGCTTTAAATTTTTGTTATTAGGTAATTTAAAATATATTAAACCAGGGAAAATATGATATATATAATGTAATGAGTTTCCATTATTAATCATATTTTAACAATATTGAGCTAATGGCCACATTTTCCCCTTGTCTTCCACTATCCCAACCAGATTATCCAAAAATCAGACATTTTATCACGTTAAATGTATTTTTTTGATGTGTATCACTTAAGGTGAGAGTGCTTTTTTTTCTATTTCTGTTTTCTTTATCCCTTACCAAATCTTAACAGCACCACACATTTCCCCCTCTCTGTTAAGTTGAGAACTTGTACCTTTTCACTTAAAGGAAGCATGGCTTCCTGTTGGTGTGTCCAAATTGCCAACATTATTTTAAGTACAGTAAGAGTTACTGAAATACAAGCAATACAAGGATTGATCTGAAAGTATTTTTAAACCACATTGTGCTCTGGGTAATGGAAATCCCAGAAAAGTGAAGCCTTCAGGAAATGTTATAAAAAGCCTGTCAGTATCTTTAAGCTAAATTTTATACGTGCTTTTTTTTTTTTTTAGATAGGATCTTACTATGTAACAAACACTGGCTAGCCTGGAACTTGCTATGTAGACCAGGCTGACCTTAAACTCACAAAATGTATGTGTCTCCTGAGTGCTGGAATTAAAAGCCTACACCACCAGCCTGACGATTTTATAATTTCTAAAATGAGCAAGAGTGTATAACATTAAGACCATGATACTCATGGTCTGGTCTAGGCTGTGAAGAGGTGAAGGAATGGCATCTGGACCTAGAAGTAGATAGTTGCATATAGTGTTATAATTAAATTAATATTTAAAACCTGCATTATCCAGATGGTGTTTTCAGTAGTATAACAGCGTTTATTATCTGCTCTGGGTTACTGTATTAACAAAGCAGTCATCTTAAAAATGAAAAGGCTGGAGTCTTCCACGCAGCTCAGTTGGTCTGCGTCACTTCTAGGCAGTTTAGCTGATCTGCCCCCCAAGTGGCTTATCTTGTCTGAGTTTCTCTCAGAAGTTCTCCCTAATAAATCTGGAGAGAATAGGACCTAGTAAGTCTGGTCAATTACAGATATCTGAGAGGAAACTGGCTGTATCTGAGATTTAGGTTCCAGGGGTTTTGAGGGGGTGGGGGTGGGAGGTTTTTGTTGGCAAGAAGGCTTGCTGAGGTCTAATCAAAGGGTCTTCCATAGTCTAGTTGGGCTCCGCAGGTTCTGTGGTGGGGTCTCTTCTCACTGAGGCTGACCCTTGGCTGTGCATACACTAAGGGAGGATTTGGCCTTGATTAGGCTCCCTTTTTTTGTTAATTTTTAAAGTTTTGTACTTCTTATTTTTTTAATTTTATGTGAATGCATGTTGTGCTTTGGATGAGAACAGCCCCCTAAACTAATGTGTTTGTATATTTAGTCCCTGGTTGGAACGACTTGGAAGGATTAAGAGGTGTGGCCTTGCTGGGTCACGTGTCCTTGCTGGAGGACATGGGTCACTGGGTGGGCTCTGAGATTTCAAAAGGCCACACTAGGCCCTCTGTCTGTCTGTCTTCTCTCTCTCTCTCTCTCTTTCTCTGTGTGTGTGTCTGTCTCTGTCTTTGTCTCTCTGTCTGTCCCTCCCTCTCTGTCTGTCTCTCTCTCACCTGTGCATCCAAGAGTTTCCTTGGTCATGGTGTCTTTTCACAGCCATAGAACAGTAAGGGTGTGTGTGTGCATGTATGAACATGCTATAATACATGTGTAGAGGTCAGATGACTACTTGCAGGATTCTGTTTTTTCCTTCTACCATGTGGATGGATTGAACTCCTATCATCAGGGATGACAATACCCACTGAAGCCATCTCACCAGTCTGGCCTGCCTGTCTTCTTTATCACAGGACTCTGCTTTTCCAGCCCACTGTTGTAGCTCAGGCTGGCTTACAATTCTCCTACTTCAGCCTACAAGGCTAAGATAGTAGGCATGAGCTACCAAATTCAGCTAAGAGTTTGAATGCCTTATAATAATTCATTTTATCCCACGTTGATTCCACAGCTAGAACCAGAATGTTGGGGATACTGTACCTTATTACATCTGTTTACAGTAACTATTACTTCAAACTCCTCCTCCCGCCATTCAGATAATTCCTAAAATTCTAAGTGACTTTTTTCTGCTTCTACTCTGTTCACATTTCCTAAAATTTTACTTTTATAAAAAAACAACAAATTAGATGAGAAAAGTTCATGAGAAGAGTACTAACACCTAGGGAAGGGCCCTTGATAAAGAGTTTATAGTCTGAGCAGTGAGAACGCAGATGAGACAGAAACTCTGCTGTGTATTCAAAATAAAGCCTGACACAGCTAGAACTCTTTGTAAATATTAACTCTCTCTGATTCAACAATCCTATGATAGGTATTTTAGCAAATGGTAAAATAACAAAAAGATAAAGTTATGTGTCTGTACCAGAAAAAAATGTTAAAATCCGAAGTAGATATTCTCCTTTTATGCCTTTCCTCCTTGAGACAGAATCTCACAGCCTAGACCAGCTTCACATTCACATTGTAGCCAGCCAAGGCTAGCCTCAAACTCCTCATCCTTCTGCCTTTACCTCCTGAGGGCTGAGTGTGTGCTATCGTACCTGGTCACATCTTCACCTTTTACTGAAAGAGTACAGAGATCCTTCAGGTAGCACAGTCTAAGTGTATTAAGGAAAATACATTGTAATAGCTAAAAATATGGAAACTAAATTAATCAAATAAACAGGTAAGTTAAAACCAATTAGGACCTTGAAAAGTGTCTTGGTTTGTTTGCTCAGGATGAATGAATATGTATTTAAAATATTCTACAATACCAGAATACTTCCACTAAGATAGGAAAGTCAGTGTCCTAAAATGGAGAGCTTTGGCTTTCCCTAGTTTTGAACTCTATAGTTTTGGGGAGTTACAAGTTATGCTAAAGGGTATAGGAGAAGAAGAACAATTCAAAACTATGATTTAGTGGATTTCCCTTTGTAGCCAAAAGTAATATGAAGGAGTTAATAGAAGTGTATGTCAAAGACCTCTTTTTTTCTAGTAGGTGTGGTGCTTCCAGAAGAAACAAACAGATCTTCTTATTGCCTTTTATAAGGATAAAATTGCAAAATTAGAAGCAGCTGTGAAGAAAGCCCAGCAAACGGTGGCCAGCCAGAATACGTAAGTGCCGAGTCAGATCTCCAGCCAGCACCTTTTCTTCCTTTTAGTATAGATACAGTCCTTTCTAAATGTAAGGACTGACAGTTGCCTTCTGTGTGTTCATATTTGTCTTAAGAAAATCATCTACAGAATTTTTGGTTGTTCAGTTGGACTCTGTTAAGTTTTTTCTTTCTTTACCCCAAGGACCCTCCTTACTGTATATCAAAAATGATTTCTTCAGGGAAGTCAGATATAGCTGACTCACACTGATAACACTGAGATATAATATTAAAAATGTTTCTGTGGAGGGAGTGTATTTTGGAAATCTTAAGCTAAAAGACAGAATTGTTGGGGCTGGAGAGATGGTTCAGCAGTTAAGAACACTGGCTGTTCTTCTAGAGGACCTGAGTTCAATTACCAGCATCCACATGGCAGCTCACAACTACCTCTAACTCCAGTTCCAGAAGATCTAACACCCTCACACAGACATACATGCAGGCAAAATACCAGTGCACATAAAAAAAAAAACTAATTAAAAAAAAAAAAAGACAAAATCAATCCAGGGCTGGAGAGATGGCTCAGAGGTTAAGAGCACTGGCTGTTCTTCCAGAGATCCTGAGTTCAATTCCCAGCAATCACATGGTGGCTCACAACCATCTATAATGAGATCTGGTGTCTTCTTCTGGCATGCAGGTATACATGCAGACAGAACATTGTATACATAATAAATAAATAAAATATTTTTAAAAGACAGAATCCTTGTTGGAAACTTAACATTTTCTTGAATGTTTATTTATGCATGTATATTGTCCTCTGACCTCTACATGAATGTCAGGTCAAAGGACAACTTGCAGAGTTGTTTTTCTCCTATCATGTGGGTTCAGGGGATTGAACTCAAATCTTCAGATTTGGTAGCAAGGCCTTTCCCAGCTGAGCCATCCCGAAGGCCCAATTGTTGGAAGCTTTCACACATCAACAGTCCAACAGTGTGTGTGAAGAAGAAATGGAATTCTATGCAAAAAACCCTTGAAGTCATACCAAGGGACTGCTTACTTTGTTCATTTGTGTTTACCACAAAACACTGCCATATTCTTCCTGCATCACCAGATCCCTGATGGAAGTACCTTGTATGTCTGCAAACACCCCTCAGTAAGCATTAACTAAGATGTTGATAATAGCAATAATTTTTAATCCTAGTGATCTGGACCTGATTGTTTCCATCTTTTGCCTAGAGAGCTATCAGAATTGAGAAAAGAGAATAGAGAACTGAAGAAATTTCTAGCCATCTTAAAGGTGAATGAAACAGATTTTTTCCTTGTTTTGGTATGGTGTTTCTAAGCATCAAAATCAGGGCCTTATACATGCTAGATAAATGCTCTATCACTGAGCTACATCCCCATGGGTCTCACTGTGTAGTCCAGGCTGGCCTTGAACTTACCATTGTAATCCAGGCTGTCTTCAAATGCAGGGTCTATCTGTCCCAGTCTCCTGTGTGTGCACTACCATCCATGCACTGTGCCCAGCTGAAGAAGGTTCTCTTTACTGTTTTCCCTCCTACCTTGTCCGTCTTTCTAGATGGCTCTATAGACAGTGCTTCCCAGCAAACTCAGAATATTTGTACAAGAAGCACACTGTAGTAAATGGACAAGAGTACAGAAGAACTTGGAGGGTTGAGAGAATCAATCTTTAGTACATTTTTTAGCCATTCTGAAATGTCAGTGAGTCATGCTGTAACTGATAGGAAGCTCTCATCAAAAAGCATGTTTCATCATAACCTTTCTCTTGAAGAAGTCCAAAATGCCTCAGTACTCTTTCTTTGATGTTATTTTGGGGTTTTGTTTGCTTGTTTGTTTTTAACTCTTTTTAAAACTTTATTATTATTATTATTATTGTTAGTGCGTGTATGTATATGTATGTGTATAAGATATATGATGTGTGTGTGATATGTGTGAGTATGGGTGTCAGTCAGAGGGTAACTTTAGGGATCACTTCTCTCTTTCCACCATGGAAATGAGGGGTCAAATGCAGGTCAGGCTTAGACAGCATGCATTTTCACCCACTGAACCATCTTACTGGACCTGACTTTGAACTCTGTATGCCCAAGGCTGGCCTGGGACTCCTAAGTCTCTTGCCTCCACTTCCTTAGTACTCAGATTACAGTATGTGCTGAATGCCTAGCTTCCCAGTACACTTTTATTAAAAGAAACTAAATTTTTATTCTCTCAAAGCTGATAATTTTCAAAGGAAACATATTTTTTGTCCTTTTGTTGGCAGCCTTAGCTAGGGGAGTTTGCAGGTAAATTAGCTAACAAATAAGACTAAAATCCATTAATTAGAACCTTCAACTATAGCTTCCCTCACTTCCATTTTTTCATCTACAGGGATCGCCAAGCTGCTACTACGGAAGCAGGTCGGTTCTTACCAATCTAGCCCTCTACCTTGAAATTTTCTGATTTGTTCTTCCAACTGTTTTCAGTTGTATAATTGTACATATGTGTATGATGGCGTGATGCGTTTATCAGTATGTAATGATCAATTCATGGTACCTACAGCGTCTCCTTCTCCTCCCCCCACTCTTTTTTTTCCCCAGTTTTTCAAGACAGGGGTTCTCTGTGTAGCCTTGGCTGTCCTGGACTCTCCTTATAGACCAGGCTGGCCCTGAACTCACAGAAATCCTCTTGCCTCTGCCTCCCTGAGTGCTGGGATTAAAGGCATGTGCTACCCATGACCTGCATTTCCCTCTTCTTAAATCCTTAACCTTTTTCTTATGCTGTGAAGCTTTAACTAGTTTTCCTTGATTCCTAGTTGTGTGGGCTCCAAGATGCATAAAATGGTTGATGAATTTATCTTTTACTTTTCTTATTCTCTGATAGAGTGGAATCCTTTTGCTTTTTTTTTTTTTTTTTTTTCGTGGTACTGGAGACTAGAGTCTTGTGAGTACTTTGAGTGAGCTACTTCAGTCAAGAATTACCTTTTTCCCCCACTTTTTTTTTGAGGGAGGGGGATCTCACTATGTACCCCTAGCTGGCCTGGAACTCACAGAGATCTGACTGCCTCTGCTTCCTGAGTGCTGGGATTAAAGGTGTGCCACCATGCCCTCTCCCCCGTATAGTCCCCTTTTGACTAATCATTTTGAGACAGTCTCATTAAGTTACCTAGGTTGGTTTTGAACTAATGATCTTGGCTCTGGCTCTGAGTAGCTAGGATTACATGTGCTGCCGTGCTCAGCTTTTGAAGTGAAATCTTGATGTAATGTTCACCTTTGGTTACTGTCTAATAAATTCCTACTAGTCCTTCAAAAATCTAACATGTATCATCTCCTCTGTAATGACTGTATCAAATAGAGTTGGAATTTGTTCATTCAATAAATATTAATTCAGTAAGTACTATTTTTCTACATAAGTAATGGGTGCACAATACCAAGTCTTCCTGTTAATGATGTCTGTGCCCTACCAGCTACTAAATAGTTTTAAAAGGTGAATGTATTCAAAAGATACAGCTCTCCTGTAATCACTCCTAAAACACTATCTAGTCTTCTTTCAAATTTCTGTATTTTTACATATCCATTATAATACACAAACATTGTTGTGCTTAGGTTTTTCAGTTTTGTTTGTTTTTTTTTTCTTTATGGTCCTGGCATGTCAAATCTCAGGTCTTGCTAAGCAAGTGCTCTACCACTGGGTTCTATTCAGGATGGATTCTTACCTTCTCGCTTAGTAGCCTATGAATTTCTCATAGCTAATTGTTTTAATCTCAAGGCATAGAACATAGACATATGATATAAATGTTTATTGAATGGATGGCTGTGGCTGAATGGATGAATGAATTAATAGTTGTAAGGCTGAGAGTAAGATGCTACAGGAAGGAAGAAAGAAAAAACTCTGGGATCACATTATGAATGAGAGAGAAGTGGAGGAAGGTTTCCCTGGAAAACTGGAGAGCAAAAGGACCTCACAAAGAAACTTCCCTTCTGTCTGTTGTGATGATGCCTTTACTACTGGGGAGAAAGTTTCTGTGCTTAGAGAAGAAGTGACTGTTTTGTTCTTTCTCTCTTTCCATTTTTTCTTCCCCTTCCCCCTGCCTTTTAAAAGAGGTTATTTTTAATTATGTGTGTGCACATCCATGTTTGTGCACACAGATGTATGTGTGTGTGTGTATGTGAGCACCCTCAAAGGCAAGAAGAGAGTATCAGATTCACCAGAGCTGGAGTTAAAGGCAGTGATGAGCAGCCAGACATGGATGCTCAGAACTGAACTGAGGTTCTCTGCAAGAGCGATCCCTGCCCTAACCACCGCGCCATTTCTCCAGCCTTAGGGCTGCTGTTTCTGTAACAATGGCTGACTCTCTGTTGTGGCCTCTAATTCGGCCTTCTTTTTGTTTTCTTGTAGGTTAACCACACCTCGACCAGTGGGCATTACTTCCCCATCACAATCAGGTGAAAAACTATTTCCAGATATCTGTGTGAGATGAATAAATATATTTTTCTCATATGGAAGTTGGTTCTTTCTGAGGTACCATACTATGCTTTTGCTAGCCTTACATATAGTATGTAAAACATGATATAGCCAGATAACCACCAAAACAAATTATCCAGACAAGGCAGAGTGCACCATTGATGGCAATTTTTCCTACAATTCATGCTTTTTCAGTTGCTCCACGACCCAGTTCCCAGCATAGCAGCCAAGTGGTCAGGTGAGTAGAACATCTATTATTTAACATTAAAACTGTTGACAAAGTTGGAAGAAGGAATGAGGTGGCCAGAGTGGTATGGAAGAGAATTACTGCCATGGCAAACTTAACAGCAGTGTTTTGTGTTTGTTCTCTTGTTCTGTATCATTGTATGTAGCCGCTCTTCTTCTATGGAGTCTATCCCCTGTATAGTGGCTAGCATTGGTAATGTGGATCAGGTAAGTAAGAGTCACATTATTTTTATATATTGAGGTTCATAATGCTTAATGAAAGCAAGACTGTAATTCAAGAATCTTAAGTATGTATTGTTTTGGCACAGTTTTTTTCATGCCATATGGAGCCTATTTTGGGTACTCAGTGTTAGAAAATGACACAGAATCAGCAGGGGTGGCTATAGTGTAAGTGCTCAAGAACTGGATGCACAGCATCTGTCACGGCCATTTTGGAAGGAATAGAGCACAGGTCCTTCTTAAGAACCATACGCCCAACTTGGGAGAATAATTCTATGTGTGAATGGATCATGACTGAGAAACAGTGGGGAATCGGAAATGTAAAGAACCAGGGTATAGTAATTAATGTCATTATTTTTCTGTCAGGGAAGCAGAGGCCTGCAGGAAAGGAGCACTCCGAGAAACTCCTGCACTGGTGAGAGAGGACGGGGTGTCTTCAGTCAGTGTATTCTGTCCAGAGACTAAAACTTTCTAGTGTTCTATGCATAATAAGGGATGTTTTACTTTTTCCCTGAAAAATGATGCCAAGTACCCAAACATGTATTACAGTTTTTCAAGTAATGGTATTTTTGTTCTGAAACAGAAAATGAGAAATAAAAAGTTGAGGGATAGCCATTGAAAACTTATCAAAGGCTTGCCTCAACAGGTGATAGCTTTCTAAACAGAGTTTGATTTTCACTCATCACACAGAAAGATGAAAGGAGAAAACCAACTAAAATATTGTTTTCTGGTCTTCACGTGTATACCAAATACACACACACACACACACACAAAGCGCAGCACACAGCACAGTACTTTTTTTTTTATTCAAAGTGATTTTTATTGCTGGTGTATACAAGAGAATTTATGCCACTAGAGCAGAGGCTGTGATGACTCGTATTTCCAACTGGGTGGGAGGACCCGCTTAGTCTTATAGGAACGAGCCAGCCGGTGAATTCTGCTCTCTATCAGAATCAAGTGGAATTTAGCATCCTTAGCTTTTCTGTTTCTCTCAAGATGCTTTCGGACAGCAATGGCTTTCTTAATCAAATGGTAGAGATCCTCAGGGAGGTCAGGAGCAAGGCCTTTGGACTTAAGGATTCTCAAGATTTTATTACCAGTCATAAAACAGACCTGTGCCACACCATTTGAGTCCCTCAGGATCACACCTAAACAGAGAAGCATGTAACTTTCAATACACACACACACAAAACCCTTGAGCATGTTCAATAAAGCCCTGATAGCAAAACTCTGCTAATCTCTTGCAAATAGCCAATGTAAGAGTGCACGCAAAAAAAACACTACTTAAAAAACCAAACCAAAACAAAAAAAAACTCTGATCAGAATAACAACTGATTTGAATTTTCAAAATTGCCACAAGATGGCAGTAGAAATTAAGTCTAAAGGGAAAGTTAACTCAGTTTTGTTATGATGGCAACTTCTACATTTGTGTGCCATAACACACATATGGAGGTCAGAGAAAAAATTGTGTGGAGTCAATTCTCTCCTTTCACCCTTATGTGGGTTCCAGGGATCAAACTCAGTTCATTAGGTTTGAGCAGCCAGACCTTTGTCTGCTCAGCCATCTCACTAGCCCACAAAGCTTCAGTTTAGAACCTGAAAGGTGTTTGCTTTCTCACTGCCGATTAAGGTGAGAATGTGGGCTTTGGTTCTGGGAACAATTTTAAAGTTTTGCTTTGTCTGTTACTAGTACAGCCACTCCATTTTCTTGTTTGCTTTCTTGTTGTGTGGATATGGTGCTGGGATTGAACCTCAGACATACTCCCATGGAGTTTTCCTTCCTCCCTCCCTCCCTCCTTCCTTGCTTACTTCCCTCTTCCTTCATTTGTTTCCTTCTCATTAATCAGTGCTGAAGATCAAATACATACTAGGCAAATGCTCTACCATTGATCTCTACCCGCAGCCTGATTTGATTTTCTGTAAATTCTTCTTTTCGCCTGGAGTGTGTACACATGTATGCACACCAAACCATGGCATAGGTGTGGGTGTCAGAAGACAACTTTGTGGAGTTGGTTCTCTCCTTCCATCTTAGGTGGTTTCTGGGGGTTGAAGTCAGGTCACCAGGCTTGAGCACCATTGGTCCTGATTTTCTGCCTTTTTATGGGAAACTTTAATGCATTTATATTCACTGTAATTGCTGATAAGAAAGAACTGCCATTTTGCTACTTCTTTGACATATGTCGTCCTTTTTTCTTTATTGCTGCCTTCCTTCGTGTTAAATTGATTGTTTTCTAGTGTAGCTCTCTTGTTAATTTCTTTTACTATTTTCAAAACAGTTTTGAGATTACAACTAACATAATTTATAAAAACACGCTTTAAATTAATACCATATTTAATATCAATACTATGGTAAAACTTCATAGTTCTGTTAAATTATATACTCAGAAACACAAGTTTTAATTTACTGCCTTATGCAATTGTCTATTAAATCTGATGAGGGGGGGCTACCAAGGAAAAAATGCACTTAAACTGACTTTTGTTGTATTTACTTACATAGTAATCTTTTCTGCATTTGAGTTACTAATTAGTGTCCTTTCATTTCAGCCCGAAAGACTCCATTTAGTATTTCTCATAAGGCAAGTTTGAGAGTAATAAGTTCACTGTCTAAATTTTTGTTTATGTAGGAATATCTTAATTCCTCTTTCAGTTTTGAAAGAGAGTATTATTGGATTTAAGTTTCTGGTTCATAATCTTTGGGAACTTTGTGTGTTCTCTCTGGTCCTTGGTATGTCTGACGAGAAAGTTAATTTTGCTGAGTATTATTTGTGATGAGTGGCTTCTCTTTTGCTACTTTTAAGACTCTTTGCCAGGGAGAGGGCATGTGGCTCAGCTGGTAGAGTGCTTGTATAGGATGCATGGAGCCCTGGCTTGACCCTCAGCATACCATAAACTTGCCATGGCGGCACACACCTACAGTTACAGCACCGCAGAGGCTGAGGCCGGAGGGCCAGGAGTTCAAGGCCGTCTTTACACCCTGGGCTACTTGAGACTCAGGGGAACAACTTCAAGTAACCACTGCTGTTACGATAAGGAGGGACTCTCAGAGAACACTCCTTTTTTTTTTTTTAAGTTAATTGGTATTGCACACCCTGTCAGCTTTGTTTTTGGCTTGTTTCAGACACAGGATTTCTTTATAGAGCTCTGGTTGTCCTGGAGTGTACTATGTAGACCAGGCTGTTCTCAAACTCACAGAGAGCCACCTGCCTTTGCCTTTTGAGTGCTGGGATTGAAGCATACACCACCATGACTGGCAAGTTTTGTTTTGTGAGACAGGGTCTTACTGTTTGGACCAGGCTGGCCTTGACCTCAAAATTACTCTGCCTCATCTTCCCTAATACCAGGAGGGACTCTGGGCATTTGCCACCATACCTCGTTTCGTTGCTTCTTTAAAATAATTTTTAATACCTTTTAACTTTTTATCAGTTCTCCATCTTTCAACTTTACTTCACTCCAAACCAAAAGATTCACTGAAAAATTTTCAGTCTTCTCCCACAAGACCTTCAGCCATTTCCCAGTGTTGATCATTTTAACCCTTTCTTGAAATAATTTCTCACTTTTCTTTCTTATTTTAAATTACAAATTTCCCTTTGACTTCCCTGGCTTCTTCTTTATAGTCTCCTTTGCTGGTTCCTTCTCTACCCAAGTGTAGAACAGTACTTCTCAAATGTTTAGGTCTTCCATATAAAGGACCTCAATTCTAGGGATATTTTTAAAATGAAGAACATCTTGGTTTTTGTTTTCTATTTGGCCAGAGTTTGACTTTGGGTGTCTTCCTCGATCACTACTCCCCTCATTTTAAAACATGCTTTATTGGGGCTATAGAGATGACTCAGGAGTTAAAAGCACTGGCTGTTCTTCCAGAGGTCCTGCGTTCAATTCCCAGCAACCACATAGTAGCTCACAATCATATGTAATAGAATCTGATTTCCTCCTCTGGTGTGCATGAAAACAGAACACTCACATATGTACAATTTAAAAAGTGCAGCCGGGAGCTGTGGTGAACTGCCTGTAATCCTAACACTCAGGGAGACAGAGGCAGGAAAGTTTCTGTGAGTTCAAGGCCAGCCTAGTCTATATAGAGCTCCAGGACAGCCTAGGCTATACAGAAAGACTGTCTTAACACCTGCTCTAAGAAAAATGTTTAATTGTATTTACTAATTTATTTGTTGTGTGTGTGTATGTGGGAACAGTATACATGGAGAAGTCAAAGGGCAGCTTTTGGGAACTGGTTCTCTCTTTCCACCGTGTGGGTTCTGGGGAATCTAACTGAAATTATCGCATCCACCTTAATTCTTTAATTTCTTTCCTTTCCCTCCTTCTCTCTCTCTCTCTCTCTCTCTCTCTCTCTCTCTCTGAGACAGGATTTCATTGTGCGTCCTGGAACTTACGCTGTGAACGAGACTTTTACGCTGTAAACTCAAATTCCAAAGCTCCACCTGCTCTGCCTCCCCAGTACTGTGGTCAGAGTATTTACTACCATACCCAGATTTTTAAAAAAATTGATAATTTTATACTTACGTACACACTTATGTCTCTTGACTATACCCACACCGATCACCCCAGTCCTCCCTCGCACTTCCATGTTCTCCTCTTTATCTGTACAGTCCACTGAATCCAATTAGCCCCGCCTATGAACGTGGGGAGCCTACCAGCCACATCCCCAAAGAAAAAGGACAGCCCTTCACTTGCGAATGACCCCTCAGCCGGGTGAAGCTTTGTGCTCCCCCTTCATAGTGCAGTTGTTTCCTGCTTTCATCTTGTGCAGCTACCACGGCTGTTGCGCGGCGGCCGCGGCGTGTCCTCCCCATCCCATAGCCCTTATAGCGCTCATCCCGCCTTCCTTAGTGTGTGCCGTCCATTTCAGTTTGTTACACAAGGTCTTTCACTTGAGTTTGCCATTTCTGCTCTAATGGCTGGCTACAGAATCCTGGTGAACCAATTGTCCCTTGTCGTGTCCTCCCTCCCCCAGCCATAATGTGGTTGCAGCCTCCCACGCAATGCCATGCCCAGGTTTTCTGTGGCTGCTGGGACCCTAATGCAGTCCCTCACGTTCCTACAGCAGGCACTTTAGCTGCTGAGCCGTCTCCCCTCCCCACTCCCAGCCCTACTGGTTCTGTTCCATATAGTTTTCTTTCTCAATTTGATAAAGCACCATTCTCATTCTTTCTTTTAGCATATTATTATTATTATTATTATTATTGTGTGAAGGTGGGGCAGGCAGGAACTATAATGCTAGAACACACATCTGGCCAGAGAACAACTTTTGGGAGTCAGTTCTCTCCTTCTCTCATGTGTTCAGGTGGATCAGGCTCAGGCATTCAGGCCCCCACATTTGTGTATCTCACCAATGCACTTTTAGTGTTTTAGATGTAATTTCCTTTCTTTCTTTAAATGTATTTTAAAAGCATGATTAGATCTTTAAAAATTTCAGGGCCTGGATTATTTATCTTTTCTTTATACGTGCCATAATATTTTCTTTATATGTCACATAATTTCTACACTTTTGGCACTCAATAATCCAATCGACAACTGTTCCTATAGGCCTTCCTTTAGTGTAGCCTCAGGGTTAGTTCAAGGTAAGAGCTTAGTCCTTTTCAGACGTTTCCTGTCCTTCTGTCCAGGCCTGGGCCTAGATCCTGAACATGTGTTAGAACTTCTCAGAGTTCTCTTAGACACCTCATTTCTTCAGTTTTCATTTATGTTTTTCAGTCTATTATTTGCCCCAACTGACAGTTATCTCCTCGCAGCCCAAGCAAGTGCCTCTAAATGTTTTTAACAAATACTCCTGGGGAAGGGGCTGGTGTTTGGTGAGCTCTGACTAAAGAGACCTGGTGATGTTTATTTCCAAGTCACATCAAACAACATTCTGTGTGAGGCATTTCAGGGAACCAAACAGTTCAAATAGTGACAGTTGTCTAACGGTGCAGCCTTGGAGTCCTGGGGAGATGGCTCAGTTGGGCAAGTTGGGCAAGTTGGGCAAGCATGAGTACCTGTGTTTGAATCTTCAACATCCATGTAAAGTCCAGATACAGTGGCATGTGTCTGTAACCCCAGTATTGGGGAGGTGCAGCCAGGAGGATTTCGTGGAGTGCCGATTGGCTATCCAGATGAACAGTACTAATGAGCTCCAGATTCTGTAGAAGAGCCTGTCTTAAAATATAAGGGGCTGAGGCTGGAGAGGGGGCCCAGAAGTTGAAGGCTCATAGTGCTCCTGCTCCCAGCACCCACAGCAGTGGCTCATCATTACCTATCTCCAGCTCAGGGGATACCATGACTTGGGCACATGTACTCATATACCTAATTTAAAATAAACCATATACATACATACATATCTATATATGGTACGAGCTGGATGCAGTGTGCATGCCTGAAATCCCAGCACTCGGGAGGCAGAGGCAGGCAGATCTCTGTGAGCTCTAGATCATCTAGGGCTACATAGTGAGATCATGTCTTAAAAAGTATAAAGAGCAGTAGAATGCACCTGACATCAACTTCTGATCTCCATATACATGTACATACACACATGCATACCTATACAACACATTTACAGAGATGGCTGCTCTGAAGAACTCCAACCCCAGTCCATTGCCTTAGTGACTCTCAGATTTGTTTTATACCATGACGATGGCCTTTTGGTTTTCAAAGCTGCCACAGAACCGGAGGAGGCATGAGTACAGTTGAAAGGTTATGGCACCTGCCGCTTCTCACATTCACTGTTACTGGGGTTTTGGTTGTTGTTTTTATTTTTTTCTTAATGTACATTCTCCAGATTACCACCCAGATCTTTATATGATTTTGCAAGCTTTCTCCTTGCCTTGGCTGCTGGGGATCATTTTGGGAGCTCTGATTCACTCTCTTTTCACTGATATCTCTCCTAGACAGTTTCATGACTCTTGGTCTTCAGCTATAGTCTCAAAGCTGAAGCATAGACACATTAAAGCACATCAAGGCAATGCCGGGTCCTCCAAACTCAAGGAAGTTAAAAGAGCACCTTTATGAGGTGCTGCAAAGTGACTTACAAGCCTTTTCACATACTGTTAGCCTTAACCCTAAAATATATATGAAAAAATTTTGGTCCCATTTCTTTCTTTTAATCTGGCCCCTGAATCCCTTGTGAATTATCTCATTGGCTCATATTTCTGCTTTCCAGAAACCCCTTCACCAGCTTCAACTCATAGCCTCTCTTATAGGTAAGTAACGTTGCACTTCCTTTTTTGTTTTGTTTATGAGGCAGGGCTTCATATAGTTCATGCTGGCCTAAAACTTACAGGTAGCTGAGGCTGCACTTGAACTCCTGATCCTCCTGCCTCTGCCTCCCAAGTTCTGGGATCACAGTTGAGCACAATCATACCTAGTTGTCTTATTTCCCTTTGTAGGGATGTGTTCACAGTATTCTGCCAGGATTCCTAGGGTTCCTTGTCTAGTGGCCAATCCTACTGGCATTTATAATCGCAGTTTATAAGATGGAGTAGTACTGCTTATAATATACAGTCAGCTCACTCTCTTCTCAGCTGTAGGCAGGGTTTTCTCTCTTCTCTGGCCTAACGGCTCACTTTTTACATTGGCTTTACCTTTTTCTTTCCTTTCTTCTATTGAGTTTACCTTTGTTGTTGTTGGTTGGTTGATTACTTTTTGAGACAGTGTCTCCATCTGTAATTGAGGACCAACCCGGACTTGAACTTGATTTGATCCTCCTGCCTCTGCAGACCCCCCACCCTAAGATTATAATTGAGATGGTACAATTCTAGCTTTGCTGATGCTTTTATTTCCATTCCTTAGACCTTCATCTGCCTCCTCTGGACACGGGGTTTCTTTTAGATCATTCCTCAGTAGAAATTCAGGCCACACAAGAGACTTCACTCCCAACAATTCAAGTAAGTTAATTGTTGTAAATAAAAAATAGTGTTGGGCTAAATAATGTTTATTATTATTAGTCCTAAGATTATCACATAGTATATTTTAACCTGCTATCACAAATAATAAGACACAGTCATCTGTTAGATTTATAATTGCCTTATTTACCTTGATCAGGCAGATATTCCTACCAGTGCTATCTGAACCTCCTCACCATCCATCCCCCAGCCCCCATCCAATGCCATCCTCCTTAACCATTCTATCTTCCATCCATAATCTTAGAAGTACTTGCTTTTATTCTTCATCTGGGCCTTTTCACACCATTATTGGATCTTTCTTCCTGGCCCCACATGGTTTCTTCCCCAGGCTAACCCATGGTGATGTGCTCCTCCTTCCTCTCTTCCCATCTGTCTAGCTCCCGTGATTCTCTCTTAAACCTAAAAGTCCAGGAACCTTAGCCATGCCTACCCCATTCTACCCTGCTCAGGTATAGGCTGTTTAATCAACCAATCAGATATGTCTTAGGCAGGTTTACAAAACAAAGATAGGTGTAACCAGATCTTAAGGGCCAGTGACATGCATCAGACCAACCTCCAACAGTTAATGTTCTCAATTTTTCTTTACAATGTGGGGAAGAGTCTGAATTTTGCCTGAATAGTACAAACCTGTCACCAGTTGAATCCTGTTATATACAGGTTGGCCTATAGAATCAGCCTGGTTCCTCTCTCATCCCTAAGTATCAAATCCAGGACCAGGACCTTATTAAAAGTGTGTGATAAACACAAATTAGTTTTCTTGCCCCGAGGTCTTGTTGTGCAGGTCAGGTAGCATGTTGGGATTTGGTAAAAGGGATCAACAGGAAAGGGCTGTCTCTCAAGCCTGATGACATGAGTTTGATCCCTAGGATCCTCAGGCATAGAAATAGTACGATGGAAGGGAAGAAAACTAACTACTGAGAGTTGTCTTTGGACATCACATGTGCACCATGGCACCTGTGCACATGTGTTCTGGTGTACATATATACACACACAAGTAAATAATAAATGTAAAGAATTAAGCTGTGGATTTTTAGATCCCACATTAAACATGCTGGGAGTTCAGTTCCAAAGGTTGTAAAAACCAGTGTCTGTTTTTAAAGTACCTCCGTTAACCATCCCTGTTGTTATCTTAATGCTCAAATTGTTATACTGCCTCTTTCCACTTATAATTAAACTCAGCTCAGAGTTTACCATTACTAGATAGCCACATTGGCATCAGAAAAAGAATAGATGAGATAATTTCTAAAAGTGCTTAGCTAACTTTTTTGAGACAGGGTTTATTTCATGTAGCCTAGGTTGGCATGGAATCCCCATTGTAACTGAGGCTAGTCTCCCAAGTGCTGGGATTACAGGTATGTACTTTTTTTTTTTTTAGTTGGGGGGTCTTCTCCTGTAGCCCAAGCTGGCCTTGAACTGTCTATGGCCAGGTTGATCTCAAACTCATAGTTCTTCTCCCTCTACCTTACAGGTATTGGGATTATAGGCATACACCACTGTGCCAAGGGCTCAGTAGTCTTTCCCTTTCCAAGTAGTGTTCTTTAAGAACTTATTAGAGGCTATGGCCCACAAGTAACATTGCTGAGAAACTGTCAAAGTCTGTCTTACCCTTCAGGTCAGCCGGAAAGTAGAACCACACCAAACAATCTTCCTGGTTTTCAACTTCCAGTCCTACAGGTGAGGTCTGGCTAGTCTAACTTTTCACTATATAGAACTCTTGAAGTTAGGCCTTTATGCTAAAGGCTGAGGCTCAGGGTGGTAGAAAGTAACCAATGGAGAGTGACATAAGTGTCATTATGATAAACTGGTGTCCAGTTTTTCAGGATGGTTTTAGTTTCAATGATTCTATTTTACTGTAAGATTGGTTTGCTGGGGTTTATTTTGGTTTGGAGGTTGGGGGGTGTTTTGTTGTTCGTTTGTGTTTTCAAAGCAGGGTTTCTCTGTGTAGCTAGACCAAGCTGACCTCAAACTCAGAGGTCCATCTGCCTCTGCCTCCTGAGTACTCAGATTAAAGTTGTGTGCCATCACAGCCCAACTGATTTGATGTTTTTGTTTTTAATTCATATAGCAGTAATTAGTCTTGGCCAAAAGCATACTGATATTTCCATTAATTCCATAGCAGAGCTTTTGTTTTGTCTTGGGTACTGGGTACCTTGTTCACTGTAGAAAAGTATTCTCCCAGTTGTCTGTATCTTCAGACCTTTTTCATTTTTAAGTCAGATCTTAGTGAGTTTCCCAGGCTAGCCATGCACTTAGAATCTTCTTGCATCAGTCTCCCAAACAGCTGTGTTTTCAGGCCTGCCCTTTCAGCCCTGGCAATGAAAATTCCTTTTCAATGGAATACATCTTTTGGACAAACTGGGAAAAATATTTGTTTATGGGACTAATCCTAATTCAGGGAACAAAAGGGTATGGTAGAAGTTTAAGGACATTCACTGTGGGGGAAATTCAGTTTTTCCTTTTAAGTCTACTTTTGTGTCTTAGGTTTTAGGGGTTGAGGCTGTTCTCACTGAAAGTTTCTCATGAACCAAGGAATAACTTTTGGATAGTAATATTGGGATAATTCAATTGGGATTCCATAATTCAAGATGCCCTTTATTTTATCATCACGGAATTAATTTAAGTAGGGTCTGGTGTCAAAGCTTGTGATCCCAGCTACTCAGAGAATGAGGCTGGAGGGTCACAAATTCAAAGCTGACCTGAGCTGTCGTGTGAGTTTCAGTCTGAGTTTTCACTTTCCTGTCTGAAAGTGAAAATTAGCCAGGTATGGTGGCAGGTACTATAATCCCAGGATTTGAGAAGATGAAATAGGATCACAATTTTGAGGCCATCTTGAGTTACACAGGAAGTTTCAGGCCAGGATGGCTAGAGAACTGTCTCAAATAAAATAATAGACAAATCAGATCTATATAGGGATATAGGTCCTAAGTATGCTTGCCTAGCATATTCAAGGCCCTAGATGATATCAATCCCTAAAACAAGAGAATAAAACGATATTAAGGTTTAGTAAAAATTTTTAAATTTTAAGTTAAAAAAGAAAAGGTCCTGGGATGTAGCTGAGTTGGTAGAGTACATGCCCAGCATACACTAGCCCTATGTTCTGTTTAATCCCCTGTCCTTCATAAAACGAGGTACATGCACTCAGGAGATGGACCAGATGTTCCAAAGTATCCTTCTTTGTTCACATACCAAGTTCAAGGTCCATATCTTAAAGGAGAGAAGAGGGGAATGGATGAGAGGTTTTTTATTTTAATTTTGGTTTTTCAAGACAAGGTTTCTCTGTGTAGCCCTGGCTTCCCAGGCCTCTCATTGTAAACCAGGCTGACCTTGAACTCACAGAGATTCACTTAAAGCAGTTTCTAGTCTCCTTCTCTGGATGGAGGAATCACAGGGCCCTCTCTGGCTCACTGCACAGAGGTGGGGTGCGTAGGCCTCCTGGCCTCATAGTCCCCTCATGGTGGAGCATGGCTCCAAGTATGCTTCCAGCAGAGTAAGTCCTTTATCTCTCAGTGGTTCATTCCATGACTCCACAGAAGTTGAGGAGGCTGGAGTGCTCTGTCCCCATGGAAACGTGTGCACTAACAGAGGGCATCAGAACCCATAACAATCAGTTTAGCACCACTGTGTGGTCTCTGGGGATTGAACTCAGGAGACTGCACCTCAGGAAGAGACAGGGATTCTCTGAGTAGCCCAGGCTGTTCTGGACTGGCTTTCTAGAGCAGGCTGGCCTGGAACTCATTAAGACCCACCTGCCCCTGCCTCCCTGAGTGCTAGGATCACTGATGATCCTCACTGTGCCTGGGTTTTTTGTTTTGTTTTGTTTTGTTTTTAATCTTTGAAAAAGATGACCTGTGTGAGCACGTTTTTGCCCTGTTTTGACTGGGAGAGTCACAATGACTAAAAGGGGCAGGGACCCCAAGATTCCTTTTCCAGTGAACAGGGACTGGCTAGGCTGCTTCTGAAGAAGAAAATGTGAACTGGAATTTTTTGTTTTGTTTTGTTTTTACTGTAGGGAAGCAGGCAGAAGCCGGAAGAGAGGTTTTCTGTTGCTGCTGTGTGTTTTTGTTTTAAGGTATCAGGAGCCCAGCATAGTGTTGCATACCTGTGAGTCTAGCATCTGAGAGGTAGGAGGAGGAGGATCAGGAGCTCAAGAGTGGGGTGCCACACCCGAGACTGTCTTAGACCACAGAGGAGGAAACTGGGCTTTAAGCCGTAAGAAGCACTGAAGAGACAGCATCTTCCTACAAAACCTCACAAACAGAGATAGACCTGTCAGGAAATACAAGAGACCGATAAGTGCATGGCTCCAAGCTGAACCTTGCTAAACACAGTTTTAACTGGGTGTAGTGGTACATGCCTGTCATCCCAGCACTTGAGATATCAAGTCAGGAGGATTAGAAGTTTAAAATTATCCTAGACTACACAGCAAGTTTTGAGGCCAGCGTGAACTATATGAAACCCTATCTCAAAAACAAAACAAAAAATCCTGGGTCTATGAGACAGTTGAGGAATCTTAGTCTGTTGGGCACTATTAAAAAACATTTTTTTTTTTCTGGGACAGGCTCTCACTTGTAGCCCTGGCTTATCTAGAACTCACTCTGTAGACCAGGCTGGTCTCAAATTCAAGAGAGATCTGCTTGCTTCTGTTTCCTGAGTGCTGGGATTAAAGGTGTGCAACACTATGCCCTGAAGTATTAAAAATCTTTAAATGCTGAGGAATATTTTAGGCTTGATGACTCTGTGTTTCCACACACATGAACATACTCATATACATGTAAATATAAAAAAATTATGGATAGGAAGTTAAATGGTATTTAGACTTTGCTTTAATAGACAAAACAATAGAATGTGCAAACAAAAGATTGACATAAGTCTTTTGTTGTTGTTGGATGATTGCTTCATTATTCTAGTCTATCCTTTAAATACTTCCAGTAATTCTCAACCTTCCTAATGCCTCAACCGTTTAATAGTTACTTATGTTGTGGTTGTGGTGATCCCCAGCCATAAAATTATTTTCATTGCTACATCATAACTGTAATCTTGTTATTGTTGTGAATTCTAAATATCTAGTACACAAGATATCTGATATGTAACCCTTGTGAAAGGGTCATTTGATCCCAAAGGGGTCAAGACCAACGGGTTGAGAACTGCTGCTTTAAAACAACGCCTATCGGGACTGCAGAGATGACTCAGCAGTTAACAATACTGGCTGCTCTTTCAGGAGATCTGAGTTCGATTTCCAGTGACCACATGATGGATCACAACCCTCTTCAACTCCAGTTCCAGGGAAACTCCAATGTCCTCTTCTGCGCACAGACATATGCAGCAAAACACCCATAAATATAATTTTTTAAACAAAGCACTAATAAATAAAAGTAGTTATTGAAAAGTGTTCCATCCCTAGAGGTGTGAGATCTCTGTCTCCTTGGTAATCCTTTTGCTATGATAGTCAAATGTTCCAATTTCCCAAATGTTCCTCAGATATGGCATTATCATCAGAAAGTGCTGAAATAGTCTAGGATTTCTTGAGTACCAACAAAGCTCTCATCACATAGGATGTGTCAAATCTTAGTTTGGGCTGGATATGGTGGCACACCTTAATTCCTGTACTTGGGAAACAGATGTAGGCAGATCTCTGTGAATTCAAGGTCTGCATGGTCTACATAGTAAACATGGGTAGTGAGATTCTGTCTCAAAAACAAATTTTTAGTTTGGAAGTTAGTCATCAGACAATGAGGAGAAACCATGGAGAAATAATAGCAGCTGATTTTGTTCAATTAAACAGTAATGGTTGGAAACCTCCTTACTAGTCTGTTTTGTGATTAACATGTGAATCTGTTCTCTGCTGCAGACTTTCTACCAACAGAGGCAGATAGGATTAACCAGGAGAGACGGATGGAACATTTCCAGATAGAAGTCCCTCTTCCAGGTCTGATCTGTGCATAGTGCTCACAGATGTGCTGCAGTGTCTAGTACCATTAGAAGATACGAGCTTGGAACATGGTTTTATTCTGCAGCTTGTTCTCTTGAACTTTCGTATGTATCTTTTTCTCATTAAAAAAAATATTGTGTGTATGTATGAGGATGTACCACTTCATATGGGTGCCTACAATGCATGTGCCCTTGGAGGCCAAAACAGGGTGGGTGGGCTATAGGCAGTTTGTGCACTGACTGGCATGTGTGCTGGGGAACCCAGCTTGGGCCTTCATGAAGAGCACAAAGCACACTTAACTGCTAAGCCACCTCTCCAGCTCCATGAATTTTTTATTAAATTAATTGTGTACATGTGGGACATCAGAGAACAATGTGGGAGTCAGTTCTTTCTAACATGTCAGCCCTTGGGCTCCAGCTCGGGGCACTAGGCTTTGGTGCCAGTGTCTATCCTCTAAACCATCTCATGATTACACTAACACACGGAGGGCTTCAGGTCCTACACAGGGCCTCTGGAAGATGATCATCTCTTCCCCAAAGGTACTACCTTTTTGCCTAGTTTGAAACTAAAGCTATAAAAATCTTTGGCCTTGTGCTTGGTGGTAGGGAGACTAGATAATAATTTATACTGGTTTGTTTCTGGATTTTACGTTTTAGCTTTGGACTTTGCTATCCTGTTGCCAATGTTAATAAACAACTGTTCTTTGCTCTAATTTATTGTATTTCTCTTTTACCTATTGTTTGTTTTACATGCAGCTGCTATATGTTTTTATTTTCCTTTGTCCAAACAATAGGTAGAATAGATTTCCAGCTTTGATTTTGCTGTTAAAACAATAGTAGAATAGTAGAATAAATTTCAAGCTTACTAAAGTATGTAGACTAATAAACAGGAAAAAAAATCATTAGAAAGATACCCTTTTATGGCCACTGCAACTCTTGCTATAACAGGTTCTAGAATGGTGGGATGAGCAAGTGGAGTTACAACCTGCTGTCACTGCTGAAGCACCAGTAAATCTCATCATCTGACTGTGCCAACAGATGAATTACTCATGGTGTGTCCTAACCCTTTAAATAATAAAAATATAGAGGGGGTGCCTGGAGAGATGGCTCAGCAGTTATGCACACTGTCTGCACTTTCAGGGGTCCTGAGTTCAATTCCCAGCAACAATGTGCTGTTTCACAACTATCTATACTGGATCTGATGCCCTCTTCTGACATGCAGGTATACATGCAGATAAAGCACTCATATGCATAAAATAAATAAATACTAAAAATACACTAAAGAAATAATTTTAAAGTGATGCTAGGGCTTGAAACTAGGGTGTCACACATGCTAGGTCTGTCACTGAGCCACACACTAGCCCTTACATCGGACGTTATTGGACTTAGCTACATTAAATCCCTAGACTCAGGCTGAGTACAGATGTAGCCTGAGATGCAGTACAGTTGGCAGAGCATCTGCCTACCAGGCACAAAGGCCTGGGCTTGATCCACAGTATCCCATAAACTGGGCGTGATGGCATATACTAACATTTAGAATTTGGGAGGTAGAAGCAGGAGGATCAGAAGTTCAACAACAGCGATGGCTTTACGGTGAGTTCAAGGCAAGCCTTGAAAAAATAAGAAAAAAATAAAGATATATATTTATCTTTAAACCATAGGAATGGCAAAGTGGACAAGAGAAACAATTTTATTTTTGGCCTTTTTATTTTAGCAATTCGGGGTTTGCATTCTATTTTCAGATGACTAACCAATTGTTCCCAGTGATCCCCCATGTTGAAATTTATTCTAGAATATCGTTGAATTAGAAGACCATGGTCCGTCTGTCCCCAAGACAGATCCTATAAAGAGGGAAACATCTTTTGTTAGATACAAAATGATCCAGTAGCAAAAAAGGAAAAAACAAAAACAAAGCAAAACAAACAAACAAACTAAAACAATCTGTTAACCAATCTGGACAGAAATTAGTGTCAGGTTTGTAAATCCAAACCTGTTACCATTGCACTGTCCTGTCACATTGTTGTGTCAAGATGGCCTCACATAGTCCAGGTTGGCCTTGAACTCCTTCATTATCCTGCCTCTACGGGCCAAATATAGTAGTCAGAGGCACTGTGCCTGGCTCATCAATGTGCCTTAATTCCCACTTCCAATAAATATACAGACTAATATTTACAATCTGATTATTAAAAATTTTCATAAACTCTGTGTAAAGATTTACCCTGAGACAATAGTGAGCAAAGAGGGAGTTTCATAGGAATAAAATGATAGAAGGCAGATTGGTCCCAGTAACAGAAGCAAGAACACTCTGCTGCTGTGAATGAGAAAGCGAGGAAAACAACATCAAATGGGTATGAAGGAGTATCTGTAACAGGATTGAGACACTGCAAATAGTAGTTGCTATAATATGCATGAATATGTAATCAGAAAGACAGGAACAGGCACAAGCAGCCATATTCTCTGATAAATGGTGGGATTTGGGGGTGCACTAGGATCAATTGTGTCATAATACTTCTCTCCATCCAAGTTCCCTACAGATGGGGCTGAGACATGGCTTAAGTATACTAAAGAAAGAGAACAAGAGCCCCTTTTGGCCGTTTGCCAGATCCCTAGCCCTCTCTACATGACACTGGAGAATTGGATTTGTGCTGATGATGTACTTAAGTTTGTATCCAGTCTACCATCAAATTACCCCCTTTGCTCACTCTGAAGAACATTGCTTTTTACTTCTTTGTAACAAGAGTAATTTCAAAAAGCTCTGAACAGTAAGTTGGTTAATCTTTCAGTAATAAGAATCCCCTTTGCCTTAGCCTCCCTCAGTCCTGTATGATTACATCATCATCATCATCTTCCTCCTCCTCCTCCTCCTCTTCTTCCTCACCATCTTCTGGAAGTTCTTCATCATCATCATCCTCCTCCTCCTCTTCATCTAGACAAACTACCACCTCTGCTGGCTTAGGCAGTCGAGAGTCAAACCAGTCCAGTACCTGCTGAGTGCTGAGTCTTGATGCCTGACTCAGTTTAGGGATATCAGCTTCCTGCAGTTGCTGGTGGGCTGCCCAGTACCTCTCCAAAGGTCGTATATCTGGTGGGGGCGGTGGGGCTGGCAGAGGTGGTGTTTTGGCCCATTCTTTCAAGGAATTAGTTAATGGGGTAGGAATGCCTGGATCTTGAAAACTAGGGGTACCAAGTACCGCATTGTCCCGAAACCATTTCAGTTGTCCATGTTTCAAGGCATATCGTGTGTCACCAAACCACTGAATAATCTCAGGGCGAGGTAAACCAGTGATCTGTTCCAACTTATGGTAATCTTCTCGTCGTGCCCATTGGCACTGTAGAAAAAAGGATTTGAGGATGGCCAGCTGTTCTTTGGTTTTACGCTTAGTCTTTCGCTGGTGTTGCATATCTGGGGAAAGGTATTCTGTAGGGCCAGCCCTACTTGCTGCTGAGTTATTCCGTAGCCTTTGGGGCCAGGGTAGCTCTCCTTGTGGAGACAGTGCTTGCTCACTAGGTAAGAATGACTGTGGGGTATAGCCCAAAGGCTGAAGGGGTTTAGGGGCGGCAGTGGTTCCATTAGCCAAAACCTGGAAAGAGGGAGAAGAGGTAGAGGAAGATGAAGGTGTCCCACAAGGTACAGATTCCTCCTCACCACTACTGTCAAGTAATGAGATCAGTGGGGGCTTATCTGACTGATGGACAGCTGTGGAGTGATTCCAGGAGGCAGGCCCTCCACGTGACTGGTCGGGACCCCTGCCTGCCTGCTCCTGAGAGATGCCACTTATCTGAAGATCTTGACAAAACTCTGATTGGTGGGGGGATGCATTGCTGCCTGTCTTCAGAGGTTCCTTCACTTTCTGATGACACTGTGGCAGCTGTGGGACCTGCAAGGACCCCTCAGCCTCAACCTTCAGTTCTTTCATCTGACTGGGCTCACTTGGCGCCGGAGGACTCAGTCCAAGAGCAACATGCTCTGGAGGGGCCACTGGAGGCAGCTCCTGCTGGGGCTGCACCGCATGATGCGTAAAAGAGAGGAGAGATTTGAAATGGAGCTGCTCTCGGTGGTACACCACTCGGGCTCGGGTCTCTTCTATCTCTTCAGATGACCAGCTAATGCCACAGCGGAGGCGCTGGGCCATGAACCAGGTCTTTACCTTCTCCATCTGCAGCCCATATCGAAGGCAGAGGAGAGCGATATCTGCCAGGCTTGGATAGGGGAAGTAGCTGAAGGTTTGCAGCAGGTGCTCGTTTCCATCCAGCTCGCTGGTTTGGGCTGCTTGAGTCCAGACAAGCTGTAGCTCCTCAGAGACTGGGGGGAGGCAGATGAGCCCTGCTGCCGAGCTGTTAAGACTGCTGGCATCTTTATTAGGAGGCATGACGTGCTCTGACTTGTGCCCTTCAGGGACAGCTGTAAGAAGAGAAACAGCTCCATCACCACTTAATTTTTACCAAACTGCTGTACACCAAACAATTTTCTCTTTGAATCAAGTTATATTGCTCCTAAAATGCTTCAATCATTTCTCAATTTTCACAAGCTTGTCATCAGAACCTGCTGTAATTCCTGGTGCTTTGTATGAAACACAAGTTCATAGAAGATGGGGAAAAAATGACCCTAAGTTACATGACAAAAACCTGTCTTTAGAGGCAGGAAAGAAATAAGTATGCTCCCATAGCCTTTACCTCTTCATCTTCAATTGGCTTCTGAAAGCTGTCACTCAGCTCTCACCTTTAAGTTCATGAAGCAGTACTCATTCTGAATACTTAACGGCAAAAATAGGACCTCGTACCTAAGCAATCTCAGAGCAACTACTCTTTAGCACCTAACAATCGCAGCTTACTTCTAGAGTGTGGAGACAGGAAAACACGCCATCAGGTCAGGCCTGGCCCGGAGTGTACACCCACAACCCCAGCACTTGGGAGACAGTCATAGGACCAGGAGTTCAAGGACAGCCTAAACCACATAAAACCCTGTCTCAAAACATACAAAAGGCCAACAACAACAGTGCTGTCCAGCCCTCATGCCCATCCCTCCTTGGCGATGGAGTGAGTACTGGGAACAGGAGGCTGGATTCACGGTGCCCCAAAGCCCTAATCCAGTTCTCCCCATCCCAGTGGGAAGACTTAGAGGCCAGGACCTCAGGATAAAAGAACCTTACTCCTCTTGGGTTGGGTCTTGTGGAAAGGGGAGTTTCCTTCCTGTCAGCTTAGTAAAGGTTATCCCTCCCTGAGTCTGTCACCTCTCACAGCTCAGCCTAAGGAGGCCAGAGATGACCCCTCCCATTAACAGCCCACTCCACAATGGTCAGCAGGGTTCTCAGCTCTTCAGTCCAGCTTGCTCCTCAAAACCAACTAAGGTTCTTTAAACAGGACAGCTAGTTCTCAGGATTATGGGCAACAGGACCTCCCTCAATGCCTGGTGAGCTCAGTTCCTAGAATAAAGATTTTAAGCCGGCTCCCTCCTTACGAATCAGGCACTGTATCACGTCACACTTATTCTTGGAGAAATCCCACAGGTGTTTGTATTACTTCCGGTCTGTTAAGGATAGGATAAGATTCCCACATGAATGCTGCTGATTGAAAAACATATTTCAAGATCTTCCGGCACGAAGGGGACAGACAAGATGGTGCCTCCTGTTCAGGTCTCTCTGCTCATCAAGTTTGGCCAATACTCCACCCTGATCCTCAGCATGGCCTATGGTGCCAATTGCTACAGTTACATGTAGCCTTGGCTGTCCTGGACTGACTCTCTAGACCAGGCTGGCCTCAAACTCAGAGAGATCTGCCTGACTCTGCCTCCCAGAGAGCTGGGATTACAGGGATTACAGGTATGTGCCACCGTGCCCAGCTTTGCTTTTTTTTACTTATTTTTTTAATGGTTTATTTATTCTTATTTTATGTGCATTGGTGTTTTGCCTGCATGTAAGTCTTTATGAGGGTGTCAAATCACCTAGAAGTAGATTACAGACAGTTGTAAACTACCGTGTGGTTTTGGGAATTAGACCCAGGTCCTTTGGAAGAGCAGCAAGTGCTCTTTAACCACTAAGCCATTTCTCCAGCCCCCAAAATTCCGTTTCTAGTTGTGAGCTTTCGCTTGAATATTATAAACAAGTTTAAGTAAAATCAACCATAGGTCAAGAGGTAGAACAAGCAATCAGTTGACAGGAAGAGAACATAGGGGAAAAAACCATAAAGACTGAGAGGACAGATAGAGATGCACAGGAAGTAGAAAGGAGGGACATTCAGTTTCAAGGGTTTTGAAGACCGCCTGGAGAAAGAGCCTTTTCCTTCTGTGACATCAGCTGAGATCAGCTGGCTCTCCATGAGTCACTGAAACCCTATGGACCCTCTGTTCCATTTCCCCCCTCAGTAAAGAATGCAGTGCTTACAGAAAAGTTGCATATGGTCACCAAGTGTCCCTGCTGTGTGCCAGGCACTATGAAGTCAGAAACAGCAGCTTTTGGAGACGGAGATTTGGGGTGTGGCTGACTTGAGGTTCGCTGCAGCTTCCCTGCTTTCTAGAGCAATGTTTGTCCTTAGCCAAGCCATTTCACCTAAGGCTTAGTTTCTTATCAGAGAAAACGGTACCTACCTGGAAAGTTCTAGACTGGGTAGAAACCAGTCTTCTGGTTGGCACACGCTCTACCACTGAGCTATCCAGCTCCAGCCCCCATGGTTTTTATATCCTATATGTTGGGGTTTGGAAACAATTTCAGAATGGATTTTGCTAATTGGATATATACATGAGTGCTGGAGAGAAGACTCCATGTGAGTGCCTGGCTGCTCTTCCAGGGGCCCAGGTTCAGTCTCAGCACCCACGTGGCAGCTCATAACCATCTCTAACTCCCGTTCCTGGAGCTCTAGTGCTGCCTTCTGGCCCCTGTGGATATCATACGCATTCGGTACACAGACATATGTGAAACACCAACACAAGTAAAAAAGAAAGAAAGGAAGGAAGGAAGGAAGGAAGGAAGGAAGGAAGGAAGGAAGGAAGGAAGGAAGGAAGGAAGGAAGGAAGGAAGGAAAATAGTCACACACAACTCAGAGGGATAAAGGCACTTAGGCCTACACCCTGAGTTTAATTCCCAGGCCCCACATGGTGGAGAGAGAACCAACTCCCTCAAGTTTGTAACCAAGAAATAGTCTAATCAGTGTCAAGATGAGAGCTGACAGAGACTATGAGGTATGCGGTGACATGTCCACAAACATGTAACTTAAGGTCTTCATAATACAGAGCAGATTACTCCAGTACAATGTACGCTCACACACCGTTTAGGTGGACAGTCTACATCTGGTCTTAGTAATTCTCAAAAGTTATAGCACAATGTCTGAAATAGAATGTTGGTTTTGGTTTTTCAAGACAAGGTTTCTCTGTGTATCCCTGTCTGTCCTGGAACTCAACCTACACGCCAGGCTGGCCTCGAACTCAGAGATTCTCCTGCCTCTGCCTTCCAAGTACTGGGATTAAAGGCAAGTGCCACTATACCCAGCTGGAATGTGGTTTTACTTTTTTTTTTTTAAGATTTATTTATTTATTAAGTGTTCCAAAGAGGGCACCACATCTCATTATAGATGGCTGTGAGCCACCATGTGGTTGCCGGGAATTGAACTCAGGACCTCTAGAAAGAGCAGCCAGTGCTCTTAACCTCTGAGCCATCTCTCCAGCCTTAGAATGTGGTTTTAAATCAAGACCTTGCTGTAAAGCTTGTAATTCTCTGGAAGAACCTGTTTCTTAAATTAGGCGCACACTGCACCTGCAACGGCTCATAAGAATGACAAGCTGGCAGCCAGGTGCAATGTCTTAGAGACGCCACATCTCAAAAACAAAGGACACGTGGGATAGACCAGTATTTTAACAGGCAGTGTCCTTGTGCCCCCACTGGGGACTGGAGAGAGGCAATCCAAACTGGAGAGTATCCACAGGGGCAGAGATGGCGTGGTACGTCTGTCACAGATGAGCACCCCCTTGACACGTGCCAGCTGCACTACTCTGCTTAGTCACTTATTTAAAAAATACACTCTGACACTTTTCCTTCCCTTTGACTTCTAACATCCCCACCCAGATGGAAAGGACGGACAGACTAAATGTGCAGCTTAGATGTCCATTCACTAGCAGGGAAAAGTACTTTGGAATGTTCTGGTTGAACACAGGCTTGTACTAGAAGAAAAGACAAAGGGGAAGACTAGATATGACCCTGCTCAGCTCGCTCAGTCTTTCCTCAGATATGCCCTAAAATGTTGCCTGAGGTGTGTCTGGGTAATACAGTGTTAAGGGCTGTAAGGACTTTTGTCATGTTTGACTTAGGTGCTTCTGAACTTTCTAGATCACGAACTTCTCTGAGAATCTAATAAAAGTTACAGACTTTTGGGCTGGAGAGATGGCTCAGCACAGATTCAGTTCCCAGAACCTGTATTGGTGACTCATAACCACCTGTATCTCCAGTTTCAGGGGCTCCAAGGCCCTCTAGTTTCCATAGGCTTGACTGTACATAGTGTATACACACATATCAATCTTTAAAAAAAGAGGTAGACCTTCAGAAAATTAAGAGTTAAAAATAAAAGTATGAGCCATGTGCTGTGGTGCACACCTGTAATCCCAGCACTCTGGGAGGCAGAGGCAGACAGAGCTCTGTGAGTTCAAGGCCAGCCTGGTCTACAAAGGGAGTCCAGGAGAGCCAAGGCTACACAGAAAAACCCTGTCTCAAAAACAAACAAAAAGTACATTGACTAACAGTCACACTTGCACTCAGAGGTCACTGCCAAGAAGCCAGCTTCAGAACCTCTGCTTTCTAAGTCCTCCTAACTTAATAGAGGCAGCATGATATCACACTTAAAAGTGAACAAGAATCTTAATGGAAATGAACGAAAAGAGTAGGTGTTAAGAATTAAGACCATCTAGAAGGGACAGAGTACGGAACTAGATGGGATGGAAAAGGTGCTAAATGGTTCAGAAGCCTGGTTTAAGTGACCCACTAGATTACATGACCAACACCCAGTGTCCTGGACACTCGGGGTAGCTGCAGCCTAGTGTAACATGCTGGCTTTATTCCGTTTTCCTGCCTGGAACAGTATGCTTCTATAACTGTCTATGCCCCTACACAACTGCCCAATTCTTCGTCATATCTGGATATCTGTTTAACGACATAATTAAAGCACCATGCAAACCTATTAAAATATAAAAACTAGGCCAGACGCAGTAGCACAGGTCTGTAATCCCAGTACTTTGGGAGGCAGGGGCAGGTGGATCTCTGTGAGTTCAAGGCCAGCCTAATCTACAAAGTGAGTCCAGGAAAGCCAGGGCTACACAGAGAAACCCTGTGTATATAATGTATATATATTTATAATACTAAATATATATAAACTAAGTTGTTTAATAATATAAACTAAGTTGTTACAGGACATTTGATCACACTGTGACAACAGCCCCCATTCTGTCAGTTATTGGAAAAACCTGTTTCTAGTTGTGGTGTGGCTCAGCCCTAGCATACACTTTTAATACAAGAGTTCTTCTTAAATATTATAAATAGGATTAAATAATGTCAACCATAGGTCAAGAACCGTAGCAAGTAACCAGTTGAGAGGAAATGCACATAGGTTATTAAGAAAAAAAAAAAACAGTAAGAGGAAGTCAGGAGGACAGACAGAGAAATGCACTGGATGTAGAAGGGAGGGCCATTCAGTTTGAAGGAGGTTGTTTGGGGGAGGGCGTGAAAAGGAGGCGGGCATTCCTTGTTGAACCTTGGCTGAGGAGGAAGGTCAGCTGGGAGCTCTCTCTGCCTCTCTGAGCCAGCAGGCTTTCACCCCAGCATCTGGCTCCTGAGTCTTTTTATTGGTAAAATGGAAAGTTAGAGATTTTGCTCAAAACATTAAGTCACCGCAGAGGCTGAGGCAGGAGGATCACAAATTTGAGGCCAGCCTGAGCAAAACGGTAAAACTATAAAAGCAAGAAAATGAAATGCTTTGGAAAGACTAGTCTAATAGTGTATCTTAAAACCCCACCCAGGTAGAGGTGGGCCGGGCAGCTGTGGAAGACCGAGGTGTCCTCCACTCAGATGTTCCCAGGGCCCAATCTCGCTCCACTTTGAAGAAAGCCAACCTGGAACTAACACATGATCAAAGTGAGTAGCCCTCACCTAGAGTGACATACGAACTAGAATCACCTCGCCACCCGCCTCCCCATTCCCATCTTAGTAGTGGACATAGGCATTCACAGTTCTAAAAGGTTCTCAGGGTGCAGTGAAAACTAGAAAAGACAAACAGTGCACCAAAGACTGGTGAAATCTTCTCTCAATTGTTAAGGTTTGGGATATGCATGTATTTTTAATTTCTTGCTTTTGCAATTACCGCTGTCTACCTATCCTAATACTATAAATGGACTTCAAATAAATGACTATGAGGCTCATAAGACACATCGATCTAGGCCCACACTGATTTTCAGACAAGTTTCAAGCTTGAGTTTTCTTCCAGCTTAGGAGGGAGAGACGAAACACTGGGAACCTGTGAGGACTTTCCGTTTCCTGGTTGGTTTTCACAGTATGGCCGGGCACAAGAGTCAGGGACCGGTTTCTTTTAAACCTTTCGTTCCCAAACGGCACTGCTCCCCCAGAAGTAAGGTCCGGTTGTATGTGCGTGTTGAGGTCGCCAGGAGGTAGTCATGGGAATGGGGGAGGACCGGAAGGCAGTCTGCAGGGCTCCGAACTGGGTCAGAGAACAAAAAGTTGCAGCACTCGCGGCGGTGAGCCCCAGGAGGCAGGCGAACCTGCATCCCCGCTGAGGGCGTCCCTACCCAGCCGCTCCCATCCCCCTACACGGACTCCTCCGCCTCCCCCGGCTACAGCAGGGGGCGAGGGGAAAGGGGACAAACCCCCGCGGCTTCCAACGGAGGCTTCTCCTCCGCCCGCGAGGATGGGGCAATGAGGGTCTGGGATGGAGCGCCGGCCCGCAGGCAGGCCCAGGGGCTGGGGGTCGGTCACTCACCGCGGCGCGGCCCGGGCGGCGGTTCCCAGCCTCGCACCGTGGGCCGGGGCGGGAAGGGGGAAGAGGACAGGGGATCCAAGAGGGAGCAGGGGCCGCCGAACGACCGGCTGCTCGCACCCGAGCCACGCGAAGCCCGGGCCCGCGCTGCCCCCGCCCCTGGCACCGGGCGCTCCGCCCCTGCCCGCGCGCCGGGGCGGAGGCGGGGCCGGGGTCGGGATTGGTGGCTGGGCACCGGCACAACACGCCGGGCCGCCCATTGGCTGCGCCGGCCCCGGCCGAGCTCAGCGGCCGTCCGCGCGGGCCTGGACGCCTCCCTGTGGGCGCTTGGGGCGACCTGTCTTCGTGGGCCCTCCCTGCAATGGACCTCTGCACCCTGAGGCCCTTCCAAAGTCTTTACTGAGCTGCCTGGCCCCCTGGGAAGCCCTTTTAAAACATCTCCCCACTCCTGTAATCCCAGCGCTCC